>OY292403.1:10359123-10523138 GCA_958496205.1 Idaea biselata | reverse complement strand
TAAGTAAGGTGTAATAGTTTATAAAATGTGATCTTCCTACCCTTTTATGCAGTTATTTGGATTAGGACAGTGTTTATAGAGATTTTCATATGTATATTTTTACAAAACGTTGCAAATGGTTCCTAGTGGTAACAAGTAGTTTCTGTAGATGCGTTCAAACGAGCCAAAGTCAATAAAGTAGACAAAGGAAACATACATATTTTTAAATTCATAGCTCAGGGTGGGAACTCGTGTGGTCTAGTTCGTCAACAAGCTGGACTATAGACCCAGAAACGCCAGTTCCAACCTAAATTAGAATTAGAGTAAATTTTTGTAGAGGTATTTTTCCTTAAAAATATTTCTAAAACTTTGCAACTTCAGAAAAAGATAGTTGTCAAATTTTAATAGCCCCTTTAACAATAGTAGAAAGGTTACATTTTGTAAATTATTTTGATAATAACACGTATGTTTGTATGGGTAATTCAACCTGTGGCCTCTTAGAGAGATATACACCCATAGCACATAATCAAACTACATCTGTAAACGGCATTACTCACAAATGTTACTAAAAGAAAACTTAGCTAGACTGTGTCATTTTCGACAGACAGACAGACATTCTCGGAGGTCTCGCTGTCGATACAGGCATGATAGTAGCGTATACACATGGACAATAAGCTGGCACGTGCAACTGTGCCAGCTTTAGGCATGTGTAGGAATGATTCACACTTAATGGCACGTATCGGAGCTCATTTAACATTTACTAAAAAAAATTAAAGCGACCGGCTGCGCTTGCTCGACCACAGCCCCTTAAATTACATGCAAATAAAGACCTTAATTACTTCATGGACCTTAATTACTTCATGGATCTTGATTTTTCTTTAGAGTATCCTACACTTTGAAGGCTGTTTTTTTACACAGAAATGCTTTCGAAAAAAGGTAAAAAGTTGCAGGTTCAAGTTCTACCGGAAAGCATTTCTTAAAAAAAAAAACGTACTTTACCAATTGAAATTAACCAATACTCAACGTTTTGAGACCGTTTACTGACTGAAACAATGCTAAAAGTAATAACCACTACGCGATTTAAACCTGACAAAATTTTAGCTCAATCAGTAACCGGGAAGTGGGTCAAATTTAACTTGCAAGATTCCACCCGGACTAACATACATTGCAAATTAAATAAAAGCTTTTAAAAGTGAATTGTAGTTCAATCCACCATTGCGAAAACAGAAGAAAAATCGATACTTTACGGATGTTAGAAATTTCCTTTACAAAATGTAAAATGCGCGACAACGCGCGCTTTTCAGTGTGACTCGTCCATTAGTAAAGGTTTCTGTTAGAAAGTATTTGTGGCCTTTAGTAAAGCATTGCATGAGCGTCGCCGCCGTTCCTTTCACGTCACAGTACGTGAAGTAAACTAAGTCCGAAGTAACCTTACGTCAAGTAAATATCCTGTAAACAGAACCTCAAACGAAACTATTTATTTGCATTAAAAAATCAATGTAGCCAAAAATAATGTTTTCGTTTTAATTGTAATTATTTATTAGGTGATTCTTTATTTATTTATATTTTAAGGAGTATGGCTGTGTGAAGTTTTTTGTCTTGTAGTTTATGTAGTTGTATTTTTATTTCGATTTGTCAGTCATTTCGCATCTGGGTCGTTCTTTTTTACTGTTTTTTACGAAATTAATGTAAAATGTTTGAATACGATTGTAATATGTTGAGGTGCTGGTAGGCTAACATGTCATTTCGTCACGTTCACTGGGGTACAGGCTCTTAATGTAAACCTCGACACTGGTAGTTCAAATCCGTGACTCTCAACAAATCTACCTATGTTTTTTACACCTTTTTTCATCATATATGAGCGCCACTGCCCCAAACGTTTGTACTGTGAGTATAATTCTGAAATATTATGAATTTTCTGTCGTATTATCAGCCAATTACTTTTAAAAGATCGTTTTTTTTCTGTCCATTGAGTCTTTTAATAAGCACAGGAGTCACAGATGGACTTATTTTTATTACGATTTTGTGGCACATTTTTGTTATAAGTGTGTCATTCATAATGTATTATTAAAAAGTACGAGAAAGTATAACAAAAATTGTATCCATTAAGGGTAACATAAAAGAACAAATGATGGTCATGATCAGTTTAAAATTTCATTGTATAGGGGTAGTAAAGTTGTAAGTGCAAGGGTTTACATATTTGAGCCAAAGACCCAGTAAATCACAATGTTAACACAGTGTGTATAATAAAAATAACATAATTGTAATTGTCGAAGCCCATCTCGATTAATCATTAATGAATTACATCTAGGCGTCGTTGTAACGAATTATTATAAAATTAATATTTTACATAAATAGACTGAATAATATATGCTCCAAAATCTTAGGTACGATTTCCACGAGTATTACTCGTATGTTATGAGGAGGATCATGTTATGATTTGTAAACTTAAGGGTGCGTTATACGGGGTCAGTGTACTGACTTGTTAGTGGGTTCGCGTGGACACTGCAGTGCTCAATTTGCCTCTGAAACTAGTGTCAAACTCATTGTTACTGACCCCATATATTCATTTAAATTGACATGTTTAGTGTTATAGCTAAAATTATTTAAAAAACGGGATATTTGCTATTATTTTTGCTGACTCGATACCCCGTTTTTAAATAATTTAAGTTACTGACTCCATATAACCCGGCCTGTATGGAGATGAGAGAATATGAAATAATGGAATTCAGATATTAAATATTTTGATGTGACAATAGAAATTATTATAATTTATTGTTAGATATGTACAGTACACATATCTAGAAGTTCAAACAGATAAATCCGTTGAGGTGGGAACACCTTACTGCGGTTTGACCAACATTTAAGGCGCATTATTTCGTAAGTGAGCTTGCACAGTTGGTGCTTGTATAAAGTACGTGTACGGGCTCGAGAGCTATGTGTAAAACTCGAGGAGTTTGAAGCTAGAGCGAGACGTAATTATGACGTTTTAAGTAAGAAAAAGCAAGGCAAATCTCGGCTTTTTGTCACTATTTTGTTGGAACAAGGCGCTCGCTCGTCTTCAAATCTTCATGTACACAAATTCAAGTGCCTGCGACAACTACATAAGCTCTCTTGCATGATAATGCGCCTCAAACAGAGGAATATTGTATTTGGAATCGCCGTCCTTCACGTAACTGACATATCGCTATAGACGTCTTCTCTATATTTATTTCTTTATAAAATTGTCTGTCTGTATGGTCGAGAATCTCTTGAAGTCAACCTCTGCTTTACTAGTGCTCTCATTATGATGTTGTTCATAGAGAAATACTTCCATAAACACTTTCAAATTGATATTTATATAGTCAACTAAAGTATCAAAAAGGCAAAAAATCGAATAGGAACAGTTAAAAAGTAGCTGTATTGATGTAAGTTATAAAAAAAAGAATAAAAATTGTTCGCCTAGACCTCTAGAACAACCCCCTTTCGGCTTAATACCCCCTCGTCGAAACACCCTGTATAAAGAGAATATAAATGTTAGCTCAAAATGGACTAGGGTGAGATGGGGCATTTTCAATACTGGGGCAAAAGGTAATGATGTCATTAAAGAAACCGGTAACCTTCGACTCTACTAAGGTACTACGACAGTTAATTCATGATAAGGTTGGGTCGAAGGTTACCGGTTTCTATAATGACATCATTAGCAATTAACGCCCCGGTATTGTAAATGCCCCATCTGACCCTATACGTCAATAATTTAAGGAGTCCATTTTGAAACTGATCCATCATGAAACGAAAAACGATCGAAACAGAAACAGACAATCGAAATAAAAACAAAAGACGATCATCTGGATAAACATCATATAAGTGCAAAGAAAGTAATAATAGTGAAAATAACTAGGGGTATTTTGGAAGAAACCCACTGCAAATTATATTCATATCAATTTGAACGAAGATATAACTTTAATATAATAGCAAATTAACTAGTTTTCCTACAATTTAAGGTAAAACTTTACAATACTACGCCACTATTTTGGGGGAGTGAGGTGTGGCAGGTGGGGATGTACATGACTCCTAATACCTTTTCAACCCCTGCGGACACGTGTTTTTGGGTGGTTAAAAAAAACGAACTTCGAACAAAAACGACATCGGAGCACCTAGGTATCACTTCAATGTCGTTTCTGTCACTGAAAAAAAGCTTTTTTTTCAGACAAAAAGCCCTCTTTCTCCTCTATTCGTGGCGTAGGATTGTAAAGTGCACCCCAATTTAAATATAAATTAATTGTTAATCCGGAGCATCTGTTGGTTCTTATATCTGTAAATATTCTAATTATTTTCTGTTTTAAAATCTAAATTAAAAAAAAACCCATGTGACATATGTGTGAAATAAAATAAAACTTGTAATATATTAACGACTCTTTTATTTATATCCAAAAATGAAACATAATAAATCGACACATGCCTACTTAGGGTGATCGCACATTTATCAGCACCGTACGCGCCGCGCGCGCCGTACTCGCCGCATTTCGTAAAGTGCGGTGCGGGTGAAACGTACGAGGTTTGACATCATTACATACAATGAATTCTAAAATGCGGCGAGTACGGGTGGCGCGTGCGGCGCGTACGGTGCAGCGGTGCTGAGAAATGTGCGATCACCTTTAATGGCGTTTTAGTGTCATGCGTGTTTGCTCACGTAACTTTTGACAGCGAAATTAAGATATTCTGGCAACGTTCTGACGTAAATTTTAATAATAGATGACTCAGATAATGTATTAAAAGGTCTGCCATGTCGAAACTTGCCGTAACTTTGTGTTCAAAGCTTTTAAAGTTGGTAGGCAGTTTTAGCAAACGAAATTAACTTGAGACCTTTTTCAAACAATTTCGTTGACAAAATGTTAAAAGTTAACTTAAAAAAAATCGATTATCGGCAGTACCCGGCAGACTGGCAGACCTGATTTTTTACATGTTTTAGTGTCGGTTAACGATCTACAGCCTGATATACATATAGCCTGATGGGGTACCTGATAAGGTAGATGATTCTCCAGCCGGCTCTGCCACCATGAGCTATATGTATAAGTTACTCTATGAACATAAATTTCCGCCTGATTGCTTGTTGATAACAACAAAGACATTAGAACCCGCCTTTCAAAGAGAATACAACCACCTACGTTTCGCCTTTAACAAAGATCTAAGGTCTAAATAAGGAAAATCTCATTACCGAATTACAAAGCTGTTTTTGTTCCTGACGAAATCATTTTTTCTAACTATAGTTAAATTTTTCCAATCGTTGCACAAATATCATAGTAAGGTTAGAATGGGTTAGAACGATGCGTATGTCGTAATCCTAAACCGCTTATCGATAGCAATAATGCTCAGCACTGCCCTTGCCCATTACACCAGTACCCCTACCATGAGTTGCTACGTAAATACGTGCACGTAACGTTAACAGTTTGACCTTGTGCACAGCGCGCCTGCTCCGTCTGCTTCCTACCGCACCGGTCGCAGCACGTCCGCCACGCCAGCCATTATTTGCGTTGCGAACATTCCCAAACTGTTAACGTTACAGTGCACGTGTTTACGTATCTCATGATAAGGGTACAGAGCGAGAGAAAGTGCGAAATACTCTCTGCACCCCTCCCACGTTTTACGACCGATGTGTATAACGTATGAAAAACTGTACCTTAGGGGTATGAAAGGCAAAAATAATACACAACACTTTATTTATCAAACTAGATGTTATTGCAAAATTTTGTTCAATTAAATAATATTTGGTAATAGGTACATTAAAATTAAATACGGAACCCTAAAAATGAGTAAAATTTAAAGAATAGGTACATAATTCTACAAATTAGAATTAATATCTCAGTTGTCAACGGTACCTTCCTAGTAAAGGTAGGTAAGTACTTTGCATTTTATTACTATTAAAATTATGGTCAGACCTACCTATTGATAACTTTATTTAACCTAAGACCTATAATGTACTTGTAAATTATGTACAGTTTCCAAAAGTACAGATCCACCGTAGTGTATTGAGCTTCGAGGTTGAATTGAATTGGTGGAAATAAGACCAGACAAAAAGAGGGAAAATAGCAAGGCAACATGGTCTAAATTGGTTTTTTTTAATTGGCTTGTCGTCCCCTATACAGGAATGTACCTCTACTTTAACTCGATCGTTCGGACAAAGCAAGCAACGTTACGGTTGATATGTACCTTGGTTGCCTGACTGTACCTGTTTATCAAACCAAAAAATTGTACCTATTTGTAACCAAACTAATTAAATAAGAAAATAAAACTACATTTATTTATATTACGTAGGATTTCCGATACATATTTATGCACATAAGAAGTCTATGTGTTAGTATGTTTACGTTTTATATTTCTTCACGTCAAAACTAATAAACCGATTGCGACGAAACTAGAGATGGGCCGACTAGTCGCCGACTAGTCGGCAAATCATGCCGAATCAAATAAAACTAATATTTAATTGAATTAATAGTACAGTAAGAAGGTGGATAGTCAGAAAAACGTATACAAAACACGTTATAGCCTACATACAGCATCTTAACATCAAACATCTAAAATCGCATAACTATATGCCTCAGCTCCATGAATATTTTTTTTCCAACTTTTATTTTTATTTCAACATTTTTTGGAAGTTTCGTTACAGCTATCGTAGTGCAAATTTATCCAAAAATACCAACACTCGCCGAGTGGTCATGATTAACCCAAATATCTGGGAATTATAATGATCTGCATTGCCGACTAGTCGGCAATTTTGGAACCGACTAGTCTGCTAGTCGGCAGGACCCCTAGTCGGCCCATCTCTAGACGAAACTCTAGAAATCGTCATTTGCATAGCAATCATCGCATTTCGTAAAGAAACATTGTTACGTAGCGAATTCTATATTAAGTCACTCCCCTGAAACTTATTCGTAACGAAATAAGGAATTATTTTAATTATTCTAACTTACCTAGTATAAAACAAAACTAAACTTTAAAAAGGCAAAAATAATTAAAGCCGAAAACAAATTTCATGTCTCTGAGTAGGTATGTGGTACCTTACGTTCCCACGTCGGGTGCCTTTTTAACTAAAGTTTAGATTTGTTTTAACTTGAAAGATTTTTTAAAGTCCCCCGACTTAAAAAATAATTTCTAATATATTTTTTTTATTTCACCCTTTTTGTAAGAGCGATTTTGATTAAACATGCATATTGTTGTCACAAAAGTTACGTCCTTTCATTTGATACTCGGGTATATTCGAAAACATTCGGTTTTTATTTCCGAGTTTGACCCTACATATACTTTGAATGGCTGAGCCGATTTTGATTAAGCATGCATATTCTTGTCACAAAAGTCATGCTCTTTTATTTGATACCCCACTCGGGCATATTTGAAAACATTTGGTTTTTATTTCCGAACTTTAACCAACATATATTATGAACGGCTGAACCGATTTTGATCAAACATAACTAAGAACACTTGCGCAAAAGTCACCTATCAACCAAAAAAAACTACATTGAAATCGGTTCATCCGTTCGTGAGCTACGATGCCACAGACAGACAGACACGTCAAACTTATAACACCCCTCTTTTTCCGTCGGGGGTTAAAAACTATAAAATATCACAATAAATAGAAATGGCATAATTATTTTTAAATCAACTTATTTTATTAAATGTCAATTTATAATAAAAACCGGGCAAGTGCGACACTCGCGCACGAAGGGTTCCGTACCACTATGACATTTGGGTACGGAACCCTAAAATGATTTACATTCAATTTTTAAATTTGATAGGAAAATGTGAAATATTTAGCTTCGATCCTTACTCCCTTCATACGACCACACTACTCAAAAAAAAAACAAAAAAAAACAAAGAAAATCTGAAACATATATGAAACTCTTTGGTAAGTGAAGGCAGACTGGTATATTTGACAGACAGGGCGGCCATTTTGAATTCCACGACCTACTCGATTCCCTTGTAGTTTTTGAAACACGTTTGTTGTATGGGAGCCCCTCTTAAATATTTGTTTTATTTTGTTTATAGTATTTGTTGTTTTAGCGGCAACCGAAATACATCTTCTGTAAAAATTTCAACCGTCTAGCTATTACGGTTCATGAGATACAGCCTGGTGACAGACGGACGGACGGACAGACAGACAGACAGACAGACAGACAGACAGACAGACAGCGAAGTCTCAGTAATAGGGTCCCGTTTTTACCCTTTGGGTACGGAACCCTAAAAACGGTGAACAATACCTACTTAAGAGGGTATTGTTCACCGTTTAGTAAGACTTACTGTTACCATTTCCATACAAGCATAATACCAAAATAAATTATGAAAAATTTAGTTTTCTACCTTAATATCAATATTATTCGGATTAAGATTTTATTTTTGTAGGGCCCCGCTGTAAAAATGAAAACAAAAATTTTTCTCCGTTTTATTTCATTTCGAATGAATATTTTGGAAAACCTTGGCCCTACAAAAATAAAATCTTAATCCAAATAATATCGATATTAAGGTAGAAAACTAAATTTTTCATAATTTATTTTGGTATTAAGTATGTTTGTATGGAAACCACGTTCTTAATTAGGCTTATTTCATATTTTTATTACAGAAATATATCAAGTAAAAATACATTCATAATTTTTAAATATCTATTTTTCTTTGAAATTATTTCTAGACTCCAAATTATTTGTCTTAGTTGGGACTTAAGTATTTAACGCAGGAGCGTGTCGCCCACGTCGGTCGCTTAATTATGCAAAGGTCGTACGTAAGTTGCAAAGTTGAGTTCCCACCGTGGATACTTTTTTTGGGAATATTTTATGAAAATGATTGATTGGATATCAGTTAAAATTTCAATATATGCTTATTTATTTAAGAAGAGATAGGTCTTACAGTTATGTTTCTTGTAATTCTGGCCTAATATTAAATATTAATCATCCACGCTTATCAAGATTCTAATATCCTATAAATTATAATATCTTTCTTTCTATATCTTTGGTATTGTGATTGCTTAGGCATATCTTAATATATCTTGTTTCAACTAATATTACAAATGTGACGAGAGTTTAGTATATTGACCTATTGATGAAACTGTAGTATTATCAGACGATCGAACCTAGTCCGAATCGCACCACCCCGCGCCGCACTGCCTTGTTAAGAGGATAGTCTCCATTCTCTTTCTCCATACAAACGTAGTTTACATTTTCCTCCCTGGATAAAGGCATTAGAGCAAATATGTTTATGCCATAAAACCTATATCTGTCATGGCAATGCACCTTTTTTTTCTATTTTCTAATTAAAATAATAATAAAAAAATGAAAAAAATAAAAAGGTAGATGCATAGTAGTCATGCATGACAGATATAAGTTTTATGGCATAAACATATTTGCTCTAATGTCTTTATCCAGGGAGGAAAATGTAAACTACGTTTGTATGGAGAAAGAGAATGGAGACTATGCTCTTAATACTATTATGTATTCTATGGCACTGCGGCGCCGGCGCAGCGGCGCGGGCGGTAGTGCGTTAGACATATGTAGCTTACTCGACTAAAGGATGATTTATGCTAGACTGGGCCGTGTCTGGACCGGGGCGGGGACGGGCTACTTTTGCATGAACACAGCTTTCGTTTTGCATGTTGTCCGTGCCGCGTCCGTTCGTACTGTCTTCATACAAAAGTAGGCCGTCCGGCGCGTCCCCACCCCGACCCGGACACGGCCCGGTCTAGCAAAAATCATCCTACTTATATCCCAATACTGGACTTCCTCGGGTGTAAGGTATGTTGAATATGTGTTTTACACTTGAATTTTACGTACCGTAAAATCATACAACTATGGTCCTGCTATACAACTATGCTGCCGTGCTAACTAAGAGGACCGTAACTAACAATTTTTGCAAAAATGACTTTTTGACGTATTCGGAATAAGGAAAACCAGAGGATTATGCTGAACTTGTCAGAATTTCTGTATGTATCGTAGTTTTTAAGATACGATAACCATAACCACCGTATGTGATACCTAACTAGTTTTCTTCCTAGTCAATAACAGTCTATGAGCCATTACTGTCCTTATGAGGTGTATCTACACAGAGTTACGTCATTCAAATAAGGACATAAACACCGTAAAGGCCAATACCGTAGTAATCAGTTGATTACCCTTCTCAGAAAAATATACCAGCACTAATCATATTCACCGTATCTACCAATGACGGTGTTTAGAAAAGTAATAATAAGAGCTCATACCGTATTTATGTTTAGGATCTCATACGTATATTTATTTTGGGAAATTACACATTAGTACTATAACTACCGCTTGGTGTGTATGGGGCCCACTAAGATCGTTGGGTCACTCAAACTCATAGAATAGGGTTACCCATCTCTTTCCGTGGGTGTCGTAAAAGGCGAATAAGGAATTTAAGGGGGACTAGCAAAACTTAAGTTCTACCCGCGTGGTGGCGGATAAACTGCTTGGTTCCTAGAAGGGTTAGTGTCAGGCAGGCGGCCGGCCGTAAAAATATTGCCAAATCTATTAGCAGAAGGTATGGTCAGTGATGACTTACCTACTGCGCCAACCCCAAATATTCGGGGTTTAGCGGACCCCGGGCTCCTAAGAGGGATACAACCGGGAACATCGCTCGGATGAGAGAGAAAAATGGAAAGTTTAAAAGAAGTTTGCCCCATAACAGCGCACAGAAGCTTCGCCCGTCTCCTGTGTAGACGAGGGCTACCGTGTCACGGCCGGGCACAGCCAAACATTGGAACATTGGCACGCTAACCGGACGCGCGCGGGGGCTGGATGTGTGGAGTGACGCAAAAAGACCGCGTCAGAAACTCTCGTATCAGGGGCAGCTAGCCGACGTACTTTCCAGGCGGAAGGTGGCCGTGGCGTTCCTGCAGGAGACTCGATGGAAAGGCAGCAGATCCCGGCTCATTGGGAATGGCTACAAGCTGATCTACACGGGTGCACCTGGTGGGAAGAACGGGGTGGCTGTGGTGCTCGCTGAGGGGTTCATCATCATCCGAGCGTTGTTCCCGGTTGCATCTCTCTCGAGAGCCCGGGGTCCGCTTTCCTACTTTTACGTCTCCACTTCGCACGATCTTCGGCATCCCGTGTAGTGAGGCCATTAGCACGCATATCCGATCTTACAACGTCAAGCCAGCACTTCTTGGGTCTTCCCAATCTGCCGCGGCCGGGCGGAGGCGCCATAGCAAGACATTTGTTTCCCACGTAACTAGCCGGTTTCCGTAGAACGTGGCCGTACCACCGTAAGCGGCATTCTTGCAGTTTGTCTGCAATGTTTCGGGCATGAAGGCTGCCCCTGACGCGGTCTTTTCGCGTCACTCCACACATCCAGCGCAGCATCTTCATCTCCGTGACACGCAGCTCCTGCTTATGTCGCTCAAGCAATGGCCACGCCTCACTACCATACAAAAGGACAGGCCTAATGATCGTTTTATAGACCTGTCCCTTCAGTTAAACCGGCATCGCTGAGGGGTTGCAGGGCGATATCTTTGAGGTGAATCGCTTTAGCGACAGACTTATGTAAGTGAAGATGCTTATTCCTACCTAGTAACTGCTTACGTGCCACAGGTTGGATTTAGCGACGCTGGTAAGAGGTCGTTTTGGGATAAACTCGGCGAGGTCCTCGGAGCCCCATCCCATTGTCACAGGGAATCGTTTAGGGCGGTGATCTAATCGGACATGTGGGTGAGATGGGGGCGGAATTTGAACGTGACCATGGAGGCTACGGGTAAGGCAGTCGGAATGCGTAAAGGAAAGAAATCCTGCGTATGTGCCACTGCCGACCTGGTACTTGTGAACACATATTTTAAAAAGAAGTCCCGACCATCACCTTGATCACCTTCAGGAGCGGGGGGGGCAACTCTAATCGAACGATTCGATTTTCAATTCAAATCGATTTTCTAATTACTAGGAGACACCATATCGGCAACGTGGCCAACCGCAAAGTCATACCTGGTGAGAGTCACACTGCCCAACACCGTATCCTTGTCATGGATCTCTGTGTAAAAACCAAAAACAAACGACCGGAACCATGTCGGCGCCGAATCAGATGGTGGATGCTTGACGAAGCCAAGACCCAGATGCTCGCTTCAGCAATCGGCGACAAATGTGTTAATGCTGAATGCAAATCGGTACAAGAGCACTGGGATAGGATTCAGGTATCTAGGACAAGACACAGTCCATAGAGAGACTAGGGTAAAGAACGCCCTCTTTAAAAAGTGGCAAGCGTCTAACTCTCCTGAAATTGCGACGTGAATAGGTCCGCCAAACGTAGCTAGAGCCAGACAGTACCATTTACAGTCATTGTACGATAAATTGGAAATGTCGGAGGGGCAGAAGCTTATTTATAAGCTGGCACGTTTTAGGATAAAAGCGGCGCAGGATATAACCAAGTGCCAACCAAGTAACCAAGGTTATATCCCAAGATCCTGACGGTTCTGGTCTGCGAGGACCTCCCAGTGAAAGAGAGATGGCGCTCTTATTTACACGAGCTGCTTGATTCGGAGGGACTTGTGAAACTGATGAGGAGGTCCTCAAGGCTCTTCGCTGCATGAAGAATCGGAAAGCTGTCGATGGAGTCCCCGTCGAAGTTTGGAATGGGTTCTCGTAGTGTGGTGTGGGTATCTTAATTAACCTTTTTAACCGCATACTCGAGACTGGCAGGATCCATGCCCAATGGAAACTGAGTGTTCAAAGGCAGCGGATCTGTGCAGGAGTGTAGCAGTTATCGTGGTATAAAGGTCATGTCCCACACCATGAAGCTCTACGAGCGTATAGATGACTCTCGGATCCGGCATGAGTGCACGGTCTTGGAGGGCCAGTATGGTTTCCGCCCCGGTCATGATAACATACCTTGTTTTCGTCTATAAAACGATCATTAGACCATTGTCGCTTGAGCGACTTAAGCAGGAGCTGCGTGTCATTGAGATGAAGGTGCTGCACTGGATGTGTGGAGTGACGCGAAAAGACCGCGTCAGAAACTCTCGTATCAAGGGCAGCCTTCATGTCCGATACATAGCAGATAAATTGATTGAATAAACAAATGTATATTTGTTTAAAGTTTTTTGTTAACTGACGATCACATCTGCTTAGTTAACAGTAACTGCACAATATGTTAACAGGTCACTACAAGCCATAAAGACAGTATGTGTTGTTGTTACTGTACTTATGCTTAGTAATTCATTTCAGTCATTTAGTACTCCTTACTAAAGATAAATACATTATTTACGATCACTAAGCATAATTACCGTAACTACCGCACATACGGTTGTAATGCTTAGACTATTAGTTTGAATTTGATAATAATTACTAAAGACAAACAGTTTTTTAATATAATTGAATAGAAAACATTATGATATTTGCTAAACAAGTACAGAGGTACATAGATCATCACTATGCCTACCAAGTTGCATACTTACATACCCACAATTTTAAATAGTTTTTGAGTAACACGAAAAAAACGAAGATAAACTTTAGGCGCGTTTTTCTCAGCTTTACGCGCCAAGCAGTTACGGTCCTTTTAGTTAGCACGGCAGTATGGTCCATGACCATACTTCGACATTTTGGGTCAATATCAGGTAAGTGTCTCCATCTAGCGATTTTTTTGTTAACTTTTACTTAGTAAAGACAGTAGACGTTTTGATTTAGTAGATATACAATAGATGGCAGGTACGGACTAGAAATAGTGAGTCGAGCAGAATAAACGGTTTTTTCGTATTGACAGAACTCCGCAAACTTTTATTTGAAAGAATAAGTTAAAGTGGTCGCCGTGTCTTGGAGTTTCTTTTCATTAAAAGGTAATATATTTGTATTTATAATAAAATTATTGTAATTTTCTTTCGTTTATTAATTTAGTGTTCAGTTAGAATTATTCTAATTTTCATACTTTGTTTTCAACAATAGTCCAACGGTTTTTTTGGACCATAATTAAAAACCATCTTTTCTTTTCAGTATTGCATAACCATTTCGAAATAGTTAACGACTCGTTTTCTGAAGGGTCAATACAAGAGGCAAGTGAGGAGGAAACTGGCGACTTTCCCAAAGAACCACTTGCACAAGACTTTGTCCCTGACGATTATGTTGTTGTAGAGTACGAAGGAGAATGGTGGCCTGGTCAAGTCCAAAAAACAGATAATGACGGATCTTATGTTAGGTGAATGGCACGTTGTGGACTTGCATGGAAATGACCTGAGAAAGAAGACACAATTTTTTATCCAATCAGTGATATAAAATTCAAAATTCAGCCTCCAAAAAAGCTCAGAACTAAGAGAGCACTTTTTCAAGTGCCTGAACTGGAAAGTAGGAAAAAAATTTAATAATATGGCAGATTTACCTCATTTTAAAATTTTGATCTCATTGCATGACTGATTAGCTATGTACTTACCTAGTTTATTTTTCTAAATATAAGGAAATGTGATTTATTGTTCCTTATGATACTGTTCCTTGCAATACTGTTAGTTTAACTTGAATAAAGATACATATATTGTAATAACTCTCTTGTTTCAATGAGGTTTAAAACTGCCATTTGCTCACTTCAGATGGCGCTACTGTAGCACGTCTGCCTTTATTTGACACCTTCATAGTTTTTTCGTAAACAAACATGGTTATTTTGAGATAATTTTACAAAATGACGCTTTGTTTAGCTGTGGATTGCAAAAACATAGCAAATCATTTATTCCCCAAAGATGCCAAAAGAAAAAAACAGTGGATAAAAGCTATGAGGAGAAAAATCGACCTAGTAACTATTTAAGGTTATGTGCTCCCCATTTTAAACCTAATGATTTTTTTGAGAGAAATTCCTACACAGGTAAGACGTTTCCTTTCTTAAAACTACTAGTGTAGGTACCTACCTATTGATCGAAGGTTATAATAGTTTACTATTGTAACGATAGTCTGTATGAGAATGTATATTCTCTTAGGAATAGACCATTCCTTAGTTTTTACAGTATTTTCCACCTATCATCAATGATCATCGATCAGTGATCATCACAGACGTTTCTCTCATGCCAAGCTTTGTGTAAATTAGGGTCCTTATCTTACCTTATCCACATTTTCTCATTCATTCAGGTGATGAAAATAAATAAAAAGTATTGAGGAAAACAGCAGTTCCTTCTATATTTTCTTTTACCAAAGTAATTACCGAAATGAAGCCAGAAGACCAATAACGGTTAAACAGACGTCTAGAAAGAAGCAGAAGGAGACAGTGCTTAGATACAGCACCTGGACCTAGCAGAATACAAACCGAAAATAATAAATGCTGCAACTTTAGAGAAAATATTATGAAATGAAGGAAATTTTACTTATAAATTAAAGACATTTTTCGGTTTTAATCACATGGTGTTTATTTTATTACTTAAGGCATTGTTTCAACGCTCAACGTTTTGAGACCTTTACATGTCTCTTCTTCAGGATTGACTGAGATGTTTTTGTGATTTGTTACTGTGAAACTACTGTCTTATCAAAATCTAAAATTAAAAAAGGTATCAAAACGTTCCTGTGTACACAGACTCTAGATAGCAAAGTTAGACTAATATTTATTATTAACTATGCTTAGATCGTGTCCGTCAGCTAGGCCGGACCGGGCAACAGATTTACACCAAACTTTACACAAACAGATGTGCTTACAATGTGCCTACAAACCACTTCCAGCGGCACATTCACAATAACTGACTTCTATAGTGCCATTTCAATCTATTTTCAATAAAACTATGTAAAGTAGTTTCTTCATTTGTGCTTTGCATTGCACATGAAAGTAGGCATAGTTTCCTTCAAAGGCAACACGAAGAGTAACCAAACTTCTGCTTTCATATAACAGACGACCTTTGGGTGGTAGGTACTTGAAACCTCTCCGCAAACTCTTGGATGTGATGTTTGGACAGCCGAGCGGTGGTAAATTGGTGCTAGCGTTAACATCTCCAAAGTGACTTATATCAGGAAACTCAGGAATTTCGTCATCGAGTTCCTCTTCGACTCCAATAATACTGTTTCTGTCGTACGCCTCTAGCCTAAAACAAAAACATAGAAAATCCATGAAAAAATTACCCTTGTCAACCATTTGTAAACAAAGACTTATTTTTAATAAAATCATATAAATTACAAGTCGTACGACCCCGAAAATTAGCACGTATACTTATCTCAACATGTAGGTACTTTTTACAAAAGGGTTTTTACATATTTTCAACATATAAATCAGTACAAAGCCTTTTTGTAAAACATAACAAACAAACACTAAAATGCACTTTTTTACTAACCTTTCAGTCAAAGCAGCTTTTTTTCCGCTAGTAGACGCATTCCTTTTTCTCAGCTCCCCTTTTAATTGGATTATACTCCACGTTGAATACATTTTAATTCATAAAATTGCTAAAGACACATGCAATCACAGTTGAAGTTTGGCGGCATCTGGCCGTGCCACACTAGCGCCACCTGCCTCGACCTTTTAGTTTCTAACCCCATTAAAATATCAAAATAAAAATACTATTCTTGCATTAGAAACCTTCAACAATATTCCAAGTTCAATAATATACGATATTTCCTCACATTTTTAACCTGGACTATAGTTGAAAACCGCTCATACAACAATGGTCCAAAATATAATTTAAAAAAAAAACTAGTTATTGGATATTCCTGGTTATTTACATTTATATATTTTAAAGCAAGTACATTACCTTATATACTTAATAAAAAAACAATTTCGTAAAACTAATAGTTTTGTGTATACAACGTGATAAAGATTAATCCCTTGATTTTGGACCATATTTACATGATTTTACGGTAGTTATTTCTATAACGATCGTTAACCTAGACATATCAGTTTGTCATTATGAGTAGAAGGTGAGTACGGAGGTGTGGTTGCCGCGCACGAACAGCATGGGCGGCAAGTCGCGGGACATCACCTCCAGCCACGCCATGTACAGCGGCGCGGACACTGAACCCTGGAATACAATACGAGTGCTTTACTGTTTACCCACGGCACGCTCCCTTTTGGGAATTTAGAACACCCATCATTACGCTCATCCAAAAGAAAGAAAACGGCAGTGGAACGAGATCCAACTCGTCTTCCTTAGTGCCTGCACCTGTCAACGACTTAGACCGGTGGGTGTTAATAACCAAGTAAGGAAGTAAGTGTAAAAAATATGTAAGTAGTATGTAAGTAAGTGTAACATCAACATCATCACAATCTTTTTGTTAGACAGATTGTGATAAAACTTGGTATTATATGGATGGCTGGAGATCTGCATTAACACATAGATACTAGAACTAGATATATCCACATCGTGCAACAGCAAGGCATAGCTAGTCATGGCTATAAAACACGTAAGGTATAGTAGAACAGTAAATGTTACCTTTCTGGGCATAGGTAGCGACATGACGACGAGGCTGGCGTCCCTGGAGTTGGCGAGCAGCAGCTCCCGGAGCCGCAGCTGGCGGTTGGTCTTCTCGCTCAGCGTCAGCAGCTCCGTGTCGCTGATGCAGCATTCTGGGGGGCATCGGGTCATGTCAACGGAAGAACTGGTGCCTACTTACACAGTACACATAAGGAACAGTATAGAAACTCCCTTACAAATGCTCGAAACGGCTCACTCACACAAACATGCGCGTTTACGAGACTCTAAGTATGCCTGGGATTACTGTCATTCATGCGTGTCGCGTCAAAGGAAACACATTATTTATAAACAAATAATTTTATTTTCTTTAAAAAAATGCCCGGAATGTATTGCGTAGCGTATACGGTTGCTTAAACTCTGGTTCAACAAAACCGGATTTATCGTTTTTTAAACTTCCTGGTGATTTTGAAAGGTAAGAAAGATTTATTTATATTATATATTTGAGTTTTATGTTTTATTTTTTTTTATGTGTAAACGATGATTATATTCCAAATCTAAATCGTACTACGTAAGCGACTCAACGCGAACGCGATTACGAAGCGATCCGATTTGAATTCAATTCAAACTTCTACTTATGAGCCCTGCTCGCGTACCACCGCGCCGGTGGTGTCACTGCAGCGCGCCCGCTTCGAAAAGACCGCACGAAACGTCTTCGTCTAACCGCAGCGCGGCTCGCATACGATAACATACAGAACACAATATGTTTAATAATAAAAACAATGAAGTGACAACCCTATCGCTTCAATGACAGTAGGTATTTATTTTGTGAAATAGGCTTAGTTTCCATACTGTTCCTTATGTGTAATGTGCTACTTACGTCGACGGGTAAAGAAACATCATAGTTGGGACGCTATAACATATACATATATCCATAGTTTAGTCGTCCGGGGTCCCGTTGTTCAATGTCAATGTGGGTTACTAAGGCACGAGGCAGCTCTTTCTTATAAAGAACCGAACACTAGCGTTTGGGGACATGATCTGTCTATGACTGATCCTAGGAGCCATTGGGGATGGCCGACCAGTATAGCGGCCCACGCCTGGATCGGCTTGAGATTGTCATCATTTCATTGTATTGTTAGTTCAGTTGTATCAGGGGTTGTTGTACAATGTCATATTTTTAACCATTTATCCTATCCCAGGACCAAAGTACATTGCTGTAGGTACCTATTAATATGTGTGTGTTTATAAGGCCAGTTGACCGTAACCAGAAATAAGAGCATACCTAACATCATTATTACCGTATGTTTTGTAATTAATGAAAAATATTGAAAACGAATCAATTTTGCAATGCTTTACGGTTGAAACATTGACATGTGATCTAGAGTCTAAAACTTAAAAGAAATTTACCAGGATCGGCGGAGTTATCAGTGAATTTCCTAGTGATATCTTCGAACATCTTCCTTGTCTCTGGCTGCGGGGCTTCCGTGATATCCTGCACCATCGTCAGCGAGGAGTAGTCTATTCGGAACTTCGCTAGGAGGTTCGCCATACTGGAAAATAAATTATCTAATTCAGTGGTTCCCTAAGTGGGGGCCGCGCCCCCCAGGGGGGCGCAGAGACCTTTACAGGGGGGCGTGGGTCACCCGTATAGAAAAACTTGCGATCAATGAAAGAATGCATTCTAAACTGCTCAATGCGACCAATGAAATTATCTAAAAAATATTTCCTGTATATGGAGATATAATCTTTTCTTAGAATTAGTTAACTCAACTGAATTCTGTAATGAAAGGCTACTAATATATTGTAAATTTGTCATGGTGTTTCACAATATTTTATTTATTAGTATCTTTAATTTTTATAACAGTGCTGTGGATGTGTCCTTGGTCGGTGAATATATTTTTTATTTTGTTAATACTCTATTGTTGCAAGAATCTAAATCGAATTGTACAGTCGGCTCGATATTGACTGTGTTACTTTATATTTTGATTTACTTTATTCGTTATTATTCTAGGTTTTTATTATGGCTCCCTTAGATATTTTTTATCAAAATGTTCGTGGTTTACGCACAAAAAGTAATGATTTTTTTAGAAACGTATTGAGGGGTAACTTTGATATAGTCTGCATTACCGAGACGTGGCTGCTGCCTGGTATCCACATTTTTTGCTGCTATTTTCTTCAATGCACCACTCAAATCGACGATCAAAAGTTGTTTTATGACAGGATTTCAGATTTAATTTTAGGGGATCCTGACGACTATGTTTTCATAATAGGTGACTTTAATATTAGATATGCTTCTTGGTTATTGAATGTCGATAAATCTATTAGCCTTATTGATACTAGTGATTCATGTAATGATCAGCTTGTCGTAAATATTCGCGATTTCTTAGCGTTCAACGGTCTGAGGCAGTTGAACACTATTCCCAATGTAAATAATAGGCAATTAGATTTAGTTTTAACCAATTTTGATTGTACGTTGTCTAGATGCCTTGAACCATTGGTAGGGGAGGATGCTCATCACCCATCTCTTGCTATTGTTTTAACTGGAATTTATGCAAAATCACTCAAATGTAACTCCCGATTTGTCCGTTTATTTCGTAGTTTTAATTATAGTGTGATGAACCAGGCTTTGTCACGGGTAGACTGGGATATGTGTTTTGCTGATCTGGAAATTGACAGTGCAGTCGGTGAATTTTATAAAGTCTTAAATAATTTAATTTCTGATATTATCCCTGGTAGGTTTGTGCGTGATGACAGGAGATATCCAATCTGGTATTCGCCTGCTCTTATAAAAGTTATTAAGGAAAAACTTAAATATCATAAGAAATGGAAACGTTACAAAAGGCCTGCCGATTACCAAATCTTTTCATTGCTACGCGAGCGGCAGAAGCGATTGGAGGTCTCATGTTATGACATTTATATTACTCGTTCTGAGAATAATATATCTAAATGCAGTAAACAATTTTGGAATTTTGTCAAATCTAAAAAGAGAACAGGTGATTTGCCAGATAACTTGTTCTGGAACGATATTTTATCTTCTGATGGGGTTGAGATATGTAATATGTTTAACGACTATTTTAATTCGGCCTTTTTGCATGGTCCTGCTTCATTTTCTGCATATACAACAGAACAACCAGAGTTAGACCGTAGCTGCGTTGATATCTCTTCCATGGCATTGAACTATCATACTGTCAATAAATACTTAAAAACCCTTGATATTAATAAAGGCACTGGTCCTGATGGCATTCCGCCCTGTTTCTTACGTCACTGCCATGAGCAACTTGCTTATCCCCTGTGTTTTCTGTTTAATCTCTCTTTAAAATCAGGTATAATGCCTGCAGTATGGAAACAGTCGTACGTAACCCCGATCCCTAAAGGTGGCGATAAACATGATGTAACAAACTACAGACCTATTTCCAAATTAAATGTAATTCCTAAAATGTTTGAACGAATTGTATACGATTATATTTATGCAGTTATTAGACCTCACATAATTGAGCAACAACATGGTTTTCTTAGTAAAAAATCGACTGAGACGAATCTCTGTGAATTTGTTGATGTCATTACCAACGCAATGGAAGCCGGTAATCAGGTGGATGTGATATATACAGATTATTCTAAAGCATTTGATAAAATTAAGCACTCGATTCTTCTTCACAAATTACAGAAATTCGGTATTCACGGAGAGCTTTTAAGATGGATTGAATCCTATCTCCGAGAGCGCTCTCAAGCTGTGGCCGTGAAAGGTTTCTGTTCTACTTTTATTCCTGTCCCGTCTGGTGTCCCTCAGGGGTCTTATTTGGGCCCGTTGTTTTTTAATATATTTATTAATGATGTCTGGGAGATTTTTCAACATTCAAATTTCATATTATATGCCGACGATACCAAAATCTTTAAAATTATTAAAAATCCTGAAGATTGCTTTAAACTTCAGGAAGACTTGAATAATCTATCGGTATACTGCCAAAAAAATTGCATATTCTTAAATAGTAATAAATGTAAGGTTATCTCATTTTCTCATAAAAAGAGTAATTATATTACAACTTATAGTATTAACGGTGACAATCTGGAAAGAGTTGAAACTATTAGAGATCTTGGTGTCATTTTGGACTCGAAGCTTATGTTTGACGTTCATGTTCAAGAAGCAGCGAAGAAGGCATATCGTATGTTAGGTTTTGTACTTAGAATAAGCAGAGACTTTAAAAGGATCTCGACTATGGTTCTCCTATATAATTGCTTCGTCCGTTCTATATTAGAATATGGTTCAGTCGTATGGAATCCCTATTATCGAGTTCATAGTGATAGGATAGAGTCCATAGAAGATAGATTTAACAGATACATTACATATCGATCAAATTGTGCTAATTTAAGAAACCACAACAATATGTCTTTGGAAAATAGAAGAAACATTAGGGATCAAGTATTTCTTTTTAAAATAATCCATAATATGATTGATTCCCCTTACATTCTGGGTTTAGTGAACTTTCGATGTCCGCGAGTTTCTTCTCGGTTATGTAAGGTATTTGAAACATCTCGAGCACGGACTAATTATGGAAGCAACACCTTTATACGCAGATCTTGTAACAATCACAACAAACAATTCACCGACATCGACATCTTCTACATGACATTGTATAGCTTTAAATCAGCTGTTATTAAGCAACTATCTCGCGATGAGACACCATGAACCATGTATATCTTAGATACATGTTTTTTTTTTCATCGCTCTTTGTCTGTTTTTCTTGTTTCGCTTTTTTTTATTATTAATGTTCACTTAGCAAGTATTAAGCATCAGTGGAAACTTTGTTGGATTAAGTTATATTATTCATAAGTTGTTTTTAGTTGTTATAGTTCTGTATGTTTCCCTAATAAACCTAAATAAATAAATAAATAAATAAATAAAATTGACGCCTGTCAAGAACAAAATATTGTTTCCTCAGTGGGCGAATGTATCGTATCGGCCATATCGGCCTATAGACTGGCCCCCTGGCCATCTTACGGGAGCTATCAAAGGTATTTGGTACTACTTACCAAATACCGTTTGTATGACTTTGCAAAAGTTTAATAAGCAATAAAAGTCGTTGTTTTATTATTTAATACTTTTTATTCTGACCTGATAATCTAGACTGGAGGATGGGGGGGGGGGGGGGGCGTGGACTTTTTTTACGGTCGAAAGGGGGCGCGTCTTAAATAAGTTAGGGTGCCCCTGATCTAATTAATACAAGTAGGTGCATACATTATGTCTCTGTTAAATAGAAACAGAAGCATAGCAAACATTTTGTGCGAAGAAGCAACAAATATAGGTACAAACCAATGTAACAAAGTCTCTGCCCCTCTAGCCCTAAAAGCTGTATGTTGGCTGATCCGATGCTCTTTAGCCCATGACAATACCAAAGACAAAGTAAGATAGTACTGCAGCAGCAATTGATATCCAATAACATTCATATGAATGATGTTAGTATGATGCGGCCCATGTGATCACGGTAGGATTATCAGTCAATAATCACTTCCTCTCCTCAAGTTCCATTTAGGGAGCGCGAAGATCCTGAGCTTGCAGTTGGCCCACGTGGACCGTTGCGAGATGATGTATGGCAGCAGGATGGTCAGACAATACTCACTTCCTCTCCTCAAGTTCCATCTCATGGTGTCTGTTGGCGAGCGCGAAGATCCTGAGCTTGCAGTTGGCCCACGTGGACCGTTGCGAGATGATGTATGGCAGCAGGATGGTCAGACAATACTCACTTCCTCTCCTCAAGTTCCATCTCATGGTGTCTGTTGGCGAGCGCGAAGATCCTGAGCTTGCAGTTGGCCCACGTGGACCGTTGCGAGATGATGTATGGCAGCAGGATGGTCAGACAATACTCACTTCCTCTCCTCAAGTTCCATCTCATGGTGTCTGTTGGCGAGCGCGAAGATCCTGAGCTTGCAGTTGGCCCACGTGGACCGTTGCGAGATGATGTATGGCAGCAGGATGGTCAGACAATACTCACTTCCTCTCCTCAAGTTCCATCTCATGGTGTCTGTTGGCGAGCGCGAAGATCCTGAGCTTGCAGTTGGCCCACGTGGACCGTTGCGAGATGATGTATGGCAGCAGGATGGTCAGACAATACTCACTTCCTCTCCTCAAGTTCCATCTCATGGTGTCTGTTGGCGAGCGCGAAGATCCTGAGCTTGCAGTTGGCCCACGTGGACCGTTGCGAGATGATGTATGGCAGCAGGATGGTTAGACCGCCGTCGTCGTACAGCCACCACACGTCCAACGTGCCTGAGGTCTAAACCAAATCACAGCATAAACATCGGAGACAGTACATTCCGCATGAGCAAGGACTATATTGAATAGTATAGTAGTACCATGTGTACAACGATATGGCGCATGGAAGTAGTAGTATGTAGTAGTGGTATGTATTTATAACTTTTGACATTTTGGTTTCGGACTTTTTCGTAACAAACTACAACATATTTGTTACACTTAGGTACATTAACTAGATAAATGCGACAATCCTACTTCCTACTATCCTACTAATATTATAAATGTGAAAGTTTGTATGGATGTTTGGACTTTTTATCCCGTAATTCCGGGATCGGGACTTACGCGGGTGAAACCGCGGGGCGCAGCTAGATAATCATAAATTTAAACAATAAATACTAAAAAGTATACGAAAGGTAACCACTTTCCCCTAGGTACTTCCCGGCCGTGGGTATTTATTTTAAGAATAATGGCAACTAAGCCTATTATGGGTCGATTCGACCAAACTTAAATAAGTATTGTTGTACCAAAGAAAGCGAATCACCCGCCTTAAAGACGGATCAACAGAAACAGAAGCGGTTATAACCACCTTAAACCCGCTTTCGATTCTAAGTAATCTCTAATTTTATTGAAGCCAAAATGTTTTGTTAGGACATGTTTAAACTCATATCTTAAGTGCTTATTATGTGGCAAGTTAACGCAACGTGTGACTTTGACCTGCCCAAAAGTATATGCAGCTTCCTAAAATGGACTTGCTAATAAGAAATCAATCGTCTGCACTACACCGTTTTTTCTTTTGGACTTGTTACTTTTAACAACGAGACCAATGCTATAAATTAAGTATACCCAATGGAATATTTCTGGAAAGACTAAATGAAGAACAAATATGCCACCATAAAAGTACTACCTTTTTGGAATTGTCAATGGATATGTGTGTTCAATTGGTTGTTTTTCCATTTGCTATAACTGTATGACTTATTGTAACTATTATGTCTGTTATTTTAAATTTTTAGAAACGTTGGTACTTAATGACTTTATTACTTTTTTATTTAAATTCTACAGTACCTACACATATTGTAAATCTTTTAGACTAATATTATAAAGAGAAAAGACTTGTATTTGTGTGCGTGTCTGAATGTTTGTTATGAATACACTCAAATACTACTGGACCGAGGCTACTTTTGATCCCAATATTCCCACGGGATTGGGACTTACGCGGGTGAAACTATGGGACGCAGTTAGCCTATCATAAGTCAGTATTGATCTGAAAAGATAATTGTCGAACGTATTTTTTAACTTACTTGTTTTCTTTGGAATATAGACATCTGAGTGAGCTGGTCCTTCGAGATCTCGATGCCGTTCGAAGTGTTGTAGATAATCTGTCGATGCATGTCGTTCTTTTTGTTTTTCTTCCTCTCTTTGGTGCTGTCCTTGCCTTCCGATATCGTGAACGAACGTGATGTTGTGAGGGTAAGGATATCTAGAGATAACAAACAGTATACCTAGATAAATACCTAATTACACCGTTTTTTCTAACATTCAAAATAGTTGGTTTGAATTCAGATCTCAATGGTCAAACAGACCTAGCGTCAACTTCTCGAGGATGAAGTCAAAAATGATCTCGACATAAGACTTTGATTTTTGGAAATCTTTTATTTCGTTGAGGCAAAGCAGAACGACAAACTGTGCCTAACTCACAGAGTGAGTTAAAGACAACAAAGAAAGAAGAAATGGGAAAGAAAAGGGGAAGCAATGGAACCATTGCCGTTTCCAATCCGCTGTTTCCGCCGTACACTGGCGTTTGGGGACATGATCTGTCTAAAACTGATTCCGGACAGTTGCTCCTAGGGGTGGCCTGACGGCACATCAGACCGCTCCATTTATATCCAAAGTGGTCATAGTTGGGGGCGCTATAACATAAGTATATTCAGATCAGCTGTTGCAAAGTGATGATGTTTCCAATCATTTAGGGTATGCTAACAGCTCACTAGTCACTTACCACCTGGTGCGATAAAATGTAAGATAGAAGTGATATACAGCCGAATACAAAAACGCCACTTAAAATATGAGGGGTACTTAAATAATTGAGCAGCTTCTAAATTTAAAAGTAGTATGAGAATTTTTGAGTTTGAGCGCTGCTTATTTGATTAAGTAGAACTCAAATTTTAAGTAGCGTTTCTGTATTCGGGCGTTAATCAATCAAAGTAGACTGACTGGTCAAGTTGTGCCTGCTGGCAGGTTGGGAGTCCTGCGCGGGCGGCGTGCGGATGTCGAGGTCGGAGTCGGCGTGCATGATGCTGGCGCGCCGCACGCGCAGCTCGCCCGAGCCCGACGACGTGGCGGTGAGCGAGCCCGCGCACGCGCCCTCTCCCTCGCACGCCGACCCGAAGTCCAGCCCGCCCGGCGCGCGCAGCATGCCCACGGCGAGCCGGCTCTCGAATGCCGCACTGGACAACACAACATTACTTTATTGTACCAAAATACTTAAGTAGGTAATTCAAATTTTACAAAGAATTACTAAAAAAAGAAGAAGCTCAGCTCAGCTCAGTTCTCCTCTAAAGATACGATGAAGAGATTAGTGCTCAGAGTTCTCTAGAATATATCTATTTTTAGAGGTGAAGAGATTTAGTACCTACTGTGCCTTAAATCTCCTTTGTTTTCTCTTATAGAGCGCCTTACTGGTGAGACACTACAGAATTTGAATTCAGTGCGGTTTCATCCGCATAAGTCCCGATCCAGTGGGAAATTTCAAAATTTATTTCTTATCGGATGTCTACATCATATAAAAAACACACACCCGCGGTTTATGCTGTGCGTTGATCAGTCAGTCAGTCATATTTGGTATCTTGCAAAACTTCGGACAGATACTGGTGCCTGTGCTTATAAGGAACACAAAGTGGACACACTTTCTCCAACAATTTTGCGTTTGTTATCATAATCCATATATTATGTCCCACCCACCATATATATATTCAGTTTATTTCATACGTTATGTGGTTTTGATTTAATGAAAACGAGAACGGACCGAAATGTTTTGTAAACAAACGACTCATAAATACCTGGGGCATAGCAAATCTAATCTTACCTTGCCCCAGCCAGAGTAATTGAGAAAAGTTTACTTGACCTTGATTTTTAGCATGAACATCCATCTGGATATTCCAATAGGAATATGGAGGTTCCTATAGGATAGAATAGAATGTATGGTTCTTAGTATACCCCAGGATGTTCGTCGTAAAAGGCGATCATAAATAATTCTCGTGTATGGAGCGAGTAAAGCGGACCTGAAATTTAAAAGCAATGTGGTCTGCACTACCCTTCGGCGGAATCTGAGATTAACAACTTTCTGGGCGAACTTGATTGCAGGAAAGCTTCGAATGGCTCGAATGAACCATGACTAAGCTTGTTGCCGGCAATGTGGCCGGCAAACAAGCTAAAAAAAGTGACGGATGCGCAGAAGTCAATTTTTCATAGAGATCGCATGTAAAATGTACTGCGCGAACTTTTCCCTTCCACGTCAAATTTTTCCAATATACCTATTTGCCGGCCTCTGTACCTACTTTTGCAATTTTATTTTGGTACAATAAATCACTATCTAATCTAATCTTCCCACCAAACTCCACCTAAGATGGTCACCGGAGGAACCTCCGCGCTCCGTGACCTCGACTCACTGTAAGACGTTGAAGTACGCCGTGAGCTCCGCCGGCGGCGCGGTGGCCCAGTCCCCCTTGTACCCCATGAGCAGCACGTTGGGCACGAGGCGGCCCACGCCCGCGGCCTGCATCAGCGCGCGCGCGCCCGCCTCGAACCCGAACCCGTGCACGCGCGAGCAGAACGCGCGCACCTTGCGCCCGCGCAGCCACTCGTCGTCCGCGCGCGCGCGGACTGAACGCTCACGGTAGCTTGCTTTCTCCTATAAAAAGAACACTAGCTTTAAAATCTCTATGGTACCAGAAAACACTAATATGCGCTCTGAACTGGACTGGCCTCTGTTAGATACTAGAAGGAGAAAGATCGCCTGATAATGATCTATTTCAAACTCGTCTCTGACGGGCGAGCTTATCAAGTTCCAAAGTCAGACTGTTCGGGAAATTACTTACACCCTTTTAAAAAAGATGGATGAAAATTCGAACGTCGTTGTTAGAATACCCACCATCTAGGTCAGGGGTTCCCTAACTGGGGGGCGCGCCCCCCAGGGGGGGCGCAGAGGTATTTCAAGGGGGGCGCGGGCCACCTGTGCAGTTAATACCTGCGACCGCTGCACGCTGAGAGAATGCATTCCAGACGCCTCGATACGAACAATGAAATTTTTTGAAATTGACGCCTGTGAAGAACATAATATTGTTTCCTCAGTCGGCCAATATCAGCCTCTAGACTGGCCCTGCGGTCACCTCACGGGCGCTATCAAAGGTATTTGGTACAACTTACCAAATACCTTTTGTATGACTGAAATAAATTAATGAGCAATAAAAATAACACTTTTTTATCCTGACCTGATAATATATGGACTGGAGGACGGGGGGGGGGGGGGGGATTTTTTTTTTATGGTAGGTTTATAGAGCAATATTTGTATTCCGCCAGAACGTTTTTGTCAATATGGTGTATTTAGTTGCTCGTCTTATTTACTCTCAGTTTCATTATCTACCGTTATTTGTACGTTTTTATTTACAGTTACATAATTTTGTTTTAACACTTAGGTCATCAGCATCACCATAGTTAATGAGCACCTTGACATTATGGTATTGTAAAACAAGAATAGACTTTAACAGGTCTATTAATAACTTCGTACTATGGTCGTAATAAAAGGACCATGTTTCCCCAGCCGTCGTCATTTGACGTAAAAGCCGTCAGTCATACAGCTACCTGATTTATCTATAAAAGAATTTAGAATTAGTCCACAGGAATAAAGATAAGTATAAAAAGTGCCCTTTGTTATTCCAGAACTCCAGCAGTCTGTATTCCAAGTTATATTGCAAACGTTTCAGCAGTTTTTGCGTGAAACAACATCCTCACACAACATAAATACATGGTCGATGTTTACAGCAATTAAGTAGGTATACCTGCAAAATATCGCCAACCAGCATCAAGGAACCAGCCTTGGTGATGAGGTTTCCTAAGTCGACGAGAGCCGGTCTCGCTTGAGGCCGTCCAGACAGCACCAGGACTTGAGGCCAGTAGTTCTTGACGTGTTCACCAGTTCGGGCTAGGTTGTGGGCGCTTGACAGAGCCGTCTTGTAGATCTGGGCCTGGGTACTGCTTCCCCAATTTACATCTAAATTAAAAGGTAGAATAGCAATTAAGTCCCATAGCCGAGTCGCTAATGCTAGCCATACAAAGGTTGTATGTATACCTTTCTTGTATATAATAAGGTTCTGTATAGTAGGCGGCAGATTAGTTGAAACAAAATGGCGTATGCGCAAAAGTCGATTTTTCATAAAAAGCGCATGTAAACTGTACTGCGCGAACTTTCCCCTTCCACGACAAAACTTTTCAACTTTCGTGCTGGTCACTATAACCTTTTATGTCCCAGACACTACATCGCCATAAAAGCATAATGGGTTAAAGTTGTGATTTGTGCTGCGCACAAATGCTTAACGATCTCTGTGGTGAGGTCATCATCATCCGAGCGATGATAGATAGATAGATACATTTACGCTTTATTTGCACAACAAACAATATACAAAACAACATACATGAAATATGTAAGACAAATACACAGAAAGCTGTTAAAACGTTGCACAAATGGGCGGCAAATGGACAAATGATCCCGGTTGTATCCCTCCCATTTCTACTTTTACATTTCCACTTTGCACGATCTTTGGCATCCCGTGTTGTGAGGCGATTTGCACGCATGTCAGTCATTACGACAATACGTCAAACCAGCATTTGTTTCTCACGTAACTAGTCGGTTTTCGTAAAACGTGACTATATACCACCGTTAGCGGCATTCTTGGTACCCCTCAAAAATGAGTTTCTGACTCGGTCTTTTCGCGTCACCTGGGCAGGTGAAATAAACAAACTGCGCCTCGCCGAAGGCTGCAGATAGATCAACAAAGCTTTGAATAATTACTTGTATCTCTTTGTCATCGATGGTAATCGACAGAGTCTGTGCTCAAAAAACCCCAAAAGTACCTATGAGCTAATAGCTGTATTTAAGTACAGTACGTTGGCTGTGTATTTATTTACTCTAAATAATAAAAATGTTATTTAAAAGATTCGATTGCAAAAGAGTTCTCATACTCATCGTATGTATGAATCATCTACTGGTTTGATCGAGCGTTGAACGTTTCTTTAATAACGAGAATTTGGTACTTCAGGAAGCGGGAACACAAATAACAAATAGTTTTAGGAATATGAATCAAATGTAGACAGAATTGATATTAACTGGCTTCAAACTACTTTGATCAGAGAAGGCCAAAAACAACGTGTTCTTGAAATGTATGATTCACAATACTGAGTCTATGACGGCGGCGGCGCGGCGGCGGTGTATCTTTATCAATTAGGAAAATATTTATTAATCTCATTTTTAACTGCCCCACAAGCCAAAGACAGAAATGCCAAAGAGCTCAACTTAAAGATCATGTGTTATAATCAGGGGTCGGAATAGGTAGAGTCAAATGGGGTTACTGACCTCAAATTTACATTATTGTAGATGTTAACATGGACATGCTTTCGGAATACCAAAATTTTATTACAATCTTTCGGAATTTTATCAGAGTAGGTAGATTGCTTCCGGTTTAATGATCTAAAACCTGTATGTTAACAAAGACATGCCGCCGCAGCGGTATTCCGAAATTTTTAAAAATCCCGACAAAATTGCTACGTAACATGATTTATTTTCTAAACTCTTTTGACTTGAAATAAACGTTTAATATTTAATAATATTAACAATAACTAGCCAGAGAACGTAAATAAAATAAAATCGAATACGTTATGGAACGCTACCCAGATTTGGACCTAATTCGTGAGTATAGTGAAAACAATTGAAAAAAATGAAGCTAATGAATAAATAATGTATTTTAAATATGCACCACTTACGTCTACTGACGTGGAAAGGTCATTTTCGACCTACAAATGGATTTTAGATGTAAAAAGAAATTCATTAAAAATAGAAAATATGGAAAAACTGATGGTTATTTATTTTAATTGTACAGCCTACAATGCTGAAATTGTAACAGATGACGATGAAGATTGAGTGCCATTAACTGCGCCCCGCACTTAATTCATATACACCTAGTGCGATCCGTGTATACTGCGATTCGAGTATACTTTTTATCAAGATATCCGTGGAAACATCTTTATAAAAAGTAGTCAAAATTAATTTCGGTTTATAGCTACATATAAGTTTCTTTATATATTTAAGTGGTTAGAATGGTCATTAAAGACTTGTGTACCTACAGTGTCGATTCCCAAACAATTTCGGAAAAGGGCAAGATGAAGATCTCTTCAAGATTTGAAGTGCTTATTTCCCTAGTACATATTTTCAATCTAGTGGATAGTGGATTTACGCACCTACACAGTGCGCGGCACTGTCAATTTTTGCATTACAGATATACCTACCTAAAAATTGTTTAATATAAATGTGATTGAAACTTGAAAATCATGACGTACCTATTGTAAACAATAAACGTCTGTGTTTTACTCGTGCTCATTTCATTTTAGAAAAGTAATTCACATAAAATTAATTTATCGTCCTCGTTTTTTTTTGGCCGGTTAAAAAAAATAAAGGGCGTCCCTATATTGTGCATTGTACCTACATGAAACTTAACAGAAAACTTAAATTTCACACGTCAAGTTAGAAATCACTTAAGTAAAAGTGTGAATTGAACCCTCGTTGCGTGAACCCAATTCGTACTTAACCGGTTTTTCCTGTCATTGTAGACGATGTACCTATACTTTGTTTTTTAATCATATTTTATGTATTTGATACAATTCCGGAATTCCGAAATGATTTCCATATTTCTTGAAAACAAGGCATATCCATGTTATGCTATCATGATGCAAGTACATAAAATGACTCTACCTATTCCGACCCCTGGTTATAATATACTTTATTAACCCCCGGCGGAAAAAGAGGGGTGTCATTTAATTAACTAGCTACGCCCCGCGGTTTTACCTGCGTAAGTCCCGACCCTGCGTATATTTGGGGATCAGTAGCCTACCTATGTGTTAATGAAGTTCTCCAGCTACCTGCATACCAAGTTTCATCGCAATCAGGTACTTGGTGAACGTTGGTAGTACCAAAGTTACTTCTTTACGCAAAAAATGTGGAGTTTTTGCGTTTACTTCCACACTTTTCACAATTAGAATATTAGTAGGAAATAATTTAACATTTTTTTCCAAAACTTACCTGGCGCCCGGTAATGGACAATGAGGTACAGCGTGAAGAAAACAGCGAAGGTGATTAGTGACATCATCCAACTTATGAGGAGCATAATGGCGACGCACATTAAGAAACCCATTAACGATAGCCACACGTTATAGTACTGTAACAAGAGGACATTGATACGGATTACTTTTTATATTAACTATATGGCTAATATTATTAAAAGTTATTATTTTTAATTTCATTAAAACTATACAAACATAATAGTCACATAATAAAAATATGATATTATCTGCGTAATCTATTTTTTTCCGGTAGTCTTTAGTCTTTATTCGTCCACCACAAAGAGTCGCCACAACACTTTCGTATCGCATTGCATCGTGCAAGCCACTTGAGGACTTTTACTCCTCAACGGCTATCACTCCTTCGAGCTATATGGCCTGCCCATTACCACTTCAGTGTGCTAATTTTGAGAACTATGTCGGTGACTTTGGTTGGTGACTTTGGTCGGTGCGTGATAGTTTGTGGAAAAACATGGCGAGTCGTCTTTAATTGGTTGTGAATTTTACAACTTGCCTATATCAATAACGTTGCCCAATAAATCATCAACCTTTTTATGTTCTGTGAATCTGTCTAACATAGAATCTGTCCAGTTGCTACGGACCGTAAATATCGATGAAATTGGATGTAGTAATACACATTACATTGGCGCCCCAAATTTGGGGGGAAACGGAACGAACCCAAATAGGTTACGTATATTACGTAATACGTAACCTATTTGTGAACCACTTGATAATTGTTGACTGATAAAGTACCTATACTTACATTCTGGAGTTGACCAAAAATAGACAAGTTTTTTAAAGCAGGATCTAAACAACTACTGCTTAAAACAACTACCCTTAAATGAAGGGCATGCCAACTTATTGCTCAAAATACACGGGCGACACTGCCACTGCAACTTTACCAAAATAGCCCACACCTGCAGCACCCATTATAAAGAAATTGGTGCCTGTGCAGTGTCGCCCTTGTATTTTGAGCATTTGAACTATGGTTTCACAGCTGTATCTCCCGTACAGCTGTAAAACCAGGTTGCTGACCAACTCACCCTGAATGTAGGTCTCCATCCAAGAGGGCGTACCAGCGCCGCGTGGAACGTGCAGAAGTTGATGAGAGCATATGATGCCAAGTAGAAGTTCGATATCAGAGGTGCTATTGTGTTCAGGTCAGCTGTGGACAAAACGTGTTCTTTTTCATAATACTTTCTTATAATAATGAATGATATGATGCTCCCTTGCTGTAATTTGCTCAGCTGATTAGGGTGGCCCAGTTCGTGAGTTGGCGAATCTCCCTCTGCCATGTTAACGTGTTTGTTGGACATTGTTACGACAGCCTTAATCACCATAGTTATCCCAGTAGCCGATCCACCACTCACACACCACACACAACCATTAAAGCCTAAGTAGTTTCATTCCTAAATTTTTCAATAGTTCTATCCCATCCGGTGGTAGGAATGCCGCGACTTGATTCCCACTTCATAGTTTGTGAGTAAAATTGTAATTAAAAAGGGCCTCTACGTTTTGGCTTCGGGGACACGCATTCCTAAAGAGCCGGGGCTCCATACGAATTTTATATAATTGTACTTAGTACTAACCTTTATAAAAATATTTTAAATTTAAGTTCATAAACCTAATCTGAAAATAAATGTCGTATTTTCGTCAGTAGGTATAATAATCAGTTTTTTTACAAACAATGTTGACGTGCTTGCGTACGTCAACTTCGTCAATAATTATCCGGTAGGTACTTATAACCTTGAATAACATACAAAACTGTTTTAAACAATACAATTTCATATGCAAATTTTGTAGTAACCATTAAGATCACTGTAAGATGTTAATGTTAAAAAACTGATAAGTACCTTTGGAAAAATTTGGAAAAAAACTTACAAAACACTATTTGTGTGTATTATAATAAGTACTAGATAAAGTAGGTAGTAGGTACCTATGTAACTGTAAATGTATAAAAAGTTGTTAGATCACATAGGCTATAGAAGTAGAGCCTACGTGGGTGAAGCTTCACAACTAGTACCTACATCAAGATAATTATCAAGAAAAAAAGAAACCCCTGTAATGCCAGACCAATTTTGGATAACCTTGCTTGCTCAAAACTCACTAACCTTTTGTTTCGTAGGCTTTCGCGAATAAAGTCACACGCAACAAGCACATTATAGGTAATCAGATACTTAGTATATCCGCGGAGCGCCGGAAACAATTTAAAATAGCTTGCTCAAAACTTACCAATAAGCAAGAAGAGTAGAGACACGAAGAACGTAAGCACATATCCCCTGTAAGGTTCTCCATGTCTCCCATAAGGCTTCGAGAAGAATATAAGACCAGGGTAGATGCGGTCAACTCCGAGCGCCTGGATCAAACGCGGGACTGACAGCAGGTTGGTCAGGGCAGTCGATAGAGTTGCCGCCCAACATCCGCCGTAGATGAATGGACCCCAAGATGACATCAGTTGCATCACCTAAGGCAATATAAAAACGAATTAACTACCTAGGGAGGGGATGGCGGGGTATCTTCAGCCGCACCAACTTGGGTTTGGCACTCGGTCGGGTTGTGAGGCTGCTATTCACGCTACTCGGTCATTTGCTTCTAGACCTAACTCCGATTCGATCATTATTAAATTAGACTTGCAGAATGCTTTTAATACATTGGAGAGGGATGTTCTGTTGCGTGAGGTTATGGATACCATTCCCTCTCTCTATCCTTTTCTTTTTCAAGTTTATTCCTCTCCCTCTAATCTTTACCATAATGACAGCCTTATTTCTTCCCAGGTGGGCGCGCAGCAGGGGGATCCGTTGGGGCCGCTTGCCTTCAGCTTGGGTATCCACAAGGCCATCTTGGATATTAAATCGCCTCTTAACTTGTGGTATTTAGATGATGGTACTATAGGTGGTTCGCCAGACCAGGTTAAGAGGGATTTGGAAAATTTGATTCCGCGACTTGAGGTGCTGGGTTTGAGGGTGAATACGGCCAAGTGCGAATTCTTTCCCTGTTGCGCGGGCGCTAGGTCTAGTTTTCCCCTTTTTGCTGGGATCCTTCCTGGACTCATGGAGCTCGATGTGGATTCTTTTTCATTATTGGGATCGCCTATCTTTCCTGCCGCAGTGCCCGATGCCATTGTGCAGCGTAAGAACCTCCTTATCGGCGCACGGGAGCGTCTGGTTGGGTTATCTGCTCACGTGGCTTTGGTTTTGTTGCGACTCTGTTTTGCTGTTCCCAAGGTCATGTATCTTTTGAGAACGTGTCCCACATGGTTGTCTCCTGCTGAGGTATCGGATTTTGACGCTGTTTTGAAGGCGTCCCTGGAGTCAATTCTCAACGTAGAGTTGAACGAGGGTCAATGGATCCAAGCGTCTTTACCCATTCGGCATGGAGGCCTGGGTGTGCGGCGGCTGGAGGATGTGGGCTTGCCGGCTTTCTTGGCTTCCGCGCATGGGGTTTCTCACCTGGTCACTTGCATTTTATCTCCCAATGGTGATCGGGTGTCAATCCCTTTTGCGTCGGAGGCTTTGACTGCCTGGTCGGCTATTAATCCCAATGCCGAGACCCCAGGAGTGCCTAGTGTTCAACGTTTGTGGGATGAAGTAGGGGTCAAGCGGTTGGGTGATTCTCTTTTGGAGAACGCTTCGGGTGTGGATTCGGCTAGGCTTCGGGGGGTTGTGGGGGTGGAGGCGGGTGCGTGGTTGCAGGCGTTGCCGTCCCCGCATTTGGGCACCCTCCTTGACGGCGACTCGGTGCGGGTGGCTGTCGCTCTTCGCTTGGGCTGCGGCGTGTGTGAACCTCACGTGTGCACCTGCGGTTCAATGGTGGAGGCCAATGGCCATCATGCCTTAAGTTGTCGCCGGTGTTCGGGGAGGTTTCCTCGCCACCACGCACTTAACGACCTAATCCGGAGGGCTCTTGTATCGGCTAATGTCCCGTGCGTGCTTGAGCCACCGGGTCTTAGCCGTTTAGATGGAAAGAGGCCGGACGGTTTGACGTTGGTGCCGTGGTCGAGGGGTAGGGCCCTTATCTGGGACGCCACGTGCGTCAGCACTTTCGCGCCTAGTCATCTCCCGCGTACAGCTAGTGTGGCGGCCTCAGCGGCGGTGGTCAAGCATTCCAAGTATGCCCCGTTGGAGGATAATTATATCTTTGTCCCTTTTGCTGTAGAAACTGCTGGTTGCTGGGGTTCGGAGGCAGTCAAATTGGTTGGGGAGATAGGGCGGCGTCTGAGGGAGAGAGGGTTGGATGGGCGGTCTGGTTCGTTCCTGATGCAAAGGTTGGCCATAGCCATCCAGCGGGGTAATGCCGCTAGTGTGATGGGCTCTTTTGCATCGGGGACGATCCGGGGCGGGTTGTTCGACTAGCGTCTATTAGGTGTTGTATTTAGTTTTTATTTTTATTTTATTTTGTTATTTAATGTGAATTTAATTTTTAGATTATTAATTTTATCATGTTCTTGTGTCTGTTTAAATAAAATAGTATAATATTTAATTCCTTATGTAATTGTTTTTTACTACCTAACTAATTAAGCTAATACAGAAACAATTTTAAGAGGTTCGGAGGTTGAATTTTTGGTGCAAAAGTTATACTTAAGTATTTAATGCAAATATTTCCGCTGTCTTTTTCTCTGGTAACTTCTAAATTACGTTATGGATTTTAATAGGCCTTAATTATGTAATGTAGAGTTTTATCCCGAAAGTTTCCTGTATTGGGTTGCTAGCCTTATTTGGCACCCAAAATTGACTCAGTTTCAGGTCAGATTGCGGTAAATAAAAATAAGTAACTACCTCCCTGTGTCCTCGATCCCATGGGAAATCGAAAACTTTTCTTATCGGATGCCTACAATCTACAACGTATAAAGAACACACTCTCCAAATTTCAGCTCCCTACTATCAGCGGTTCAGGCTGTGCATTGATTCATCCATCAGTCAGTCAATCATGCCAATGCATTTTATAGACATAGATAGATTAGGGCCTAAAAATATCCTTGCGGAACCTGAAAAGTTAAAATTTACTCACAGAATAACTATTATGAAGTCCATATACACAATGACTGGTTGCATTGAACGCGCAGTGAGAGACTGCGGTGTAGTCGGTGACTGTCCCGTTGACAATGATGAGGTCGGTGAGGTTGCCGCTGGCGTCTCGCAGCGCGCCGCCTCCAGCGAACAGTACCATCGCTGCGTAACTCACCATAGAGATTAGTAACGCTAGTAATGTGCCTTTTGGTATGGCGGAAGCTGGGTCCTAAAACAGAACATTCAAAATTAGTTTTTGAAAAAGTGCTTTCCTAAATACTACACCCGACAGGATTCGACTCTGATTTGAAATAGCATATTTTCAACTTCATGAGATATCTACCTAGGCATCTGTGGTGCAAGTGGAAAGACGCATTATTAGGTACAACGAATTTGTAAGTTGCAAGAAAATTCTAAATATCGGCAAGCATTTTTTCAAAACCGATTTTCCAAGTGTATTCTAACACTTTAAAAATAAAATCAGAAACATTCAAAGCTGATTGATAAGTCGCGGCGGCGTGATGCAATTCCCTTTTGTGACTATCGCCTATTCTTTGGTTTTGTCATAAAATTGCGCACCGGACCTTCGCACCGCGACTTATTATGAGGATAGTCTCCATTCTCTTTCTCCATACAAACGTAGTTTCAATTTTCCTCCCTGGATAAAGACATTAGAGCAAATATGTTCATGCCATAAAACCTATATCTGTCATGACAATGCGTCTACCTTTTAATTTTTTTTTATTTTCTAATTAAAATAATAATAAAAAATAAAAAGTGCGCGATGATAATCGCCCACCCTAACTGGCTATTGGCGGTTGACTCGGGGGGGTCAGCCGCCAAACTATGAGCCCGAGGTGGCGGCGGCGTGTCCACGCCGCCCCTCGAGAGGGTTTTCCTCTTAGTGAGGATTTGGCGCAGAGGCCGGCCGCGGCCAACCGCTGTGGGGCAGATGGTAGTCTGCGGGAGTGTTCCCCATCTGTCCCCACACTTAGCGGAGCGTACGGACACCGTGGGTTTTTAGTGGGTATACCCCGGCCACCCCCACCTCGGCCGGGGGGACCCCCACTCACCGGGCCGCTCTCCCCCGAGAGCGGCTTGATGGTCTTAATCAGATTTTCCCACGTAAAAAAAAAAAAAGTCTTTATCCAGGGAGGAAAATTTAAATTACGTTTGTATGGAGAAAGAGAATGGAGACTATCCTCTTAATACGCGTTGGGCTTTCAATTTATTCGGTTTTTTTACAGGATAAGGTAGGTATATCGCAGTATAATCGTGTGGCGCAGTACCTTACGAAAAGCGAATTCTGGCAATCAGAAGACAATTTTATTCATTCATCAGAATTTAAATACTTAAACATGGGTAACCAGTCCTTCCGCAGTCGGGTAGAAATCAACATAACTTCGTTTTATTTACATTTTATTTATAGAAACGTTTTATAGTGAATCAAACGGCTCGGCTGCCGATACCAATGGTGGGTAGTTAGGTACTTGTATGACCGAAATATGTTATTGAACAAGCATGACCTACATTTGTATACCATAATCAAATCAAGACTTTTCTCGATGGGGTTTTCCGAGAAAGATATACGGCTACATTGACTTATCTATGTACAGTCAGCATCGAAAGTCGATGGCCATGCAGATTTTCAAAATCGCTTACGCATACACGATGACACTCACACTGACACACACGCACGAAATCCTTTATGTGTGCTGTAAGTGTGTGATCTGTTTTAGGTAAAGTGTCATCGTGTATTTTGAGCTTTAAATTATGATATTCTAAGTATGCAACTATTTGAATATCAAAACACACATAATACATCGGGGACTAGAACTTTTCCGGGGACCTGACTTTTAATGGGGCGGAGATAGATATACGGGTGCTGGTCTGGTCCCAGATTGCTTCCCGCTATGTGTGCTCTGTGCTTAAGTGCGCCTCGTTTCAGTTTTGTAAATAATTTCCGAACGAGATGCGAATAGCAGTGACTCACTCGTACACTCACAACTCAATTGGTCTTAATCGATTGGTGTCCGTTTCTGGAAAACCTACGACCCGAATTCGAGGGTTAAATAAATTGACATTTTGCATCGTCTTTATGATTCGATTCGTTTTTTGAATAAAACAACGTTTTATAGCCCTTCAACTACACAATTTAATTTTACAGTCTAGACAATTGAAGAGATTGATATGATTAGTTATAATATGGCTGCACGTGTTGTTAATAAGTTGGAAAACAATATGGAGACAATCTTATGATATCTAATTCGATTATTTATTATGCCTTGCCTATACGTGTGTCAAGAAAACTTGGAAGACAATGAGGAATGCTCTGATTACCTAGATTGTGGGTATTCTAATAACGGTGGCGTTCGAATTTTGATCCCTAAAAGGTGTGTGAGTAATTTCCTGAACAGTTTGACTTTGGAACTGGTGAAGCTTGTCCATCAGAGTTTGAAATGGATCACTATCACGCGACCTTACTCCTTCTAGTCTCTAATAGAGACCATCCAGTTCCATGGAGGAATGCTTATGGGGAAAGTACCTATCATTTGTATATTTGAGACATATTAGGTAGGTACTTTATAAGGCTTTTATTTTTCAATTAAAATATTGCAAAGAGAAACATTAAAAGTTATGTTTTAAAATTATTAAACCTGCACTTAGGTAATAATAATTTTCGAAACCTACCAAACACCCTTTTTAAAAGGTTTTATTTAGTTTACTTTTTAATTATAACTACAACAGACAATTATTGTTTTGAGGCAGATGCACTTGATGACGTCATTGTGTGTACTAACCAGCTATGTGTGTCACCAAGTCAACGGTCGTCAGCCCTATTTATATGACCCTCCTCAAGTCCACCATATACACAAGACATATCGATTGCATTGGCACGTGTAGGTACAACAACTCCCTATATTGGGATAACTAATATTGTATATCGTGTGTGTGTTATTTATTATTATTCTCATTCATGATTTGTTGATTGGAATGCTGTAAGAGAAAAGGAGACCTACTCGTTCTCCATACAAACGTAGTCCACTGTTTCGTCCCTGGATAAAGACATTCGAACAAATATATTTAAATACCTGTGCCCCGCGGTTTCACCCGCGTTGTCCCGATCCCGCGGTATTAACGAAATCAAAAGTACTTTTACCAAAATTCCAAAATTCAATAGAAATAAAGTTAACAAAAAACCCCTAATGACTGAAATAGTCTGCGTTGGAATGGTTTATTTGTTTAACCTAGTGAAATTTCGGTTAATACTTGTCGAATTTCAGAGTTTGGACGTGCCCTTGCTTCTACATACAAACATATTCCCCTGTTTTCTTGATCAATATTACCTTCAGAGCAATTAGTTTTCACCTTTGTCTTTATGACTTGTTACCTATTTAATTTGATGTACAATCTATAAATGTTAAATCGGTAACATTTGAGGTTACCCAGGTTACCCTTCCCTCATTGATTTGTCCTTCATTTCAATTTAGTTCCAAGAAAAGCGTTGTAGCGTAGCCTTTGTAGACAGACACATTAACTGCTATTTATCAAAGTTCTATCAAACAGATGACGTTTGAAGCGCCCACATCTTATTAGTAGGTAGGTAGGTATAGTACAGTGGATAGGTATATTTCCTATTTTCTAATGGCCTTCCACTTGATTAAAATCATGACGTCAGACAGGTCAGATACCTGCGTACGTTTCACTGAATTTTCAGTATACTTATGTAACTTTCTTTTATTTATTTCTACAAAACCAACAGCACTTACGAAGTACACTATGCCATCCTCCCAAAACAGATTCTAACTTTTTATATTTAAAGCTAATTATGAAAGAAAGGAAAAAGTCGCCAAAGAGAAAGTACATACGTAAGTTCTTCTAGGTATTGAACTTAAATGAAGAAGAAGTTACATTTGAAGGGTCCACTGCAATAATGATTTATGTCCTTTTGTCTTTGTTTTGAGATAATTACGGTTTAAACTTTTAATCGGTGAAAAAGGCAGTCCTGTATTGCACTGTACACCGAGGACGTTGAGCGTTTTAGCTGTGTGTGTATACAATTATTTCGAACGTATTTTTCTCAGCACTGTGAGCAATATTGACGAGTCTGTAAATGGGATAACTAACTACTTTTATCACTTAATCGAATAGCGTTCTTACTTTATTTTACCATAAATTCGGACATTCATCAGTATTGCAGTGGACCCTTCATTTATTATTTATTTTCTTAACTACACGTTTTGACTTTTTTCCAATAGTCTTGGTCGTTGCTTTCCTCGCTAAGACTATTGTAACAAAGTCCAAACGTGAAGGTAAGAAACTGAAGGGTAAATTGTAACTATGGGAATTTAAAATGTAGGTACCTAATAAATAGAGAAATTTACAAAAATGTTTAACTCCTTGGGCAAAATTACACATTATGTATAGAATTTGATTATTTACAAAATATTGTTAAATTTGTTTTTCCTATTATTTAATCTTATGGTATTCAGTATTTCTTCACCGAATTGTTATTTTTATTTGACTAACCTTAAGATCACCAGAGATGTTTGCTCCAGCTTGTATTCCAGTTACGGATGGGAAGAAAATTGCAAATACACTGAAGAAGTCTTGATTCAATTTCTCACTAAATCGGAAGTCAGGGTAGAAATTCTGTGCTACAGTTGCACCTGTAACAAAAACCCTATTGTTTATTTATAACGTAAAAAAGATGATAGATTTTTACCTGTAGAGGAGGACTAAGGTAGGTACTGACAGACGAAAGAAAATTTTGCCAGACTTGAAGCAAAGACGTTTTGCTCGCTACGCTCACTCGATCAATAAATAAAAAAGTGGCTGTGACATACGGACGGACAGACAGACGGACGGACAGACATGACTAATCTTTAAGGGTTCCGTTTTTTGCCATTTGGTTACGGAACTCTAAATATGTGAGCCCGCTAATTTGTCCCACTGAGGGCGCGGGCCTCCTTCAGTTAGCCAGTAAAACGACGTCACGGATCCTATACTCCGTTTGGCAAATGTCCCATGCCTTCGTATCGTGGTGAGTTCTAGGACATGTCGGTTTCCTCACGATGTTGTCCTTCACCTTAAGGGTGATATTAATTAACCTAAAGCCTATTCATTTTTTTAAAGCCCAAACACACAAACACGTTATTTTTAATAATGTTTTATAGTAAAGAGGAGAAACTATTAGAGGAAAGTGTAATCCTTGTACAAATATTCGTTTCAAAACCAAATTTTATTAGAGTAATAAAACTTTGAAGCGGTTGTCTGCATTGTAGGAATGCGAAGCTTTAGAAAAAGCTTTATTTCTGTATTTTTAACCAAGAAATAAAACTAACAATCTACACTGATATATAACTAACTGGATCCTGTGGTTTCACCCACGTAGGGCCTGATCCTGTGGATGTTTCGAAAACCCCTTTCTTATCGGATGCCTAACATCATGTAAATAACACACTCCAAATTTCAGCTCTCTACTATAATCGGATAAGGTTGTGCGTTGATCCATCAGTCAGTCGTCGGGACCTAAATTCCTAAGTTTTACACTGGAACGAGATTAACGCGGGTGAAACCGTGGGGCGCAACTATAGTCTATATATTATATTTTAGAGAAGAAAGATTTGTCAGTTTGTTTTGTTTGTAAGGAATAGACTCCAAAACTACTGGGGCGTAAAATAACCTTTCACCAATAGAAAGCTACATTATCGAAGAGTAAAAGAAGCTAAGTTTGATCCCCATATTCGCGGAATCGGGACATACGCGGGTGAACTACTCTTATTACCTACCTACTAAACTAAACTAAACTAAACTAAACTAGATACTTCGTAAACTGCTTACTTACTGCTTAGACCAACGAATCCTTGTGCAATTTCAGTGGCGTCTCGAGGTCCCATGATGGTGCCGACCACGAAATCCACCATTGCGCCAACAATAATCGCGACCAGGAAGTTCTGTTGACAATGTTTAAATTTAAAAATTGCGTTAAATTTTTTCTACCTACCTAGAGAACAGACTAGGCCAACTATTCTACAATTAAAATGTCTCAAGTATGTCTCTGATCTGTTTATATATTTTCTAATGTATTTTTTTTTGTAATATTGCAAAATTTCGTCTCTTTCAAAGAACACTTTGAAACCTACGAGCTTGAAACGTCAGTAAAGGAGTAAACCACAGTATACATTTCCATAGATGTCAGGTAGGCGGCCGGCCGGAAAATTATTGCCAAATTTACCATACAACAAACGTGATTCAGAGACAGAAAACCGCAACGATACCGCGATGTATTTTTTCTACTAACGCCATCTAGTGATGCGAGTGATAAACTTGAGCTGGTAGAAAAATAAATTTCAACGTTTGCGTTGCGTTCACGGATTGGTTCCTTGCTCCAGTGTTCATTTTAGGGTTTCGTACTCACTTGTGATAGTGGTACGGAACCCTTCGTGCGCGAGTCCAACTCGCACTTGGCCGGTTTTTTTCTTTCTCTAAGGCGAAACAAAGTTCGCCGGGTTAGCTAGTACTAAATATTTATACTTTTTTTTAGTATATTAATAATTTATCTACACAGTGAATAAATGTGCGATGTGTGTTGGTTGAGCTAACTGTCAACTGCAAACACAATTAACTGAAAGGGAAATGCATCGGAATTATGAAGTCCCTCGAGCGCAAAAATACCGAAGGTAAATATTTCTATAGAAACACAATTGACACACGTGATTGTGGATACCTACAGTGGACACGTGCTAGCGTAATAAAATGTTAAAACCGGCCAAGTGCGAGTCCGACTCACGCACGAAGGGTTCTCATAATAAATAATTCGCCTCACGCACGGGTTCTACAAATACTAAATTAAGTCGCCGAACAGATTGACGTTATTAAATGCGGAAAAATGAATTTTGTAAAGAAGCACTGTGGACAATCTGCTATAAAATGTAAAAATACCTGTTAATGTTACTTTAACTCTTGTTACCTACTCTATTGCATTGGGGGATCCTGTAATAATAGCTGTAGTTGATTTTTGGAAATAAATAATAAACATTTTATTATACTGCTGGCGCCAGTTTATCACTCTGTCGCTAGATGGCGATAGTGGTAAAAATACATCGCAGTATAGTTGCGTTTTTATGTCAAAAATACGGTTTGTTGTATGCGACAAATATCTATTTTATTTTGTTATCAGTTTGTTGTTATAGCGGCTACAGAAATACACCATCTGTGAAAGATTTAACCGTCCAGCTATTACGGATTATGAGATACAGCCTGGGCCCGTATACTCGTAAAAACAGCAGGCCCCGTAATAGGGTCCCGTTTTTACCCTTTAGGGTACGGAACCCTAAAAATGATTTCACAGGTGATTTTATTCATTGTAGGTAAATTTTAGGTACGTAACTAGAGTAACTACACATATATCAAGAACAGCGTTACATTGTCTAGTCACCGTAACACAGGCTTAGTCGCTTACTACGGGGCTAGATGGCGCTGTGTGTTGTACACAGATTTTTTTTTAAATTTTTATTGTGTAGGTGTGGATAGACGCTTATCATAAAACCTGTTGTCATTTGGCTACGGGGTAAGGATTAGCTAATTCACAGCACCCGTGTCCTATTACTTATTATTATTTATTATCTGACGAATCTAATGAATGATACACAGTCAGGTTAATTCAAAATTATTTCTCCATCACAATGTTTTAAATTATTATACGTTTGCTGCAAAATAATACTTTCCCAATTTCCTCACACCTTATTTCTCAGGAAAAATTAATAATTGTATTGTGGGTTGACCATCAGTGTCCATTAGCAGCGTTTACTTTCTAATGGTCACTCGCAAAGACTAATTGAACAAAAATATAATGATTACAAAAAACTACGTACATAAATCCATAAATAAAAAAATAAATCCATAATCAATGAATCTACACACTTTTAAACCTACGCAATTTCTGTCCATTTGTCCATTCTGTCAATTTATCGCGGGCTTTGAGCGCGGCGACCGAATCAAGAAATTCCGTAACGAAAATAAAACCTAACACCCCCCCCTCCGCCTACCATAGCTTTACCGCGGCAGTCCTCGAGTGCCACACGTTTATAGCAGCTCCCCGCGGTTTCACCCGCATAAGTCCCGATCCCGTGGGAATATCGGGATCAAAAGTAGCCTATAGCCTTCCTAAATAAATGGACTATCTAACACCGAAAGAATTTTTTTAATCGGACCAGTGGTTCCTGAGATTAGCGCGTTCAAACAAACAAACAAAAAAACAAACTTCCGCTTTATAATAGTAATAGATAAAATAATAGATTACTATCTGTGTCCCGCGGTTTTACCAGCGTGAATACCGATCCTGTAAGTATTTCGAAAAACTATTTTCTTATCGGAAGCCACCATCATAATAAAGAACATACTCTCCATATTTCAGCTCCCTACTATCAGCGGTTAAGTTAGGCTGTCCGTTAATCAGTCAGTCAGTCAGGCAAAGCATGTTATAGATAGATATATAGTATTCACCCGCGTAAGTCCCGATACCCTGGAAATATCGGGATCAAAAGTAGCCTATAGCGTATAGCCTATAGCCTTCCTCAATAAATGGACTATCCAACACTGAAAGAATTTTTTAAATCGGAGCTGCTGTTCAAACAAACAAACAAACAAACTCTTCCGCATTATAATATTAGTATAGAAGTATAGATATAGATATATGTGTGTACCGCGGTTTTCACGTAAGTCCCGATCCAGCGGAAATTTCGAAATCCATTTCTGAGCGGACTCCTACGTCATATAAAGACACACTCCCTTTGCTCAGTGGGGTACCACTTTCTAAAACGACTGTACTACGAAAAATTAAGAACGAAGCTTTCACAGTGAAAATGAAGTCAATTAAGTTAATTTAGCAATGGCGTCGCGACGCAAGCCCACATCAATCTTGTACTACCTACCTAGTTTACGTCTAATAAACACCGTTTTGATGACCTTTCCATTACATCGAGTGACTAGATGTGTCCCGCGGTTTCACCCGCGTAAGTCCCATCGCATAAAAAACACACTGTCCAAACACCTCTCTACTATCAGTTTTTATAGTTATAGACTAGCTGTGTCCTGCTGTTTCACCCGCATAAGTCATAACACTGGGAAAATTTTCTAAAACCCATATGGGGTACTCACATCATACTTATATAGAACACACTCTCCAAATTTCAGCTCTCTACTATCATTGGTTTAGGGTGTGCGTTGGTCCATCCAACAGTGAGTAGTTCAAAGCATTTTATAGATATAGATAGAAGGATATTTATTTACCTTTACTTAATTAGTTTGCGCTGATGAAGAAAAATGGGTCACTTGGGCACTTGACGTCATAGTGGTAGCATTGATACTCTGCGATAATGTTTGAAACCGGAATTGTCGTTCATTGCCATGGCCATTAAATGACCAGCTTCTTGTTTTAGAATAAGATAAATAAATACAGTCACATTATTTGCCCAATTTAGAATAGGAATTTGCATATAGATCAATACATAAATAAATATATAAATAGTAGTGACAGCAGTGTTGGTCTAGTGGTAGGTCCGCGACTGTCATTCCGAGAGTCGTGGTTTCGAACCGCGCACCGTGCGTCTTTAAGAAAAAATTAAGTGCGCTATTAACATCGCTCATCGAAGGAAAACATCGTGAGGAAACCTACGGCTTAAAGTCACGCAATAAGGCCCAGTTATAGGGCTAGTTGCGGAAACACAGTAAAATCTTAAATATAAAATTTCCATAGAATTTAAATATAAATAGTATCTCTCTGAAATTAAGAGGACAGCCTAGTCTACCTACTATTTCTCCATACAAACTTCACAAACGTAGTAAACTGTTTCCTCCCTGGATAAAGATATTAGAAAAAATATGTTTACGACATATTTTTTCGTGGTCATGGTTGATCAGTCCTATATCAATGTTTGTGCCATAAAACCTATATCAGTCGGGACCATGATCCTACGTTTTGTTTTTTTTTTGTTTTCTAATTAGAATAGAAATAAAATTAAGAAAAATTATAAAATGAAAAAATCAAAACTTAGAGGCATGGTCATGGTTGATAATATCAACATATTTGCTCTAATGTCTTTATCCAGAGAGGAAACAGTCGACTACGTTTGTATTGAGAAAGAGAAGGTAGACTGTCCTCTTAATTTGCTACGTATAGATATCGTCCCTTAGAAACAAGAGACAAAATAACCTATGTTTGTATAGTGAATCTAGTTGGAGGCGGAGGACACGCGCCCCGCATGAGGTCAATTGAGAGGCCTCCCTCTTATTATTTGCCTCGTCTGAAGCATCGGGTTTCACATAAATTAGTTAGGTATTACTACTAACTACACACTTCTTGGTAAGTGTCTTGTTTTACTGGAAAGGTTTTCTCGCATACAATTAGTGGGTCTTAAGGACGTGGCGACTCTTACCATTTACATACAAACTTAATACCAAAATAAATGATGAAAAATTTAGTTTTCTACCTTAATATCGATATTATTCGGAATAAGATTTTACTTTTAAAAGGTCCCATTACAAGGTTTTCATTTTTTCATTAAATGTTTCTCCGTTTTATTTCATTTCGAATGAATATTTTGGAAAACCTTGTGATGGGGACCCTTTAAAAGTAAAATCTTAATCCGAATAATATCGATATTAAGGTAGAAAACTAAATTTTTCATAATTTATTTTGGTATTAAGTTTGTATGGAAATGGTAAGTGTCGCCTCGTTCTTAAAACCGATTGTGGGCTTTTGAGAATTAGCGAGTGCAGAGTGTAAGTTATTTGCAGATAAAGTTGAGGTAGTGTTATTAAAATGGTGGCTAACAATTTTCAACTCTTTTCGAGATATGACGGCCTCTGTGGCGGGGGAAAGCCCGACTGCAATGCAGAAGGTTGCGGGTTCGACTCCCGCCAGATGCAAGTATTTATCCTTATAAATATAAAATATATAAATATAAATGTTTTATTTATTTCTCCACAATAAGAAATTACATAAATAAATCTTACTTGCCAAGCACAATTGGATCGCGCCGGAGATGAGAGCCGGGCCGACACCCGGCGCGGCGCCCGCAGACAGCTCCGGTAGCCTCCGGAAGCCTGGAGACCGGTAAAACAGGTTTTATATAAAACCTGTTTTACCGGTCTCCAGGCTTCCACCTTTAAGATCCAGGCAGGACCCAGGCCCAAATAAATATACGTTTCTGGTCTGAGTATTTTCTATGTTTCATATGTATGCATTTCCAAAAAAAAAAGTATAATATGTAGTATATCCGTTGTCTAGTACCCATAGTACAAGCCTAGTGCTTAGTTTGGGACTAGATTGCGCTGTGTACAACGTCGTGCAATATTTATTTATTTAGAAGCAACGAGGATAATCCATGTTTGACACTGTTTTTTTTCATTTAACTAAACTCGTACACTTTCACGCAACTAAATCGATAAATATGCCACCAAATATACTATTTACAGGCAGATAAACTAGGTTTCACGAAAATGAATTCAATAGGTAACTAATTTCCTCTTCGCATCCGACAAAACTCCAAATACCGGGTTAAAAACACTATAAAGTCAACAAACTAGATGACTACAGTTTCTGGTATAAGTTATTACCAGCTTAGATACCTAAGTCACTTTTATATCGTCCGAAATATTTTGTTACAAAAATAGAAATGACTACTAGTATGCAGTATACCAGTGAACATTTCCGTTGGCAGTTCGTAAATCATTTCCAGTAATCTCGGATTCTATTGCGGGTTGCTTACACAAGGCATCCGAAGTCGAACTACTCCATCGAAATTCTGCGTAAAGACGTTACAATTCTACGCAAACACAATTGATAAGCTTATTTTATAACTGAAATGATTTCATACAAATAGTTTTAGACTACAAAATACATAGTAAGTTAGTAATAACTAGGTACCTAATAACTTGCTACAATGTTTTATCGCATTATTAAATTGCGTGTAGAACCGGCATAGAATAGGGTTACCCCATCTCTTCCCGTCAGTGTCGTAAAAGAGAAGTAAGGGATCTAGGGGAGACAGTTAACCTCGAGTTCTCTCCGCGCGGTGGCGGATAAACTTCTTGGTGCCAAGGAGGGTTGGTGTCAGGCGGTGAGGTCAATGATGGCTTACCTACTGTGTTGACCCCAAATAATTTGGTGATTTAACGAACCTCGGGCTCCCGAGAGGGATGCAACCGGGAACATCGCTCAGATGAGAAAAAGAAGAATGTTTTGTCGCATTCTCCTTTTCAGTAATGCCCACAGAGTTTGGAATTGTTTAGTTCAGATACGTGATCTGTGATCGTGACCCTTTGCAAGGTGTCTGGTGCAAGGTAACCTATGGTGTGCTTTCCTATGTAGTGATACGGCGATATACAACTAATATATGTTGGAGAAATGTAGCTTTTCGCACCATTTTCCCACCAAACCCGAATCCTAACATATAGGTAGTTTAACGTAGGAACTTACCTGCGCCTTGCTCTCCCAATCCATGCCGACTGCACAAATAATGCACATGACAAGCAGCGCCACAGCTCCCACAATCCTGACGTCATTCAGACCACCATCCACGATCATCAGCTCGTTTTGTTTCAGCAAATCGTTTAAGGAGTCACAAAAACCGATCGTGTTCATACTCGCTGCTACGGCGTTTGCAAAAGCGAATATTATCCCGACTGATGCACCAAATTCCGGACCCAGTGATCGGGAAATTATGTAATATATTCCGCCTGCAACCAAACTATAATTAATATACAAGCTTACATATATCTCAACACATACGAGTAAATCGTCAAGAATTCATACCTCCTTTGACTTCGCCATTTGTGCAAATAGCGCTCATAGAGAGCGTGGTTATAACGCACACTATAGCAGATATGGCGATGATGACAAGGGACATCCCAATACCGGCTTGAGCCACCACCCAAGATATCCGCAAGAAAAGCATTACACCCCAGATGTTTAGCAGGCATGGTATCAGCACACCCTGAACAAAAAATATTTTTATAAAGATTTAGGAATTAGTAGGTAGGTATGTATACTAATAACTATAGGTTAGTTAAGTACCTGAATCCATCCTAATTTGATTCCAGTAGCAGGCGTCGGTGATTTAGTATCCCTTTGTCTTAGCTCTTTCTCGTCCTAAAACAATTAACACATTACCATACATATGGATTACCTTAGATAACTAGATCTAAAGGCTAGTAACATAGAAATACAAATAGATCACAGACAAACAATGCATTGTTATCTTGTTAGATAGGTACCTACTTATAACTTCGCTTGTACGTAAACGTGATAGTAAACGTGATGGTAATCATTATCAACTTTACAACAAATAAAATATGACAGACAGATGACCACATGATGGATACCGTTTGTGATTTAGTAGCAATGATGATCTGTTCCAGACTTCCTCTATTTGTACACGTAACTATAGGCATTAAAACCGCATGTGATCATGTGATAGCAGAGCAGGTAGGGTAAACCTATATTTCATTACAACCAAGTTTTCCATAGAGTTTCAACCGTGAATGACCGATGTTTTGAACGTCAGCTAAGTAATGCACCTATGTCATCTCATCAATAAGCGAGGAGCTCGTTGGCCTAGCTGTACCTGCTGATCTTAAACGGCGTGCGGCTTAAGAACGTGGCGACTGTTACCATTTCCATACAAACTTAATAGGTACCAAAATAAATTATGAAAAATGTAGTTTTCTACCTTAATATCGATATTATTCGGTTTATGATTTTACTTTTAAAAGGTCCCCACCGCAAGGTTTTCCAAAATATTCATTCGAAATGAAATAAAACGGAGAAACATTTTTTTCATTAAAAAAAGTTTCTCCGTTTTATTTGAATGTGAATAGACCTTTTCTCTACATAAAAATGTAAAAAACCTTGAATATTACGAGCAATTCACAATGCAAACTACGTGTTATCATTATCATTGTCACCAATCTATAACAATATTGTTCTTTTCAATTTTCCACAGTAACATTGAATACCTACTTGAACTAAAACAGTTAAACATATGTGTTTATCGCGTTATAGATAATCATTGTTTATAATTACCTCGTCTTCTCGGGACCACGGCCGGTATAACCCGTTTGCCGAAACGTCGAGGTTATTAAAAACAATGATTATCTATAACGCGATCTAGACCCGTGTCTAATAATAATGATGGATGGAAATTGTGTAAGTTTAAAAAGTGTGTAAAACAGTTAGGTAGGTACCCTGAACAAAAAAATTTCAGCTTTATCCGGTGAAAACTAGTGAAAACTGGACTTTTTACGTAAGTATTATTTAACTTCGTCACTGGCGGAAATGAGGCATGAATTAATTATGATTCTTGATGTTTAACGTTACCTATTGCTACATCTGGAAATGTGTGTTTACTTTAAAAACACAAGGTTTCATTCATAATGATTTGATTTCTATTTTTGGTGTACCTAGATGTTACCGAAGACAAACTATAATGTAAATATTTTCTCTTTAGAACAGAACATTATTGGAAGTAGTCTGTCATGCAAGATAGATTGTTCTTTCTTTTTTTTTTAAATAATATGTAACTAAAATTCTGAACAGAACATTATTGGAAGTAGTCTGTCATGCAAGATAGATTGTTCTTTCTTTTTTTTTTAATAATATGTAACTAAAATTCTGTTCGCTCCCTCCTCTCCTCAATATCTTTGAGAACGATTCAAATGTTTAAGTGATGTTAACTCTCGCCATCTCCGTTCAACAGAGACCCTTCTCCTCAGAGTTCCCAGCTCTAGCTCCAACTTAAATCTTTCTCTTTTCAATCTGCCATCCTCTGGAATTCCCTACCACAATATATTAGTTCCGCTAAGTCTTTGCCCACTTTCAAAACTATGGTCACTAATCATTACCTTACTACTGTCTAACTGTATGTTCAACATTAAAACCAGTTAAAACCTTACATAAGTAGGTATTGTATGTATGCCTGTGTATATATTTTATGTATTGTGTGTATTGTATCTGTATTATATATGAAGAGCCAGGATGGCCTTGGATGGCCTTCATCAGAACTCATACTGTAGAACTAAGTAGGTAGATGGGCGCGGGATATAAAATAATGGTGTCCATTTACAATCATCGTAGTTTTATTAACAATTGGTGTCTATATTCACAAAATAACTATTCCATCGCTTAATTTATAATGGTTACTAAGTAGGAATCAACTCAATTATGTTAGAAAAGACGTGATGCCGGAAATACAAAGCGATTCGTCAAGTACGTGGTGCACGGTCTCCGTCTCGTATCAAGAATATGACAAGATGGCAGCTCCGAACAACCATCGACGATGACGCTTCGCTAGGTTGACTGATGACTGTGACAGTCCATCAACCTGATGCTTTACATCGGCGGCGCCGTCATATATTTTTAAGTAGGTAAATATTATGTTTTGTATAACATCTATTAATATATTAATATTAGTATTTTGTCTATTGTTTTATAGTTTATGAATTTAGTTCTTTTTTTTTTGATCTTCTACTCAATTTATTTATCCTGCATAACCTACCGTTTCAAGCTAAACAGTTTATCTCCATCCCAATGTTGCCTGGAAGATATCGCTTTTAGCGATAAGGCCGCCCATTTGTGCAATTTTCTATTTAAGCGTTTGTGTTTTTATGCTTAATGTATGACTGTATTATACCTACTTAATGTTGTGCAAATAAAGTGTTCATATATCTATCTATCTATCTAACTAATATTAGAGGTACATTAAGTTCCTACCTACCTATAACTTAATAATTTAAGTATTTAATCTATGTCTCTGCAATGCCTGAACAAGGCTCATGTTTAATAGTGATTTCTTATACGTTTGTATACATAGCTCTAAATGACATGTATGCTATAAATGAGAAGTAAGTAAATAAAAAAAATAGTACCCTACCGTAATTAAGCAGGTATTCAAAAACATGTTAAATACTCGTAAAACCGGTCTACTGAAGCCCTGAGGAGTATCTTTGGCCAAAATCAGATAGATATTAAAAATTCCGGTCTGCATTGTGAGAGTGTAAGAAATGAGTTTCTCGTACCGGCCTAAATCGATCGATGGAATTCCTTTAGATTCTGACAGGAAATTATTTTGATTGGTATTGCGCAATGACAGATTGTATGTAAAACGTCGATAGCTTCTCTGTGTAAAATGTGACTCTTGCCCCAGAAGTCCAGGGTAGAAGACACTTTCCATTAGCCCCAATGCTTGCAATACAGGAGTGGATTTAAATAAACTTCAAGATTGGTCCTAGTTTTCAAACAATAAAAAACATATTATGTAGGTAACTATATTAAACAAAATTTCAACAAATTCTTGTTCCTTGTATCCCAAAAAATGAATTAAAAAAGAAAATCATAAATTTAGCCCAGAAAGAGCAACATACAAAAACGAAAGAAATGTATCAAAAAATTCGATCAAAGTCACCTGGTATTACATGATTCTGATAGGCATTTAATAATTATAAGTAGGTACAAGAAAAACCATAATCATAGCATAATAATAATAACCATCCGTATTTTTAAGTTTGCCTAATGACAAAATAATCGCAGAAAATAACTGAGTAACCAAATCCATACCTACCGTCGTCGCCGCGTCGGTAATGCAAATCAGTTTTGTGGCTGTTTTCTTTCGTTTGTCATTAGTTCGATCTACGTAGAGAGATAAGGTTGAATTTGATATGTCCACTTTTAGATTGGAACTTAAATGCGCTTTGACTCTATGCAAGTATGAATTGACCCTAAAGATAGCATTTAATTACCTAAGGTTTTTTAAAGCATATTCATTGGTTTTGGAACTATGACGTGTACCTAACGTACAGAGCGAGGTACTCGTACATAGACAGACAGACAAGTAGATGGATATATCGTGTCTGTTAGTGCTTTTATAGATAACAAAAGGATGAAGAAAAAATTCTGTGCATAATATCCAAAGCTAGGTTTCTACCCCTCTAGCGCAAACAATACTTGTTTTCTTAGTTATCGCGCTATGAAATCGACCGTAGTGTGTTGATAACCTCGCTTCGCTTGCGGTGGAAACCGGGCTTTAGTAGCTATAAACTAATTTTAAAAAATCAATCAAAATGCATTAAAAGCAGGGACCGTTTTTGGTTACCCTTATTTGAGTTAAGATGAGGTTTTTTTAAAGGCTTAATCGAAAAACCTCATGCACTTGGGTTGTCCTTTTATTGGGTAAGTCTTTTCAATAAGCGAACCCCGGCAAAACCCCTTCAATGGGGTTATGCGATGGCCGGGTAAGTGGTAACAGCATCGAACGAGTAGTCCATTCCAATAGGTAACCCTATTCAATAGGGTTTGTCTTTGCCACTTTGTCTCCGAGTAGTGTAATTTATACCTTATCGCTTTGTAATTAGGTATAAAATAGTATGTTTGGAATCGAGTCGTCCTTATCATGGGTACTTTTGTTGCCTAATTGTTGGCCGTATACGAGACTATAGTTTTATTACTATTTACATAAAGTACATTTTATTTTTCTTACTAGCAAAAACAAATTGGTAAACATTTAAAACAAGTTACAACGTGCCGAACCGATTGTTTATTTCATTTACGCTTCTGGTTTCTGCAGAAAGAAATTGCAAAAAAATATTAAGTTTAATTTTATTGTTTTCGCATAGGTATACTAGCAAATGCAGTTTATGTGCAGCTCGTATAATAGATTAGAAGCCTGAAGTTGGTCATCTTACCTCATCGAGTACCAAGTGGAGACTTATATGGTGGAAAGAGTAGTAAAAAAAGTCGGTCAGCCTCGAGTCAGCCTGGGCCCGTCTGAACTTAGCCCGTTTTTAGGGGAGCAACCGGGGGTGGAACCTTACCTCATCGAGTACCAAGTTGGAACTAATATGGTAGAAAGTAGACTAAAAGTCGTGCTTAAAAAACTCGGTCAGCCTCGAGTCAGCCTGGGCCCGTCCCTACTCAGCCCAGTTTTATGTTGGTATACTAAAACTTAGACTTCGCATACATATACGTTATAACTACGCAATCAAAGCTGAGAAATAAAATAAAATAAAAAAAAGTTTCTGTAGGGGTAGCTCCCGTACTTGTAAGATGGAGATTTTTTTTAAAATTCGCGTCTACCCCATCGTGTGGGATATCGTAAGAAAGCTTATTAAAAAATATTGTGGGTCTTCTATAACCATTTAACTTCTATAACCATTTAATTTTAAATTAAAAAAAAAAAAAATTAAACCGATAACATTTAAAATATTCTGTTTTAGAACACGGTCCGATTCTGTGACAAAGACAGCTAGTGTAGCAGAACTATCGACAGTCTTGATCTCGAACAATATTCAGGCTATCGATAGTATCGTCACGTGTCAATGCTATCGACAGCGGTTTTTAAGCAATCTATCTTTCTAAATATAAAAAAGAATCGCTAAATGTGTTGCTAAGCGCAAACACCTAAGGTCCTTATGAAATAAAAAATGCTGAACCGATTTTGATGAACTTTGGTGCTTTGGTATCTATATATCAACGGAGAGCCCCAACCACGGGTTTTACAATTTGGAGAGTGTGTTCTTTGTGGTTTTTGAAAATCCCACGGGATCAGAAAATATTTGGGTGAAACCGCGGGACTCTGCTAGTACAGTCAGCATCAAAAGTCGATGACCACATTTAAAGTTTCAAAATCGCTATACATTATAATATACCAAAATTGCTTAACATAACAAGCGCCATAATAGAATAAACATTTCTTAAGTTCAAAACTTGCTGAACACTACAAAGTCAAAAAATCTCTGTCCATCACATTGTCAAAAATTACTGATCTTTATAATTTGCAAAAGTATCTTAACATCAAGCTTTACAAAACTTTTTAACAATCGATAGTTTCGATAGTCAGTGATTTTCTGGTCAACAAAAGCACAGACAAAAGTCTGGCAGGTCCGAGATTACAGTTCTAAGAGACTTGATAATATTTTACATCAATTTAAAATATAGTTTATATATTATTATATATAGTATTAATATAGTATTGCGTTTGAAATAAAGTGCTTTAAAAAGAGTTATATTATCATAATGGACCAGTCTACAAAAAAAATGACTCCCAGTAACTTGGTAAGTGGGTTATATGTATTAATAATAAAAATATGATACGAATATAATATATTATTGCCGACGACAGGTCAAGTTTTATAACATTGGTATGAATGTAACACTTTCACGCTTATACTACTGAACCAGCTTGTATTTGATTGCAACCAGGGGCATTCACGTGGGGACGACTAGAAATTTACCTTTACCAAGATTGACTAACACACACGAGGATTGTGAGAGACTAATGTACTCCTAACCTAATTTTCATATATTTTAGGCAATTTCAGATGATGAATACGAATCTCAGTCCATCTTAGCTCCACGTAAGATATTTGAAAAACGAAAACGCAAGAATTCAGAGGAAATCACAACAAGTGAGGGCCTACGTAATTTTTTAACCGACGGAATAGGAAGACTTGTTTTTGATTGAAGTAGTAGTTTCTGTTCAATCACTTTTTTGGTATTTTTTGTTCATTGTTGAATTTATTTCAATTTCAACTTAATATTTAAAATTATAAATAAACATAACACCGTTTCTCCGTCGATTATGAGCTGTGTTTTTGCAGAAGTATTGTGCCTTTAAAATATTTCTAAGAAAGCCCAGTGCAAGCTTAAGCACTTAAAAATAAAATATAATATAAAAAAAAAACATTTTCAGATAAAGAAGCTAGCAATAAATCATCGAATATGTCAATTGGTGGTCATCGGACAGGTATGCTTATGTGCTCCTGCCCACATAACATGAAGGCAGTAGCTTTCAGGTATATTATTAATCAGGTACCAGAAGAAAATCTTGAAAGTTGTTGGAAAGAAGTTTTGGTGGTTATAAATAAACACATTCCTTAATAAGTTAATTAAAAATGATTGAAGCCTGATTAAAAAAGGTATTAGCATAGATATAACAAGTGATATATAGATTACATACCTACACAATTTGCGTTATGAATATTAAACTCTAATAAGCCTTATTAATAAATGAAACGTAAGTCAGTCATAAATAAATAATAATAATAAAATAATAATAATAAGTCATAAATACACAATAATGACACATGACTCTGAAAATAGTAACGTTAAGAGCAATATTCTGCAAACGGAACCCTTAAATGAAAAATGGTTTTAGAAAACCCTCAATATTTTTAAAAAAGCTTTTTTATGGTACCCCACAGGATGGGATAGACGCGAACTAGTACTAAGCATCTTCGATTAGTACATAATCATATTTCTGGGCTGAGTTAAGAAACGGACAGGCTGACTCGCGGCTGACCAAGTTTTTTTCCCATAACTTTAAGTCCACTTCCTCACCATAAAAGTTTCATCCTATGATTCGATATTATAATAGCGAAATATGACTCTGAAAATAGTAACATTTTAAAGATCGGTATTTCGCAAACGGAACCCTTAAATGAAAAATGGTTTTAGAAGACCCATAATATTTTTTAAAAAGCTTTCTTACGATATCCCACACGATGGGGTAGACGCGAATTTAAAAAAAAAATCTCCATCTTACAAGTACGGGAGCTACCCCTACAGAAACTTTTTTTTATTTTATTTTATTTCTCAACTTTGATTGCGTAGTTATAGCGTATATGTATGCGAAGTTACAGTTTCTCAGAATTAAGCGTCTAAATTTTAGTATACCAACATAAAACTGGGCTGAGTAGGGACGGGCCCAGGCTGACTCGAGGCTGACCGAGTTTTTTAAGCATAACTTTTAGTCTACTTTCTACCATATTAGTTCCAACTTGGTACCTACTCGATGAGGTAAGGTTCCACCCCCGGTTGCTCCCCTAAAAACGGGCTAAGTTCAGACGGGCCCAGGCTGACTCGAGGCTGACCGACTTTTTTTACTACTCTTTCCACCATAAGTCTCCACTTGGTACTCGATGAGGTAAGATGACCAACTACAGGCTCCTAATCTATAAAGGTAAGCTAAAAATTATTAATAGGTAGATACCTAACCTAAGCTAACGCACGACGCACCGACCATCGCAAGAATGAATTTCGAAACCCAAGGTAACCCAAAAGGAAAGTCTATCAAAGGGTTACCCCATCGATGAGGTTTCCGTAATAAAACGTAAGCCTTTCGCCTGGAAAACTCAATGATTGGGTTACCATATCAAAAGTGGTGTAGGTAGGTTACCCAATGAAGACGGTCACCTTATCCAGATGGTAAGCTGAGCGAAGGGGTTTGCGTTCGATAGAATTAACTCCAAAGCGGTGTTTTGCGGTCCCTGATTAAAAGTCAAGGGCATAAATAAAATACTCTACATATTATGTGGAGTATTTTGTTTGGATATATTAGCCTTCGATGCGAGGAATATTATTTGTAACTATTTTTGTTTTGAATACTGTTTCAATACTCATGCAAAGTTACAGATTCGTCTCTTAAATAAGTCGCCGATAGATGGACATGACAGACATTTTTTTTAATTTTATAAGTTATTACGAGTATACTAACCTCTTCAGTAATAAGATTGTCTCCATGGAGCTCACCAAGACTAGGTCGTTTCAGGGCTCGTTTCGAGTTCCTATAATTCTCCATTCTTGGTAGGGCTTCTCTAGTCAGCTGGGCCAAGGACCGCTTCCGCCTCCAGCCCGCATCGTGTAGCCAGGTGTCGGGTTGTGGGGTTGGACTGATCCCTCGCTCCGCAGTCTCCGCTGAAGATCTGAGCGGTCGGGATATGATGCTGGCTCCCATATGGATGCCATTCTTCTTTTCATTATCTACACACGTAGATACTGTGAACCTAGAATTCGGAGTGATTTCAAAGACATTCAAATTGGAAACCATTTTGGATTATTAATAGTAGGGTAAGTTTACCTATTTAATGGATTTTTATTTGTTTTTTTTTTTAGTTATAATTATTTATTTTTATCATTTAGGATTCATTTTTTTACTTGGTATTTATGTCATATGTAGTTAAGCTATTAATAGATTTATTTATTTAAGTTATTGTTTTTGTTATTTATTATTAAGTAATAATTATCTTATAATATTTAAATTATTGGTCTAAGTTATAAAAATTAATTCAATGTAACAGAACAAACTGGTTCTAACTGTCACTAATATAAACTCCCATATTATTGGAATAAAATGTCGGATTTGATTGCTTTATTGGAGGGTATAAATTATCATTGCAAAATATAACCGAAATTTCACAAAATTTATCTAATTTACCAACCTGGTTAAAGAACCTGTTTTTATCTAGGTATTATTTTGGTTTCATTCGATTTTATTTATGTAAGTACGTACCTCGATATAATATACTATATTGTATACTTTGAAATGTTTATTTAATTATCATTTTAATTATTACCTGTTATCTTCCATCGTAGAATCCGGAAGACTACCGAAAACTGGTTTTATAAGAAATTACTCCGCGAAGTTTTGTAGAAGGGCGATGATTTCTTATTGTTGTTCGCAACCACATAATTTTGTCACGATCTGAAAAAGATTTATGCTTATTTACGATTTATTTATTTACAACAAATAGTAGGATTTTTACCATGTTTAAAAAATAAATTGAAACATGGTAAATAGCCCGCTATTCAATGGTATTTGTAGTGAAAATAAGTACGTTATTTAATACAGTCTATTTCGTAAATCACAACAGAAAAATTTAGATACTTATACGATTTTTTGGGCCCCGTAGCCCAGGTCTAAAAGAATATGGCAACGATATAAAAAATAACGTTATTAACGTCGTAAAAAGCGACCAATGTTTTACACAATTTGTAAAAAAATACCTCGCATAAATAAATCAAGTTTTTATTTTGTTAAATTTTTCGTTCATTATTCATTCGCATAAATCACTTTAATTCGTCTTATAGCTAAGTTTTATAGCAGGTGGATCCTTCGTAGGCTACGTAGCACGAGCCAACTTTGTCCCACGTAGCACGTGCCAACTTTGGCCCACGTAGCGTAGATGGTAGTCTTGTAAGTGATCCGTTGGTCGTAGCTTCAAATTATAAGTAAATTGGTAGAAATACCAGCACAGGCGTCGCATTTCGGGAAAAGTATTTTTAAATAGGTACCTACCTACTATAAAACCTCCTGAATACATGAAGTGTCATCTAATATTTTTTGAAGTTGTTTTAAAAACGTAGCTTTTTCTTATTTTTTTTTCTTTTATTATATATAGCATTAAAAACCACTAAGGTTTGTAGAAAAATTATGGAAAAAATTATTTTTCATATTCGGACGGTGTAATATTTCTAGCTTTGTTGAATATCACACACGCGCTTGTCGATGTAAATGAATAGTTGCTAGTAAATAATTAATATCTAATTTAAATGTAATGTATGTATCTGCGCGCAATAAAATAAATTGAAATGTCACCTAAACTTTACTATTTTAACGTATGATCTATGTGGTTGTCTATCATTCTAGACTTTTAGTGCTGCCTACTGCCTACCTACTTCCTACGTAAGTGGTAAAGTGAGAAAATGGTACGATATCTCGTTTATCCTATCTCAATAGGATAAACTAACCTCGTCAAATGGTTTGTCTTAAGAGGACAGTCCACCTACCTATTTTCTCATTAGAACAAGGATAAAATTCAAAAAATAAATAAAAACAAAATGTTGGGGCATAGTCATAGCTGATATAACACTTATGGCCATGGCATAAACATATTTTTTATAATATCTTTATCAAGGGAGGAAACCGTTGACTACGTTTGTAAAATTTGGATGGAGAAAAGAGTAGGTACACTGTCCTCTTAAGAACGTGGCGACTGTTACCATTTCCATACAAACTTAATACCAAAATAAATTATGAAAAATTTAGTTTTCTACCTTAATATCGATATTATTCGGATTAAGATTTTACTTTTAAAGGGTCCCCACCGCAAGGTTTTCATTCGAAATGAAATAAAACGGAAAACATTTTTTTCATTGAAAAATGTTTCTCCGTTTTATTTGAATGTGATTGAATATTTTTTTGTCGCCACGTTCTTAACTGTCTAACAACGTCGGAGAAATGTAACTATAGAAATGCCTTGTTCTGACGAAATGGTTAACTTTGTCTTTGAAAAATCGGCAGGTATCTTTTCCACTCTTACTACTTGTAGTGAAAATTAGTAGGTACCTACATCTCGCTCTTGTTTCAAACTGAAGTTATCTAATTTTTTGTTAAGTCAAGGCGCATCTAAAACAAGGTGAGTACGTATGTAAGTATTTCTTTTATAATAATAATGCCTTGAAATGTTTGTGGCATACGTTGGCATAATACAGAATGCTATTTTGACGTTGGCGTCCGTTAAGAAAAACTTTTTGTAAATTTGAATGAGACTGAACTGATTATTAATGCGGTATAATAATATGTACTTACTTACTACTTGGACACTTATTCAAGTTCAAAATATCACATATCTACATACATCTACATTTCGCATGAGCTAGAAGCGTCGTCTCGTCGCTTACTAAAGCTTACTTAGAATAACGATATATCTCTTATGCTTACTCATTGAGTACGAAAGTGTTATAATTATAAGTTTATTAGGTTTAAGATAGTCGATAATATTAATTGTAGGTTAGGTTATTAAGTTGTGAGCCTTTGCATGGCCAGGGGGCGGGCCTTAATTAGCTCGCCCAATCAAGTTGTCGGCCCGGAGTTTGCGGGAGAGGGGCTAACCCAGCGAGACAGTGTGTCAACCCGGGGGCTGACACACTTCCCGGTCCGACCGACTGTGAGACGCACATTGTAAAGCATTATAATAAATATTTGTAATAGTCCGATCCCTATCGTTTAATTACGCGCCCACATCCTGAGAACCGTAAAACCTCAGAAGTGGGATCGGCAAGAAGACATCAAGAAAAAAAACCAGTATTTTTTTTGGGTTATAAAATATATTTTTGGGAAATAACAAAATGTTGGGTCCCTTTGTCCACGGGTTAGGGAAGAGGAATGCCGACGACAGTGACGAATACGTCCCTGTACCAATGAAGGTGGATCGTCGAGAGGATACCGTCGGAGAAGCACCCGTTCACCAAACCAGGCAGCAACGCAGGGCTACGCACCAGGACGCTGAAGTCATCCCAAAATTTGACCCGGCTTTGAAAATAAACGCCACCAACTGGCTACATAAAATAGACCAGTTAGGTGACCTGTATAACTGGGACGATCGAGACCGTATTTTTATCATGCAACTGAGATTGAGAGGTGCGGCCCGAACGTGGTACGACGACCTCGACGACTACAGCGGGACGTGGAGCAGCTGGCGAGAAAGGGTGACCGAGGCTTTCCCGCGCTCGGTCGACTACGTGGACACCCTACAGGAGATGCTGTCTAGGGTGAAACACGTTAACGAAACAATGTCGCAGTATTACCACGAAAAGATAAGTCTGGCAAAAAAGTGCCAGATTGGTGACGAGGCAGTCCTATCGTGCCTCATTCGAGGGCTCCCCGAGGAGTTACGAGCTAACGCTAAGGCGTATAACGCGAGGAGTGCCGAGGCACTGTACTACGGGTTTCTCTCGGGGCTTGAGAACTACAAGAAGTTCGCAGGCTCGAGTAAACGAAGTGAACCGGAGGTGAGGGGCCAACGAAACAGCTGGCAGCGCGGAGCGGTAACGTCGACGAATACGGCATCTACAAGGACCTGCTTCACCTGTCGTAGAACAGGACACACGGCCCAGAACTGCCGCACAGAGAGGTGCCGCAACTGCAGGCGTCTGGGGCACTCCGAGGCAGCATGCTGGCTGTCGCCTGGAACTTCAAGAAACCCTATACAGGTACAATATAATAATATAAATTTGACAGCCAGCGAGCTTTTTACGGGTCTATATAAAAAATCCGTAATGATCGGGCATGTTCCAGCCTTAGCGTACATCGACACGGGCAGTAAAATTAATATTGTGACCCTTAAAAAGTTTCGAGAATTGCGAATACCGCTGGCCCCATCTAACATCATTATGACAGGTTTCGGCGGAATGAAAACATCTTCCTATGGTAGATTCAATTTGAAATTGCATATAGACGATCTATTTGTTAGTAGCTGTGCGGAAGTCGCTGATGTAGACTTAGGAGAGATAGATTTGATTATCGGTCAACCCATAATAAACCAACCTGGCGTTAGTTTACTAACTACGTCGAATTCAGTAAATTTAAAGAATACCTGTGATATAATCGATCCATTTCGCGAATTAACGTTAGACGAAACTAACTTCATGACAAAAATTCCAGTATATTTGAAAGGCCCAATAAAAATCGCAGCGGGTTCCGATGAGACGATTTCCGTCTCTATTAACGATAAAGTCGGTAAGGAAGACATATTAGTAACGCGTCCGATACTTGTTGTACAAGAACAGTATTCTTATTATATACCGCCAACTGCCATATTGCCTGAAAAACCATTTCTCACAATTATGAACATCGGAAAAAAAGATTTCGAGTGGCCTTCAGGTAAACTCATTGCACGTACAGAAAGATTTCACAATAAGAACATTTATACGGTACATAGTAGTAGCATAAACCGAGAGAGTATATTAAAATCTAATGGGAGAATCGATTTCTCCACCGTCGACATAGGTAATATTGCTCATGAGGATAAAACGAAATTATTAGATTTACTCAATTTATACTCTGATACGTTTGCCGAGACAAGTTTACAATTAGGGTCAAGCGAATTGATTGAGATGAATATTACGACTACAACTCAGGAACCGGTTCATCGTAAACCATATAGGTTGTCGTATAAAGAAAAAGAAATTGTACAGGAAAAGATAAACGAATTGATTGATGCCGGAATCGTTAGAGAATCTTCATCTGAATACGCCAGCCCTGTAATTTTAGTAAAAAAGAAAGAAGGTAATTTTAGATTGTGCATTGATTACCGTGCTCTCAATGCACGCACGATAAAGGACCGTTATCCCTTACCTCATATTGATGATCAAATTGCTAAACTAACTGGTAAATTATTTTTCACCTCTTTAGACCTCACTCAAAGTTACTATCAAGTGAAGATGTCAAAAGAGTCCATTCATAAAACTGCTTTTGTTACCCCAAACGGACAATACGAATTTCTAAGAATGCCGTTTGGCCTCGCTAACGCGCCCGCCGTTTTTTCACGACTCATTCATCTAGTACTTGGTAAATTACAATCAAAACTGGCTTTATATCTTGACGATATTAATATTCCCTCTTCAACTATTAAAGAAGGTATTTGCTTATTAGAGCAAGTTTTAAAATTACTTACGGAAGCTGGCTTAAAACTTAACTTAAAGAAGTGTTCTTTTCTCAAGACAAGCGTTAATTATTTGGGGCATGAAATATCAGCAGGTACAGTCAGGCCAGGCCAAGCGAAAATAGACTGTGTGTCTAACTTTAAATATCCTAGTAACGTCCATGAAGTGAGACAATTCATTGGATTGGCATCTTATTTTAGGAAATTCATAAGAGGTTTCGCTGAAATAGCCAAGCCAATAACTAACTTGACAAAAAAAGGGATCGAGTGGTCGTGGGGTGCCTCGCAGATACAGGCATTTGAGACGCTGAAATCAAAACTAATCGAGAGACCATTATTAGCTATTTACGACCCGAAAGCAAAAACTGAATTGCACACAGATGCTAGTAAAATTGGATTAGGGGGCATATTAATGCAATATCAGGTAGACGGTTCTTTGCGACCCGTTGCGTACTTTAGCCGCGTCACTAGTCGTGAGGAACAATTTTATCATAGCTACGAACTTGAAACCCTTGCCGTTGTAGAGTCCCTCAAGCGGTTTAGAATATACCTAACGGGAGTGCCAGTAAAAATAGTAACAGATTGCGCTGCCCTTAGAACAACACTGTGTAAAAAAGATCTGATACCTCGTATAGCCCGCTGGTGGCTTTTTATTCAAGATTTCGACTTAGAAATAGAGTATCGAGCGGGACACCGTATGCAACATGTAGATGCACTCAGTCGTAACCCAGTGCACACCGTTTCTGTCCTTATGTTAGACAACGACGACTGGTCCGTTACGTTACAATTACAGGACGACCACATCCAAAGTATCATAAAACAGCTTCGTGAAGGCACGGATAATCCCAATATCACCAATAATTACGAACTCCGCGATGAGAAGTTGTTTAGAAAAACTGTAAACGGTAGTCGGTTCGTATTGCCAAAGTCTTCAAAATGGGGTTTGTTGCAACGGTACCACGATCAGATAGGTCACGTGGGTTTCGATAAATGCGAAAAGACAATAAAAGCTCAGTTCTGGTTTGAGGGTATGACTCGATCCATTAGGAAATACATAAACTCTTGCTTACGATGCGCTTACGCGAAAGGTAACTATGGGAAAACAGAGGGAGAACTACACCCGATAGAAAAGCCGTCGATTCCTATGCATACGTTACATGTAGATCACCTGGGTCCTTTTGTAAGAACACGTGGTGGATATAGTTATATTCTGGTCGCAATCGACGCCTTCACTAAATTCGTTTTCGCTAGACCGGTAAAGGGGGTTAGTAGCATCGAGACCATTAAAAATTTAGGAGAAATCGTATCTCAATTTGGAACTCCTAAACGCATAATAACTGACCGGGGCACCGCGTTTACAAGTAGATATTTCAAAGAATTCTCCATTGATAAACAATTTAAACATGTGCTTAATGCGGTATCTTGTCCACGAGCTAATGGGCAGGTAGAGCGCGTTAACCGTACGATAATTAACGGCTTAAATACTACAGCGGACAGCGAATGTACGTGGGACACCAAACTGACCGATGTTATTTGGGGTATAAATAATACGCCGCATGCAATCACGAAATATTCGCCTTTTCAACTGATGTTTGGCCACAGTAATTCGCTATTTCCCGCCGCGTTAGATAGAGATCAAACTGCCAGTACCTCGAAAGACCTTTGTGAACGTAGGGAGGAAGCAAAATTAAGAATAGACCGTTCAATGACTCTAATGAAAGAGCGTTATGACAATAAACACAAAAGTTGCAGGAAGTATAAAGTAGGCGATTTAGTTCTTTGGAAAGGTGGAAAGTCAGACGACCAGACAGCACGGGTTACGAAAAAACTTGGACCAATATATACAGGACCATATAGGGTTTCTAAAAGCGAACAGCACATAGATAGATACACCATTACCAGCATCAGGGGACTTAAAGGGTACAAAAAATTCGATACAGTTGTAGCAGGTGACTCACTGCGACCATATACGCCAGCGACACACGAAAGTTCTACCGACTCAGATCATGACGTAGATCGCGATGACCTCATAGACTTGTTAGAGAGTTAACACAAAATTATTACTACCTTATTATAATTAATGTCAGAACATGTTAGTTGCTGTATACGTATCGTCGTAAACGTAATTAACGGTTAATTAAGAAGATTTTACCACATAAATAAATGTAATAAAATGTAAGAGATTTTCGACTATTAATTAACCTGCTAATAAAAATGTATAATTACACAAAAACACTAAAAATATCAATTTCTGACATCACACTATGTGTTTGCCGACTATGCTTGGTGATACGGTCGCGCAAATTGAATATCAATTACGTACATCACACTATGTGCTTGCCGACTATGCTTGGTGATACGGTCGCGCACATTGAATATCAATTACTGACATCACACTATGTGTTTGCCGACTATGCTTGGTGATACGGTCGCGCAAATTTAATATCAATTACTTACATCACACTTTGTGTTTGCCGACTATGCTTGGTGATACGGTCGCGCAAATTGAATATCAATTACGTACATCACACTATGTGCTTGCCGACTATGCTTGGTGATACGGTCGCGCACATTGAATATCAATTACTGACATCACACTATGTGTTTGCCGACTATGCTTGGTGATACGGTCGCGCAAATTGAATATCAATTACTTACATCACACTCTGTGTTTGCCGACTATGCTTGGTGATACGGTCGCGCAAATTGAATATCAATTACTGACATCACACTATGTGTTTGCCGACTATGCTTGGTGATACGGTCGCGCAAATTGAATATCAATTACTTACATCACACTTTGTGTTTGCCGACTATGCTTGGTGATACGGTCGCGCAAATTGAATATCAATTACTTAAATCACACTATGTGTTTGCCGACTATGCTTGGTGATACGGTCGCGCAAATTGAAAATCAATTACTTACATTACACTTTGTGTTTGCCGACTATGCTTGGTGATACGGTCGCGCAAATTGAATATCAATTACTTACATCACGCTATGTGTTTGCCGACTATGCTTGGTGATACGGTCGCGCAAATTGAAAATCAATTACTTACATTACACTTTGTGTTTGCCGACTATGCTTGGTGATACGGTCGTGCAAATAGACATATATAGACCTGACTACGTCGCGTCTGTGTTAAATACCTACTCCTATGCTAATGAGCAACTTCTTAGAAATATATAATAAACAAAATCCGACCATAGGTACTGCGTTGATCGAAATTTGGCAAACGCTCCTTGCCACATGCAACAGATGTCATAAAAGTCAAAATGTGGCGCCAACTAAACATTAAAAAAAAAACTTTATGAACACTTCGCAAAAAAAAAAAAACAAACAAACAAGTCCCTGCTTGCCCACTTTTAAAACACGTGGTGATAACGTTATAACCGCAAAAATTATCCAAAGAAAAGACCACTTGAAACTTTTTGTGTCAGTAGTGACCTCAATTTATTGCCGACCCTTTTTTTTTTCTCCTTCTGCAGAACTCGCGTCGCCAAGGAGCGCAGATGTCACTACCTGAAACTACCAACGACGTCGACGCGGGGACGCGTCTTTAACAGGATGGCCGAATGTTATAATTATAAGTTTATTAGGTTTAAGATAGTCGATAATATTAATTGTAGGTTAGGTTATTAAGTTGTGAGCCTTTGCATGGCCAGGGGGCGGGCCTTAATTAGCTCGCCCAATCAAGTTGTCGGCCCGGAGTTTGCGGGAGAGGGGCTAACCCAGCGAGACAGTGTGTCAACCCGGGGGCTGACACACTTCCCGGTCCGACCGACTGTGAGACGCACATTGTAAAGCATTATAATAAATATTTGTAATAGTCCGATCCCTATCGTTTAATTACGCGCCCACATCCTGAGAACCGTAAAAAAAGTACCAAGTACGGAACTACGCTGTACGAAGGCTTTGAAGCGGCATGCACCAGTTAGAGGCAGTTCACACCGCCGAGGTGAGTCCGTCAAGCAAGATCATAAGTCTCGCGTGACCGCCTGCGACCGATCGCTTCGCCGGGTTGTTCTATAGGTACTTACTGTTTTTGTATCTAGGTATATTGGATAAATATATTATATCTACCTACCACTACCTACGGTATTATAAGTGGGATAAGTCAAAAAACTTGAAATATTTGATCAATTAACTCAACAGCTATAACTTAGTTGATGAAATATTTCAAGTTTTTTAACTATTATGTAACTATTAGGAGGCTATTGGTTGGATTTGAGCATATACCAGCGATTTATTTTTATTTAGGGTTTTTTTTTAATTATCGGAGCTCTCTGGTAGATAGGCGAAACCAAACGCTGACACACAAAACATTACCTAACTTTAATCAAGAGAGGGTGGGTACCGTTACCATTTCCATACAAACTTAATACCAAAATAGAAGTATGAAAAATTTAGTTTTCTACCTTAATATCGGTATTATTTTCGGATTAAGATTTTACTTTTACAGGGCCCCCACTATAAGGTTTTCCAAAAAAATCATTCGAAATGAAATAAAACGGAGATACATTTTGTTCATTTTTACAGCGTAAATTACTTTTTATTGGGAATAATATAAAACAAATGAGATGTAAACTAGTAATTTAGCTGTAAAAGTAAAATCTTAATCCGAATAATACCCATATTAAGGTAGAAAACTACATTTTTCATACTTCTATTTTGGTATTATGTTTGTATGGAAATGGTAACAGTACCCACCCTCTTAATGTCTTAGCGCTGACATCTTTGTAGATACCACTAATATAAAGAAAACTTCAGCAATGAAGATTAGGTTGTTAATATAGGAAAGGTGTTAAGTGTTATGTTATCTTATCAAATACTTATAGTGGCCGGAAAACATGTGGCGTTAACGTGGAAGGGGAAATTTCGCGCAGTACATTTTACATGCGACTTCTACGAAGAATCGACTTTGCGCATCCGACATTTTTTTCTAAATGTTTTCCGGGAATTATACCTAACATTTAATTCAAAAGAAAAGATAAAATACCTAATGTTACAAAACCATTTTTATTGCAAGTTTCCTCAAAGTGTTTCCTTATAAATAGTACTTAAGCAATCGACAATCGACCTCTCGGTGACAGCTGTTGATGACTCGACTACCTTCAAAAGTCACACTAAAAAAGCGTTTAGGGTTATCCCTATAATCAAAGTACGTAGGTAAGGTACCTAAAGTAAAACTTGTCTTATACACACACAACTTGTTAGCGAGTAGCGAGTACCACCTGTTTGGTAAGCAGGTCCTAGTTACTTGTTGATAGCGGCGTGTTAGTTCGATATACGTTGAGTCAATGTCCCCCAGCTTAGGGGTTAAGCTAAGAATATCTACAGAGACCATTGAGTATTATGCTTTAGGCTGAGACTAAGCTGTGGAATTAAGGGGAAAGGATACCTACTTTTTTCTTCAAACATACTTTACAAACGTTGTCGACTGTTTCCGCCCTAATCTTTCTTAATTTTATTTCTATATCTACATTAATTGGAAAATTTAAAAAAAAGCTAAACGTAGGGTCATGGTCATGGCAGATCATCTCCATCCGAGTGATGTTCCCGTTTCCATTCCTCTCGAGAGCCCGAGGTTCGCTTTCTCGAGAGCCCCAGGGTCCGCTTGGTCATTGTCATGGTCATGGTCATGGCAGAGATAGATACTAAATAGGTTTAATGGTATAAACATACTTGCGATAAACGTCGCGGTCAGAAAATAAATAAAAAATACGCGATTAAGACTAGGTAAAACCTTAGTTGATAAATAAATAATAAAATTAATGAAGTACAAAATACTTCAAGGCAATCATAGAAATAGTCCAAATAAACGTAAAGTGTACATCGCAGAGTGGATTTGAAGGCGTGCCCTTATCTACCTACGTCTAATAACGTAACACTCAGTGATGAAGCCCCCCATACCACGCGTATTGGCAGGGGTGGGGGGTGGAAACAAACAACCTTGCACTGTGGAATATCCCTAACAATTTGTTTTTTACCACGCAGTTAGCTTTTATAATTAAAATCGCCTTTTAATAGCTCTCGTGGTTTTAAAATTCACGTGTTTGCTAACCAGTCATCATCATCAATTATATGACTGTACATAATGATTTGGCTATTTTCGACTTTTATGGGAGCGAATGCCGTGTGACCTCCCAACCCCAAAGGGAAAGTCCGCGCCAGAGCCTCGTCCGTTCTTCAGCAGGTGCACCAAGCTAGCCGGTGAGGTTAGCTTGGGCTCAACGATCTTAGTGGACCCCATACACACCCAAACTAACTGTTGTTTGCTAATAAGTATTTATTACTCTTATTAATAATGAAATCTAGATTATTGGTTCCCGTGTGGCGTAATAGTTAACGCACTCGCCCGGCAAGCGAGTTCGAACCCCGTCACGGGAGTATTTTTGATGATGCATTTGTTCTTGTAAAATATATTTCAAGTAGAATGCCTAGAGCAGCCATACTCAAAGTGTGCTCCGTGGAACCCTGGGACTCTGCAAATTCTATGTTGGGCTTATAGAGCTTATAGAATATAGATCATATTTATGATTAGATTAGATAAACACTATATGTAGGGCTGATTTATATGGTTCTGTGCCCAAACGGGACGCTTTTACTGAGACTACTACTCCGCTGTCTGTCTGTCCGTCTGTCACCGGGCTGTATCTTATGCATGAACCGTGATGGCATGACTACTCTTATCCTGTAAGACAGGACAATAATTATCACGTCTATCGATTAAGAGAAATGAGCCCCCTTTTTCCATCTCGTCCCTTAGGGATGGAATTTCGAAAACCCTTTTTAGTGGACTCCTACACATCACAAAGAACACACTCTCCAAATTTCATGTCTCTAGTATCAGTGTCTGACTGAATGAATCCAGACTGACTGAATCCAGATCTGGGATCTGGATTCAGTCAGTCGGTCAGAACAGGACATAAAATTTTACATGTAAGTAATTATAGATAGATAGATATTGAACTCCATGAGAGCTAACCTCAGTGAAGCGTCACGGAAATCAACGCAGTGAACGAAACACACGTCTATGTCATACTACAAGTTGAAAAAAGTTGTACATTTAGGCTTATACTATACGTATTCAGTGACTTAGGGGGATGTTCCTGAGCCCGTATTCTAAAACTAAAATGTCTCAACTATGCCTCAGCTCTGTTCAGTTTTTTTTCGAAAACGGTTTAGCATTTACGTAATTTTGCAAGAAAATACTAACACATCAAAAGCTTTAGCGAAACTGAAGCTTCGAAAATTTTTCAATAAGAATCTGAAACTACTGGACCGATTTCAAAAATTCTACAATAGAAAGCTACATTTATCAAGGAGTAACATAGGTTACTTTTGATCCCGATATTCCAACGGTATCGGGACTTAGGTACGCGGGTGAAACCGCGGGACTATTCTTTGCCGAAGGAATAGCTAATAGTAACATCGTAGCCAGCGCGAGCGCTAATGCTCAAAATACACGACGATTTAGGAAAAGTGTCAGCGTAAGTGTCATCGTGTATTTTCAGCTTAACAAGATCGGGTCTAAGCCAACTTGTAGCGTAGTAGAAGCGTGAAGTAAAACTTGTGTGGTTGGCGGTACAGGAAGGAAGGACGAAAAACAGATCAGTTACAAATATCCATGACAATAACGGATCTTTACACGTCAGTCGTCACTGACACTGACTAGGAACATGTTCCGTGCAGAGTAGAGGTTAGTTAGGTAAAAGTTAGGCAGTGCAGTACCAAATTACTTCGAGAATAGGTTACCACATCGTACCAACTTCGGACAAAAAGCGGTTCAAAAAACTAGTGCAAGCTTATATACTTTTGCAAAGTCCATGTATTAAATTTGTCCACAATCCTATTTTAGCATTATTAAAATCACAAAAAAATACCCTCAAAATAAAACTATCACTTGCCATTGAACTCCAATTGAAACTTTTTTAATAAAAATGTGTGGAAAACTGAAAACTGCAAAGATTTTTTATCGAAAAAACGCCTTTGAAACGAGTAGGTAGGTATTGTGGACAATTTTAATATGCGAATTGCCCATCTGTAAATATACTGAAATTCTTAATGTACATTATATAGGGTTAAACTTTCAAATACAATCTTGTCGTATATACCTGGAGAAAGTTTAAAAGTTCCTATTTTTTTTTAATGAGATTTATAATATTTCTTCTTCCTTCTTATGTTTATTGCTCAAGGCATTTTACTAGAAATATTTATAAGGAGAAATCCATCATCCATTATGAATGACGAATCCTGTCACGGAAGAATTTTCGTGTTGTCCAGTGTTAAAATCTACATTATCTGAATGATGTAGATCAGGGGTTCCCTAACTTATTTGAGACGCGCCCCCTTTCGATCATAAAAAAATTACCGCGCCCTCCTCCACCAGTCCAGATTTATAAGATCAAAATAAAAACCCGGCCAAGTGCGAAACTCGCGCACGAAGGGTTCCGTACCACTATCACATTTGGGTACCGAACCCTAAAATCGTTTACCACTTTTAAAATTTAATAGGAAAATGTGACATATTTAGCTTCGATTCTTACTTCCATCATACGACCACACCACTAAAAAAAAAATAAAAAAAAAACTTTGGCACAAAGACAATCTGAAACTCTTTGGTAAGTGAAGGCAGACTGGTATTAGACAGATAGGGCAGCCATTTTGAATTTCATGACCTACTCGATTCGATGTTTTTGAAACACGTTTGTTGTATGGGAGCCCCTCTTAAATATTTGTTTTAATTTGTTTTTAGTTTTAATTTGTTATTTGTTGTTGTAGCGGCAACCGAAATACATCTTCTGTGAAAATTTCAACCGTCTAGCTATTACGGTTCATGAGATACAGCCTGGTGACAGACGGACAGACGGACGGACGGACAGAGAGACAGCGAAGTCTCAGTAATAGGGTCCCGTTTTTACCTTTAGGTACGGAACCCTAAAAACCGGCCAAGTGCGAGTCGGACTAGCGCACGACGGGTTCCGTAGCTACCACTATCACTGAGTTACGGAACCCTAAAATGAATACTGGAGCAACCAATCCGTGAACGCAACGCGGGCGTTATTTATTTATTTTACCATTGGCGCTAGTCTATAATTTAAAAAAAAACATCGCGATATCGTTGCGTTTATATGTCAAAAATCACGTTTGTTGTATGGGAGACCCCTTAAATATTTGTTTTTAATATTTGCTGTTATAGCGGCTACAGAAATACATCATCTGTGAACATTTCAACTGTCTAGCTATCACAGTTCATGTGATAGCATCTGGGAACAGTTCAGTTCACAGATACAGCTGACAGACGGACAGACAGACAGGCAGTAAGATGGCCGCGGGGCCAGTCTAGAGGCCAATAAAGTTCTTAACATTCGCCCACTGAGGAAACAATATTTTGTTCTTGACAAGTGACAATTTTAGATAATTTCATTGATCGTATCGAGCAGTCTGGAATGTATTCTCTCAGCGATCGCAGGTTTTTCTATACAGGTGGCTCGCGCCCCCCTGTAAAGTTCTCTGCGCCCCCCCAACTGGGCGCGCCCCCCCACTTTGGGACCCACTGATGTAGATGGATGTTATCTATAAATGTCAAAATAGCGTAAGTAATCCGTAAGTAATTTACTAATTAAGGTAATCAAATAGTTACGGTATTTATAACTACCAACTGTATCTGCTTACTATATAAGTACATATTTTACCGCATATTGTTTGAGCTCAATGAATCACTGGTAAATTTATAATTTACGTCAACATTGACGCTGATTTATTACGTCACTAATATTAGTTAAACTTTGGCTACTGGAATTGGTAAAGTGCAACTCTGGTAGGTAAGGAAAATTGGCAGTTTTATTTTTAGATTTTTAGGCGTTGATTTAACTTATGTTTTCCGAGTAGCCCCGGCATAGAATAGGTTACCCCATCTTTTCCCACTAGTGTCGTAAAAGGCGACTAAGGGATCTGAGGGAGATTAGCAAACCTTAAGTTCGCCCCGCGCGGTGGCAGGTAAACTGCTTGGTTCATAGAAGGATTATTATTTCTAAACCGGAGCTTAAGCCTAGGAAAATACGGCAACAGGGTTCACTTACTTTAACATATCATAAACCAAGTTAGGATTTACAGTTTCTGTACGCGAATTTATAAATGAATAATTAATAAAGAAGCGCAGAGGCGCCAACTACTAGGTAAGCTGTGATACTGTGGTAAATACAAAGCTGCATTATGTAATGATAGTTATCCAATAAAGGTGGATTATTTTTGGGTTATCTTAATAAGATAACCTGGCTTATACGTATTGAATGTTTTAAAAATCTTATTGATTTACGTAAATTATGATGTTATCTATCTTTGTTGTTATTTTACCAATGTTGTACCTATATTTCGTTTTTTAATACGATCTGACGCTTTGGTACTTTGTATTTGACGTTAATTCTTCAGGAGGATGTTTCAAATCATAGTACCTTTACAATTAAAAAACAAAGTACCTACCTACCTATACGTACATAATCTGATTTACAGCGGCGAATTAACGAGAACACATATTCTACAATTAAATTGTCTCAAAATGCCTCAGCCCTGTTCGATTTTATTGTTAAACGGTAGGTACAGTTGGTGATATTGTAGTAAATCACAGAAACATTACAAAGCTTTAGCGTGATTTTGCAATGTTATGTTAAACCGTTTTTTGAAAAATAAAATAATTACCAGAGCTGAGTTATCCCAAGTAATTGAACAAGGCTGAGGTATTTTTGAGCAATTTTAATTAAAGAATAGGTACCCAAGAATTACGAATAAAAAAACCTAAAATATAAATATTAACATTTTACTTTTATTTCCATAATATTCTTTATCAAAACTGGTGAAAAGAAAATAACTTCTCAGGCAATTTCAGATAAACATAATCCTACAATACAATAAAACACTTACCTATAAAAATGTTTGTAAACACACACTGATAAAACACTAGTCCAAATCAAACAGGTGGGTACTCTGGGTACTCTTTAAATCACAAAACACCATTTCCTTATTTTTGATAATTTAATTCATTTGTTCCCCGCCCACGGAAGGGAATGTTCGGTGTCGTGTTCCGTACGTATTCGCGAGTGAAGCTGCTATTGGCAAACGACCGTCCGTTCGCACAGCCATCCAGCCATAGCCTGCAGAGCCCTTGCTGATCTCGCGATCTTATAAATACTAAGGCCCTCACTAAAACACTGCCTCAATCATACAACAAATTGTGATTCTAGTTGATACGAGATTTCTGCCAGTTTTTGTATGACTTCATGTTATACTGAACTTCTGAGTGCCTTATAAGGGTCTCAGCTTACGTAACGCGTCCCTGACGGGACGTGTCAATTTCAACATACAAAAATTCCGTCGGGGCGACGATGATGGAGGAGATGGCACGGGATTTTTGTATGTAGAAAAGAAACTGACACGTCCCCTTTCGGGAACGTTACGTATCCCGGTAGTCGTATATCCCCTATATTATTTACATTGGAGCTTGCCGAAGTGCCGATGTCTAAAAAATGCTTCTTCCTGGATGGCTATTCGCTAAGAAAAAACTACGTAGATCCGCTGTAGATTCAAGTCAACTTTTCTAAAACTATGTTGGCTAAAACTACCATGACTGAGTGACTGATGGATCGACGCACAAACCAAACCGCTGATAATAGAGAGTTGAAATTTGGAGAATGTGATCTTTATTATTATGATGATGTAGGCAGAAATCCGTTAAAGTAAATAAGTAAATATTGCACGACGTTACACACAGCGCAATCTAGCCCCAAACTAAGCACTAAGCTTGTACTATGGGTACTAGACAACGGATATACTACATATTATATTTTTTCTTTTTGTAAATACATACATATGATATATAGAAAACACTGAATATCCCAGTCTTCGGACCGTGGTGAGTCCTAGGACATGTTGGTTTCCTCACGATGTTTTTCCTTCACCGTAAGAGCGATGTTATTAGCGCACATACCTTTTTCTTAAAGAAAAAGACATTGGTGCGCGGTCGGCCTGGATTCGAACCCACGACTCTCTGAATGAAAGCCGGGGTATCTACCACTAGACCAACACCGCTCATGTTAAAAAGAAAGGGTTTTTCGAAATTCCGAAATTCGAAACACCTATAAAACTTTACAGTTTAAACCAGAAATGTCACCAATACACATTGATATGTTGAAAATGTTGATCGTTACCTAAATGTTGTAGCCTTATCACTTTAAGCGATAAGACCCTCCATTTGTGCAACGTTTTTATTTCTAAAGTTTCTGTATTGTGTCATTTTATGTATTATTTGTTCAGTTATGTACCTATTTATTGCAGGTAGGTAGGTACTAGGTACCGATATTAATAATCAAACAATGTATTATTTATTACCTGCCTATATTGTCTGTTCTGCAAATAAAGCGCAATATTTATCTATCTATTGTGGAATCGTGTTATTCAAAGAATTCTGCTTAAAAGCGATATTATTTTTATTTATAGATATTTGTATTGCCTTACCATCCAGTATAACACAATATAGAAATTAATTTAAATTGGTTAGGAACTGGATTATCCGATCCGGTTCCTAACCGCACGTCATCAGTCATCCTCATCAGTCATCAACACCACACTCCTCGTCACATTATTCAGGGTATTTTAATTACCTATGATACGCGACAATTAGAAGGAATTATTTGGCTAATATCAAAAAGTTTGCAGCGTTTTTAAAATAGCTAACATTTTTTCATCGATCTTGACAACCTCACCATTTTCGAACTGTTTTAGAGAAAAATCAAACGGTGTTGAAGCGATGCTGAGACGATTTTGTTATAGAATACCCAGGCGTACCCAGGTACCCAGGTAGTACTTACCTAAGCTGGTTCCGAAAGCGCATGTGCGCGTGGGCAGATGGTTTGCGAGAGCCAGCACTTATTGGTAGCTCAGTGCGCTGTTCCGCTAGCAGTTGTGTTGTGCCGGTCGCCAGCTTTCAGCATCAGCTTTTTACGTGTAGATACGTATACTTAGGTATGTCAGATTATATAGTGTAAAATTGACAAATATATTGCACGACGTTATACACGGCGCAATCTAGCCCCAAACTAAGCACTAGGCTTGTACTATGGTAACTAGAAAACTGATAAACTACATTTATACTTTTAGCGTAAAGTAGATATACCTACATGTCAAACAATCTGCAGGCTTATTCCACAATTATATTACAGTCTCAGCTCTGTCCAATTTGTTCGCAAACGGTTGAACAATTGTTGCAAGAAATTGCCAACTTTTCAATAGCTTTATTATCTACCTCGAAGCGTTTTCGACAAAAATGAATAATGCTGAGACTTACCTGAGACGATTGAATTGTAGAAAAAGGTCCACTGTATAGACTCGTGCAACAACCTCGAATATTTTTAGAAAAGTAAAGAATGTACCTATGTATACTCGGTCCGATATTCAATTCCGATTTATCTAATTTTGTTCGAGATTTTTTTACGAAACCTTTTGAATGCTATCGGATGTAGCAATGAATGACAATCATTTGAACGAATTCTGCTAAGAAATAAGGAGGTTCGACGAAGGATTGTCATCTATCTGCTTAGCTAATTTTGTGGTGGGTGCTAACTGTGGTGCTAATTTGTAGCTGACAATTGTAATGTAATAGGTAAGAACGGTTTTCGGGGAATCGTTCATCGGTACGTCGAGTTTCTCAGCAATTTTCATTCGGTGCTACATCCCTTCGGATTACAAAGGTTACGCAAATAAATTTTGTCAAACAAAATGCATTCGACTTTATGTAAATCTGAATTGGATATCGGACCCCAATGTACTTAAGTATATAAACAACTATGTTTGTACTTATATCTGTTTAAATGATAAATAATTAAAAACAAAATTTCCAATGAGTATGGTTTGTTATACCAGTTATTTTTTCCACTGGAAATAACGAAAATGGCTTAACAATTAAGATAGTACCTTGTACTATTAGTTATTATGTATTCTGTGATAGTATCTAAGCCTGTAAGCCTTTAACTTCTTATACTTGTGATTTAACTATAGACGTCTACTACTGATGGTGCTATACTATAAACTAGCATAGCCCCGCGGTTTCACCCGCGGAAGTACGAATCTTGCGGGATTTTCCAAAAAGCATTTCTTAGTGGATACACACCACAAAAACACTCTCTCCAGATTTCATGTTCATGTACGCAGCTAGTTACTATATAAACCTACTTACTAATATACATACTGTATTGCTTTACTTGATTTAGGCTTATAACAATGACCTCGGTTTTCAGTCATGAACAGTCGACTACATAGATATACTCTTAATTAGGACTTAGGAAGCGTAGACCTAACTTCAACTAACTTGATGTGACGACAATTACAAGACAACTTAGTCAGCAGTTAGGTACGGAAAGCAAAGGTTTAAATCATAAAAAAACCTATACAAATAATAGTTTTTACCCGACTGCCGAAGGACGGGTATGTTTTTCGAGCGTATGGACCGATGTATTCAATATTCGTTTGTCACTCTTTGTATCCTGATGGGTTCTAGGGATTTTAGCTTACCTACCTATAAGGTGTCATTAGATTTATAATGGCAACGCTAGTGTTTTTAGCAATATGAAAAATAATTTTCAGTAGGTAGTCGGAAGTGCACTAAAAATGATTAAAAAAATATATATACCTACCTATTATTATTCAACGGGGTAGGTATTTATTTAGGTACCTACCATGTTTAAACTTGTTTTCTCACGGAGCTCGATATTTCGCCAGTACCTACCTAATTTCAACTGGCTTGTTCACGTATAAAGAAATAAATAAACAAATTCAAAACAGACTTCAAAAAAGAGAACAAGATAACCTCACCTACTAATCTGAAGTAGGGCAGTTTTTCTGGGTATTCATTTTTTTTCATTTCAATATATCTTTATTTAACATAAATACAAAAACTTACAAAACAGACATAGTCAGTAGTTGTAGGTACCTACACTAAAAATTTTCACTGACGATTAGGCTAAAAACACCTCCATTAGTCTTTTTACAACAAAAAGTTATTTTTTAGTTTATTTTAAACATGTTTTGGAATAGATAGGTAACATTATTATGAAGTTTATAAAAAATGATAAGCCTTTTGTACCAGACTCATTTTTAAAAAGCTAAACAGTTATTTCGCACTCAAGGCCTCGTAGTAGGTCAGAACTAATGTTTGTAGGATGAATTACTACAAAAGTTATTAGAAACGAAAGTTTTTGAAACCATATTTATTAAAGTCGAGGATACTTACTAAGTCTGTTATGACGTGAAAACACGATTCCTGAAATTTTTCTCGATAGAAAAAAATCCCAAACTTCCCTCTAAATTTTACAAATAAATAGTTTTTGTCAGTCAATATTTAACTTATACTAATAAAACTTTGTAGATGAACCGATCTTAGTTCAATCCAGTGCTTTGTTGATTTGAAATTAAAAAATAATGTTTTATTATCGTGTAATTACCAATTGTTTGATATTACGCTCTAAAATTTCACTTACTAGCATCTTACGTCCTTCATTAACACATCTGAAATTCGCTAGCGCTATCCCTGTCACGCAATTGGGGTTATATGGGCCGTTAAATAGGTAGATAGGTAACTAAACGTGACTAAACGTCAACAATTAGTTGTACTTATTCCACCTTGACAAATAAATTAAGATTAAAGTACATATTATGTGCACAGTAACCAGTAACAGTTATTGTAAATATCGGCATTTTAAGGAACTTTCCATCATAATAAAATGAGAACCACCCTCATTGTTAAAAAGTGAGTAGTAGTTGTTTACGTAGTAGTCGGCGCGAGCGCGTCTTCGCTCCGATCCGAACAGTCGACTACGTCACAATCGTCGAGTACGTAGTGATGTGGTAGCCGGTATCTATTGTAAGTATCGACATACGGGAGATTTGATAGTCGAGATATGCCTATTTTAGAAATTAGTTTATTTTTATGGTTATTGTTTGTGAACTTATAAAATTTAATTGTTTGATTTAAAATAAAAGTATCGATTGGCGGAAAATTTATCTTAGTTTGCAGTGTTCTGAGGTTTGTATAAAAAGGTGTATTGAATGCAATTTTTATTGCTTTATTTTGCAAAATTTGCAATTTATTATAATTGGATTTGCAGGTGCTACTCCATACTGGTGCGGCGTAGGTAAAACACGGCCTTATTAACGCAGTATATATTTTTAATTTGGTTTCCGAACTTAAGTTAGTCTTTCTATTCATGATAGGACTGAGGGCTCCAAATGCTTTAATACCTTTTGATTTAGCTTGTTCAGTATGAACGGACCAATTTAATTTGTTGTCGAGGTGAACTCCAAGATATTTGACGGATTTTGACCACGGAATACGATGTTCGTTAATAGTTAGTGATCGAACCGGAGGTTTGCGTTTTCTCGAAAACATTATCGCCTCAGTTTTGGAATCATTCAGTTTTAGCTTCCATTTTTTAAAATATTCAGCTAGTAACTCTATAGAGTCTGAGATTTGGTCTCCGTATTACAAAACACACGCTAACAAAGTGGAAGCTGTGCAAAAGTGGTTTCTGCGACGTCTAAGTTCCAAATTGGGATTGAGGCGTAAGTTGGATACTTATGAGGCGCGGTTGCGACATTTCAAATTGCACTCCCTACAGTCTAGACGAAAGCTCAACGAGTTTACCGTTTTGCATAAGATAATGAATGCCCAGTGGGATACTAGTGAGTTGCTGAGCCACTTTTCAATAAATATACGGGGTAGTGCTCGCACTCAAAAACTGTTTTCTGTTCCTATGTGTTCAACTAATGTAGCATGCAATGATCCTGTATTTAGACTAAGCAGGGCTCATAATGATATAAGTAAAGAGTTAGACGTCTTCACTAATTTGCCGCATTATTACAAAAGTGTTGTCAAAAATATTGTACGATAGGATTTTTTCTTTATTAGCATAGTTTTTGTATTTGAATGCTGTGCGCAGCTATCATCGGAGCATGAATTAAGGTTATAAATATGTGTACTATTGTTGTTTGAATGTTTTAGTTGGTGTTCTGTTGTTGTGCCTTTTTAATAAATAAATAAATAAATAGAGAGTTGAAGTCTACTTATGATTAGGTCTTCGTCCTTTGACGAAGTAAACGAAGCAGTATCGTCTGCAAAGCAGGCGAGACTGGTCCGGGGCTGTTTAGGGATGTCGTACAGAAAACCCAGGAACAATAAAGGACCTAACACTGAGCCTTGAGGTACACCAGCGGGGACGTGCAGAGGTTTGGAACGAGTTTGGCCGATATGTACTATTATATTTCTATTTGATAAATATGATTGAACTAGTTTTATCAAACTAATAGGTAGCCCACAAAGAAAAAGCTTATGAAACAAGCCTTCATGCCAGATGGTGTAAAAAGCCTTCTCAATATCTAATAAAAACATTCCTGTGGATTGCTTCATGTTTAGATGGTGGGATATATGCTCGCTAACACGGGCCAGTTGCTGGATGGTCGAGTGTGACTGTCGAAAACCAAACTGCTCGTGAATAAGTCGATCGTCAAGATGGTTTAGAAGACGCTCGTAAATAATTCGTTCCAACAACTTTGCGAGTGATGGTAGCAAACTAATAGGACCATAGTTACAAGCCAAAATATGGTCTTTGCCAGGCTTAGGTAAGGGAATCACCTTAGCTGTCTTCCAGAGTGTGGGAAAATAATGCAGTATTAGACATGCATTGAAAATTTTAGTTATAAGAACTATGCATTTTTGAGGCAGATTTTTTATAAGTATGTTGTGAACGTTGTCACAGCCGGGTGCTTTACGATTTTTAAGAAGTTGGATAAGTTTGACTATGTCTCTTGGCCGGACTAGCTGCGTTTGGCTTAAGTTAAGGGTAGTATTTATAGTTTCTATAGAAGATTTGACTTTAGCAGTAACTACGTCGTCAACCCATTCAGTAGTTGATGTCATGTTATTAATAAATGTAGTAGCTAGTTCGTTGCACTGTTCGGTTACTGAATTAGTGAGCTCATTATTAGACTTTCTAAGTGGTGGTATTTTAAACGTTTGCTTTTTGAATGACCTAGCAACACGCCACAGTTCAGAGTGAGCATTATCCACCTTAGACAATTTATTTATCCAAATCTTGTCGTTATGGTTTTTTACTAATAATTTAATCTCAGATTGTAGAGCGTTTATTTCTTGTCTGAGGGCTTTACGTTGATTAAGGTTAGTGGTGCGACTGTCACGATATCTAAGATGATTTTTTAATTTTATTCGTTTTTTAATAAATTTAGGAAGGGGTTTAGGTTTATGTTCGATTTTGGTTTTAGGTACTGAATAGTCTCTGGCTTTAGTTATCGCGTTAGTTAAATTGGCTACTTCAGCGTCCACTAAATCAGATGAACTAATAACCTTACTTGTTAATGAGATATGTTCATTTAGGTACGATTTAAATTTTTCCCAATCAGCAGACCCATAATTGTATTGTTCATAAAAATGCCGTTCGACTAAAGTACTTATTGTTAATAGTACCGGCAAATGATTTGATGATAGAGCGGTAATTGCCTCCACATTTTTAATATGCGGCACGTTAGATGCTATAGCAAGGTCTGGTGTCGATCTTTTATGACCAATACAATAATGTGTAAGAGTTGCCTCAGAAGGTGCGTGGATGCTGAAACCTCTATTAGCCATTTGTTCGAAAAGAGTTTCGCCACGGGAATTCACATTATTATACTATTGCACCAGTGTGGATGACGGGCATTAAAGTCGCCCACAAGTAGTACCCGCTTACCAGTTGCAAGCAAAGCATCGAGATAACATTTGGTTAGTTCTAGGTTTGGTGATTGATATATAGAGAATATGCAGACTTTTTGGGACGACATGATAATCTCTATTCCTATGGCTTCCATATGCTTAAGGGTAGGAGTTTCTACCTCTGAGTGGGGTATGTTGGCTTTAATTAGGATTGCAACGCCCTGACCTCTGCCATCGCGGCGCTTATTCTGACGATAACAATTATAACCCGGAATATGGAGTGGCACCTGCAGGCCAATCTTGGTTTCACAGATAGCAATTATGTCAGAAGATAACTCACAAACAGCAAAATCTATGAGTGTAGGAAATTTTTCACGAATGCCGTCAGCATTCCAATATAAAATTCGTAACTCACTGCTGTCAAACATAGTGACCTAAGTGAGTTAGGACTAGGATTACTTTGTCCATCATGGACGAGCATGTTTTACAGTTATGTTTAATTGTTTTTATAATGTTTAATATCTGTAGCATTTCGGAGGTTTCAGCGTCAGTACCTGGTAAAGAATGCGACTCGGGGTAGGCGTTTGAAGGTTTCGTGGATATTGGTACGGATGTTGAGACCACCTTGGCCCAGGAACGATCATTTTGCTGAGAACGGGGTGCACTTTTGACGGCTACTGTTTCATTATTTACTTTGATCGTAGGCGGCATTGACGTTTTCTGATCCAATCGCTGCAGATACTCGATTCTTACAGTGCACTGGCGATAGTTGGCAGGGTGATCTTTCTTGCAGTTACAACACTGCGCTGGGCTTTCTCTATCTTTCTTCGGGCATTCCTTAGTAGCATGAGTGCCAATGCACTTTACGCAGCGCTCAGGAAGATTGCAATTAATTGATGCATGGCCAAAGCGCTGACATCGATAACATTGAGTACCAAATCTGTTGTTTGGCTTGAATCGCTCGATCTGGATGGCACATTTGCATAGATACTGGGTTTGTTTAAATTTAATTATATTTGTCCCGTTTGGAAGCTGCACCAAAATCGGTGAAGAAGTAGATTTTTTAGAAGACTTGATGCTTTTTAAAGTCGTTACAATAGCATCTTGAAATCCAAGAGTTGCTAGTTCTTCAACAACAGTGTCGGTTGCATCTGCAGGAATACCTCGGATTACTACTTTAAATTTCCTATCATCCTTTCTGGAATGCGTATGGAAGAGTAGTTTTTCTGCTCGGAGGCCTTCAACGACTTTCTTGTGTGCCTCGTTTGAGTAGCAACGTATTGTTACTTTTCCCGCACCTCTGTATTGCAAGTGGAATTCTTTTGAGTACTTACTCACAAAGTCGGTGATAGTCTTGTGGGTCCATCCTTCTTGTATTTCCCATACGATGGGGGGAATATGACTTGACTTGCGTTTAGATGAAAGGATGCTTTGCGAGGCCTCGCCTTCATTGTTGTCGGAGTCATCAGGTAGATCGCTAAAGCGGTTTGAAGTCTTCACAGGTGCTTGGACAGGCTTTGTCCTCCGTGTGACCCTTTTGGGCTTAAAATAAAAATAAAAATAAAAATAGCCTTTATTGCCCAAATGATAAAGGTACATTTCACACATTACAAATAAATAACAAATAGTAAGTTACTCATACTTATTATATAATAAATTAATCATGCATAAATTATTTAAAAATTATATTAACCTAGGTGCATAATTAACTTTGCCAAATTAAATTATACATTAAATCAAAATAAATTAATTAATTAATTGTTTTTTTTTCTCAGTTACACTTTATTTGGGATTTTGAATATTTATTAATTTTATTGCTTATTTTTATAAAATAATTGAGTATTAATTTATAACTACAATAGTATTTCATAGTTTTATTATGGTGTGTTAACCTGAGTAGGTTTTAGTATATGATTTTTAATTGGTTGGTAGATATCCCGTTTTAAAATTAAATTTGTAGATTTTAGTATTTGTTATAAATATAATGTAATTCTATAAATATTCAATTTTTTCAGTATTTGTTTGCCCAACTACTTGTTAGATTTCTTATTTTAGTAATTTATGTTATGTTATTTTGTTTTGTATGTTGGTATTTTAAATTGTTTGTATTCTAGATGTATTGATTTTAGTTTTTTAAGGGCATGTCCAGTGTTGGACATAGGCCTCCTCCATCCTTGTCCATTCATCTCTGTCCGCCGCCAGTCTAGTCCAAGTGATGCCTGCAACCTGGGTGATGTCGTCTCTCCAGCGTCGGCGCGGCCGCCCCTGCGCTCGGACTTCTTCTCTCGGGTACCAATGAAGGAGTTCCTCACTCCATCGTCCATCGGTCGTTCTTACTATATGGCCAGCCCATCGCCATTTCAATCGGCATACCATCTTTGCAGCATCCATTATTTTTGTCATATTCCTTATGTCTATGTTTTTAACTCTATCTCTGATTTTTAAGCCTAGTAAGCTTCTTTCGATAGCTCTCTGGAAGACTTGGAGTTTTTTGATGGTTTCTTTGGTAATAGGCCACGATTGGCATCCGTAGAGTAGGGTTGGTGTTACTACAGAATCAACAGCTTTTTTCTTAAGCTCTATGTTCATCGTGGACTTAAAAATGTGTTTTAAGGACCAATACGCCTTCCAAGCCTTTTTTATTCTGTTTTCTACTTCTTCTATGTAATGCCCTTCAAAACATATACTTTGTCCTAGGTACATGTATTCCTTAACATAGTTTATGTCGCTTATATTAATACATAGTCTGTTCTGATCGCCATTCGTCATGACGCATGTTTTTTCTAGGTTCATCTCTAGTCCGCAATTTCTACTGTTACAATCTAATTCTTGTATCATGTCTTGAAGTTGTTGATGGCTTTCAGACAGTAACACGATATCATCAGCAAATCGGAGATGATTAAGGTATTTACCGTTGATCTTTATGCCTCGATTTGACCAATCCAGTCTTCTGAATATATATTCCAACAACGAGTTGAATAGATTAGGTGATATGGGGTCTCCCTGCCGTACTCCACGTTTCAGTGTAAACGGCTCTCCTTTTCTTTCCAGTTTTATTATGGCTTTGCTCTTCTTATAAATTTCTTTCAAAATTTTTATGTATTTGTTTTCAATACCTTGCTCTTCTAGTGCCAACCATAGTTTATCATGTCGTATGGAGTCAAAGGCTTTAGAATAATCAATGAACGCAATATATATTATCTTTCCATACTCAATATACTTTTCTATAATCTGCCTTAAAACAAAAATATGGTCTATGGTTGAATAATTAGGCCGAAAACCGGCTTGCTCTATTGGTTGTTGGAACTCTAGTTTATTCTTTATTCTTTGTAATATTATGTTGGTAAATAGTTTATACATAGTTTGTAGTAAACTTATTGGTCGGTAGTTATTAATGTTAAGAGGATCTCCTTTCTTGTAGAGCAATTTCACTATGGCAGTTTCCCATTGTGTAGGTATCTCTTCTTGCTTTAATATTGTGTTGAACAAACTGGTCAAAATAGGAGTTATGGGCTCTATTAATGCTTTTATGATATCATTTGTTATGTTGTCCTCTCCCGGGGTCCTCAGTGTCTTGAGTTTTGTGATACCAGATCGAATTTCAGAGAGTAATAATGATGGAACTTCTTCGGTGTCGGAGTTTGAGTACATTTCCGTTTCTAATCTCAGTTGTGTTTCGTTTATATTATACAACTCTTTATAGAACTTGGTAGCAATATTTATAATTTCAGATCGGTTTGTTGTGGCGGTCTGTGTGCTATTGTTATTTAGGGTTTGTATCCATTGTTTGTTGTTGTTTATTCTCTTGTTTCCTCTTTTTACAGACCTTCGTTTGCTTAGTTCTTCCTCTAGTATGTTCAATCTGTAATTTTTTTTGTTTTTCTTTAGTTGTTTCCGAATTTTTTCATACAATTTCTTCAATTTATTTTTCTCTGATTGTGTCTTGTTTATTTTTTCTTTGAGTTGCGTTCTTTCTATTATTAATGTTTTTATATCATCAGTCATAATGTACTGCAATCGATTCGTAGTTTTTCTAGGTGGCAGTTGGTTTGCGCTATCTTTAATGCACTTTACTAATTGTGTGTATGAGGATTGAACATTTGTTTTGTACTCCAAAGTACTCGATAGTGTTACAAAAGTATGTGCTATATACTGACTTTCAATTGGAAGTAGACCAGATTGTGGTGGTCTAATTGTCTTTCTCGGTCTTTTGAGTTTCACATCAATGTTCCAGGTCGCTCTCACCAAGTTATGATCCGTTGGAAAGGTAGTTTTTATTACTTGTAGATTATTAATAGCTTTGTAGTCTTCTCTACGGGTAATAAAAAAGTCTATTTCGTTTTTTGTTTTTTCATCCGGTGACAGCCAGGTCCACCTTTGTTTCCTATTTTTCTTAAAATGGGTATTTAATATGTATAACTGGTTTTCCATGCAAAAGTCCAATAACTCCTTTCCTCTGTCATTTCTGTCGCCGTATCCCCACATACCCATTACTGATCTATCCTCCGATGTTGGTTGTCCGATTTTTGCATTAAAGTCACCCATTAGAATAACTTTTGACTTCAGGTTTTCAAATGCAATCCTTATTTTGTCGTAGAAAGCTTCAATGTCTTCTTTCGTTACTTTTCTCCCGGACGGCGCATAGGCTTCAATAATACTCATAGTATAGGAGTTTAGATTTAAGTCTAGTCTGGCGACTCTATCAGAAATGGGAATAAAGTCGGTAATGTAAGTTTTAAGATATTTTCCAACTATGAAACCCACTCCGTTTCTTCCGTCCTTTATACACGTATACATAAAAATATAGTTTTCATATTCAGTAATTGAGGTTCCTTTTATTTTGATTTCGGATAATCCAATTATATCCCATTTGATATTTTTTAAGGCATGTTCAAGCTCTTCCATTCTTCCTTTTGCTACTAAAGATCTTACATTAAGCGCGCCGATGTAGATACTTTTCTGGATGGAGGGTAGTGGTCTACTGCTCCCGTGGTGACCAACCATATTGGGGCAGTCTGTAGTGGTTAGTATTTCTTTTCCTTGGTTAGTGTTTATATTCCGCGTAGTTGGTTTTTTATATTTGGGTGCCGAGATTAATTGCTATTGCTTGGAATTTGATCCAATTTTATCAATACGAGGTGTTTTTGTTACGTAGGAGGCGATGTTTTGGCCTAGACCTTGGTTGTTTCTTAAAGTTTTATTTTTATTATCTGAAGGGGAATCTGTAGTTTTGGTTTTCTTTGCGAGCTGATCTTTTTCTGTCGAAACTATGGAACCTGCATTCTGCTGAGGGCTAGTGGATAAGGTTCTTTTATTGTTTGGTCTGTCTTTTATAAATATTTTATCATATTTGATTATGGCATTGATGCCTTTTTTCCTTTGTTCCTGTAATTCAGTCTGTAAAGATTTTCTGACTTCCAATACTTTTGGTGGGTAGTCCTCTTTTATATAAGATCCCGATCCGTTCAGCACTATTTTTCGTTGCAGAATAGATACTTTTTTCCCGTATGTAGTGAGGATTAGCCTGACAGGTCTCGGTTTCGAACTCTTTTTACCAATTCTTCCTACGAACTCTATCTCTTTTTTATCACACTCGACTTCTAATTTGTGATTTAAAATTTGTAGAATTAATTGTTCTAACTCCGAATAGCTTTTTTCATCTTCTTGAATTCCAAATAGAATGAGGTTTCGCTGCCTGAGCCTTCGATCGAACTCGTCGAATTTCTGCTGATGAATATTTTGTGTCTCTTTTATTAATTTTATTTCACCATCGATTTTATTCAATTTTTCTTCTATCTTCTTTGTTATGCTTTCTTCAAACTGTTTTAAACTTTTCTCATTATCTTCTTTTATTTGCACGCGAAGTGCATTCAGCAAATCAGCCATCATATTTTGTTCTGCCATTTTCGCTACTTGCAACTAGTGGTGCCATCTATAAAATTGTAAACCGACGTGCGCCTTTTGGGCTTACTCCAGACTAAATCACCTGCCGCTCTCTTGGTTGACAGACTCTCTGTAGATGATGATTTGTCCATGTAATTTTGCAGGTATTTATCCATCGTGAGGTCCGGTGACAATTGTCGATAAGTTTTTATCGACAATTGCACACCACTATTTTGCTTCACTTGCAGTCGTCGCAGAGAGATGAAGTGGCCGCGAGTGCTCACTGCACGAGCCGCACGACGAATGAGTTTTTCTGGGTAGATCTAGATCCAAATTGCAGTTAGGCTGCTCGACTTCAGAATAAGTATAGTGGCCGGCAGATTAGTTGAAAAAAATGGCGGATGCGCTAGTCGAATTTTCATAGAAGTCGCATGTAAAATGTAGGTACCTACTGCGCGAACTTTCCCCTTCCACGTCAAAATTGTTCAACTTATCTGCCGGCCACTGTACCTACTTAATGCCCACCGACTTAGGTATTTGTTATACCTAAGTCGGTGGCATTTGCAATAGGTGTCCTATGTAAAGTTACCTATGCAGGTTTTGCAGGTGAGGTAACTTTGTTCTTTTTTTAAGGCAGTCTTTAATTTTTTGGTTTACCTACTTACCTAATGCCTTGAGATTCCATGGAAATATGACTGAGGTATGTAAATATCACTGCACTGTTAGTAAGTCCTTAGAGGGCAAAAGGGGTCAAGACGAAAGAAGTCCGTGTCGGGCCAGACGCTCGCTGTGTAGTGTAGGGTTCCGTAGTTCCATTGACATTTTCTATTTTACAGTCGATTTTACTTTATAACTATAATAATGTGGTCAAGTGGCCGTAGGGCGCCCTCAAAACTCAAACACTATTATAAGTGAGGCACACACTATACGAAAAGAACTCGAAAATAAATCCAAATTACTTAGCGCCCGCGCGAGTTTTCTGTTATACCTATGTACGGTATATACGGAACCCTGAAACTGAAAGACACTTCTTACAGTGCCGAGACTCTGTTGAGAGGAATGGTTTCCACCAGATCAGGCTGGTTACGGGCAGTTACAACTGTTCTCAACCTACTGGCGATGTGTAAGACTAAATACGAACGTTAAACGCACTCCTATTAACCTCCGTGCGAGGTTTTAATTGGCTAGCAAACGTGTCTAATCAGATCTAGAGAATCTTGAGTGCTCTTGAGATGATAAATGTATGAACATTCGTTTGTTTTGTTATGTTATACCTAAGAGTTGCCTAAATACTTAAAATTAAACTCATTGTTTATTCGGTTTTAATCGCGTGGTGTTTTTTTACTTCCAGCATTGTTTCAATGCTCAACGTTTCGAGACCTTAATAATAGGTCTCTTCTTCAGGATAGACTAATGAAGAGACCTGAAGAAGGGACGGTAAAGGTTATATACACGTCTCTTCTTTTATCGATATAGATTTCTATTTATTACTAGCTGTGCCCGCGACTTCGTCAGCGTTTTTCGAACACCTACTTATCGCTTTGCAAAAATCTACGCTTAAATGTACGACCAGGGAAGTACTGTTGCTGAGCTGTAGACAATCATGGCAGAGTCTGTTTAAGTGTTGATTTTGCGCAGCGGCCAAGGCAAAGGCCTTTGTCGAAATGCGCCTTAAACACCGACGCGTCAGGCGACTCTCGGGGGAAAACGGCCTGTGTGTGGACTCTCTGCCTTAGGTTTACCTAAATCCCCACGGCGTCCCTCGCTCCGCAAGTGTCATGGTCAGTGGGAATTCTTTGCGATCTACATCTACAAACCCTGCCCTAAAGGACAATCCCTCTCCAAGAGGCGCGGACACGCCATAGTCTCGAGACTCTCAAAGCCGGTGGTTATCCGTTGCTCCGAAAGCCCCAAGTTCACCACCACGGGCTGAGGTGATTTTTTTTAAATGGTTGTCTTCCACACGCCCCCTCCTTGCCGAAAGGACCACCAGACCCGCTGACGCAGAGCCAGGCCCTGGCAAAAACCACGACAGCCCGGTACCCTCACGTAATTTTTTATAGTGGTTGTCTTCAACGCGGTCCCTTCTTTGCGAAAAAAGACCCCCCGCTGATGCGGGTTCACGGGTTGGAAGCCAGGCAAGCCCGGCATTTCCACCTTGTGCGCCTCGTAGATTCACTGCCCGCCGCCCAGTTACTGAGTCCCCCCACCACGGCAAGGTGGACGTACATCGGGACGGAAACTACATGCAATCTGAATAGAGGGGTACCTATAAGTTAAACTGCCCGACTTCAGCTTACATACATAACAGGTAAGTTGGGTCCCTTTTTTCTGAGTCGGGTCGGGTTTTAATTTTTTTAATTTATTTTATTTTACCCCTTTTAGTGCATTCTCGACTGCCAATAAAAATCTTCGAAATCGTAGCCGTAACTTTAATCACTGAGGAGTTTTCTGATGAGAAAGTAGTTTTAGGTGGTCCATCAATTTGTACCTAGTTATTTATTATATTCTATTGATGGAAATCCATATATTCATACATAGTTACATACAAACAAACAATATAGGAACCTCCTCCTTTTTTGAAGTCGGTTAAAATTTGTAAAACAATAAAATTTGTTTTATTTTGGTACATATGTTACAAAAACAGACATCTCTCATTTACAATTGTAGTATAAGTATAGATTTATGAATTATCGGTCGGTCCGACCGAAAATTTTCTTCAACAGTTTTAAACAAATTTTAAATTTCGAAGGTCAGAAATTATCATTTAATTCGAAGAAACGCAGTAGGCCTTCTGGACATACGGATAGGTCCAATATCTGAAATTTTTAGAATTTTCCGGACAACCGGTTTTTTTTTCGAATTTTTCGATATCCGGATATCAGGAAATTATGTGTTAATTCCTCACAACATACTTCTTTGTTACAACATTCAAATTAATTAAGGGAAAATTAGAAAAATCACTTTTTCCGGATAACCGGACTTGATACCCGGATAAAAAATAGCCTAAAACCTAATCGGGATCCAAAGCTATCTGCATACCGAATTTGGTTGAAATCGGATGAGCCGTTTCTGAGATTAGCGTGGTCAAAGCCACACACAAACAGACAAACAGACAACCATTTTTTTTTTTAATAGGTTCTATTGCGTTCATAGATACCCATAAAATTTGATTTTTTTTATTATCTACAAAAAACAGACAAACAGACAACCAGAAAAATAGGTTCTACTGTGTTAATAGATACCCAAACAATTTATATTTTTTCTATATCTTCCAAAAACAGACACCGCTGAGTTACGATTTTATTAAACATTTCACCCACGTAAGTCCCGATCCTGTGGGAATATCGGGATCAAAAGTAGCCTATGTTACGCACGGTGAATGTAGCTTTCTAATGGTGAAAGAATTTTTTAAATCGGTCCAGTAGTTTCGGAGATTACCCCCAATATACATACATACATGTTAGATCTTAAGTCTTTTGGTGGTCGATTATTCTTAGTCCAAGTAAGTCTCAGTCTTTTTGAGTAAGATTACTTGATTATTCAGTTAGATAATTATTAATTTAGGTCAAGATGGTTCTTTAATTAGTTGTATTTAATTTCTTTCTTGTGGTTGGGTACTTCTTATTTGTAAGGATCTACCAAATTAAACTTCAAGTTGATGTTGACTCGTCGACGATAATTTTCACACTCCTCTCCAGTCTTGTTCACACCCCTTTTTATACCGGGGCGTAAACAACTTGGCAAAGTGACGTAAAATTAACTTCAACAACTTTTTATTTTTAAATATTCAAATCTCAATTATTATTATTATTTTTAAATGATTAAAAAAACGAGTTACAGCTAGTTATGAAGTGTAGTTTCGGAACGCGCCCTCTGATGAGAAGAAACTACAAGAAACTCATGAGGGTTTACTTTTTTGTGATTATGTTTTGTATTCAACTGATAAATTACAAATAGTCACATCAAACATTAGTTTAAGAAATTAGAAGTTGTCTAAACATAAAACAATATTTAAAACAATTAATTTAAAACAATATTACAATAAAGAAAGTTAATTTACCATCATTCGATCATCCGATCATGTTTTGATTTTGAAGGTAGTATTCAAAATCAAAACATGCCACTGAGTTTGTCTTTAAAACGTTTTACGTAATCTGTTAATTGTTGAAGTGAACATTTCAGTGCTAAGTGGAATAATTCGACATGGTGATTAACAACACAGACGATATTCTGAGATCAATGAATCAATCTAGTGAGTTTCCTCTCCAATTGAAATATGGATCCAACACGGCCATTCTGCGTATACGCACGTGCTCTGGGCGTATATATTTTTTTTTTTACCTGAAAAAAAATTTTTTTGGTGCTTTAACTACACTCTTTTTTTGCGTTTTTATGTGTTTTATTTGTTTTTAATTTTACTGTGCTCTTTTCTATGGTGCTTTAACTACACTATTTTCTTTGGTGCTTCAACTACACTCTTTTCTTTGGTGCTTCAACTACACTCTTTTCTTTGGTGCTTCAACTACACTCTTTTCTTTGGTGCTTCAACTACACTCTTTTCTTTGGTGCTTTAACTACACTCTTTTCTTTGGTGCTTTATATATTATTTACGACATTGTTTATATTCATTTATATTTGATTTTACTTTTTTTTTTTGTATATGTTTTTTTTTTCTATTGGTATATAAATTATTTATATGATGTTAGATACCATATTATTTGTGAAATATATAGATAAATAAATAAATATATAATATATAAATAATATATAAATATTATAATATGATGAAGAAGCATCTGGACCACCCTGAGGAGGCCACGGTATTGGCTTTCATACTCTCCGTTGATTGAGCCTAATGGGGCGGTCGGGTCGGCTACCACTGCAGCCCGTGACTGCAGCTAATGATTTTGTTTTCTTCTTTTGTCTCTGCACAAAACAAAAAAAACAGCACAGAATCACGTCCAAATTTAAAAAAACAGAGTCTTAGACATTTCAAAGCCAAGATAGTTGTGTATGCATCGTGTAGACAGAAAAAAATTGTTTAGTTGAATTGGATTATGGAGTATATATTTTAAAATCATATAGTTTTTTTTTTTATATTTATTTATTTATTTTAAGCTCGCTCGGCTATTCTGACGATAGTCTCGTCTCAGAGTTCATCTTAAGAGCCCATATAACTCCAATTGCGTGACATTAATATCGCTAGCAAATTTTAGATGTGGTAATGAAGACGTAGGATGCTTGTACGCAAAATTTTAGAGCGTAAAATCAAACATTTGGGAATTACAAGTTAAAAAAACATTAATTTTGAATTTCAAATCATGGATGTCCTGCACAGAACTAAGATCAGTTCATCTACAACGTTATATTAGTATTAGTATAAGTAATGTATTGACTAACTAAACTGATATTTCAAATAAATTTTATAGGTAACTGTCCGAGAAAAATCAGTTCTGGCCCACTACAGAGGCTTAATCTGTTAAAAAAAAATATCAGTGTCATTTGTTCAGTTGTTGACTTTACTAACTAGTTTTCGGCCCACTTCAAATGATGGACTTCAATTGAAAAGTATGGGTGGCTAACAGTTAATTTCGGAATTTTTTTTTTTTTTTTTTTTTTTTGTTTGATTTCATTTTGTTTCATTTCAATCACCATAAATCGAAACCACAAAATTAGGGAAAAAAAAATTCAATTGTACCGTCAGGAAAGTAAGAAATTGTTTTACATTACCATTATTGTTGTCTCGAGGAAGATAGTCAAAGAATTTTGGTCCGATGTCAGGGTCGGGTTCGACAATGGGCTTCGTCTCCAGCACTTCTGATGTTAGATCTTAAGTCTTTTGGTGGTCGATTATTCTTAGTCCAAGTAAGTCTCAGTCTTTTTGAGTAAGATTACTTGATTATTCAGTTAGATAATTATTAATTTAGGTCAAGATGGTTCTTTAATTAGTTGTATTTAATTTCTTTCTTGTGGTTGGGTACTTCTTATTTGTAAGGATCTACCAAATTAAACTTCAAGTTGATGTTGACTCGTCGACGATAATTTTCACACTCCTCTCCAGTCTTGTTCACACCCCTTTTTATACCGGGGCGTAAACAACTTGGCAAAGTGACGTAAAATTAACTTCAACAACTTTTTATTTTTAAATATTCAAATCTCAATTATTATTATTATTTTTAAATGATTAAAAAAACGAGTTACAGCTAGTTATGAAGTGTAGTTTCGGAACGCGCCCTCTGATGAGAAGAAACTACAAGAAACTCATGAGGGTTTACTTTTTTGTGATTATGTTTTGTATTCAACTGATAAATTACAAATAGTCACATCAAACATTAGTTTAAGAAATTAGAAGTTGTCTAAACATAAAACAATATTTAAAACAATTAATTTAAAACAATATTACAATAAAGAAAGTTAATTTACCATCATTCGATCATCCGATCATGTTTTGATTTTGAAGGTAGTATTCAAAATCAAAACATGCCACTGAGTTTGTCTTTAAAACGTTTTACGTAATCTGTTAATTGTTGAAGTGAACATTTCAGTGCTAAGTGGAATAATTCGACATGGTGATTAACAACACAGACGATATTCTGAGATCAATAAATCAATCTAGTGAGTTTCCTCTCCAATTGAAATATGGATCCAACATACATACATACATGTTACCAACGTTACCTCTTTATAATATTAGTATAGATATAGTTCGATTTCTATGCATCATTGAAACGCAGAACCGCGTATCAACAAGCGCAAAATCAGTCATTTTAAAAAACGCTAATGCTTGTGTAGAAATATAAGAATAGAAAGCTGTGTTGCATTTTTTTGTGGTTTCAGACTAGGGTTGCCAACAGTCAACAACAACATCCAGTCGAAAAATATAGTATCTGTGGCTAAAAAATATAGTACGACCCGAAAAAATATAGTACAAAAATTAGAGCGATGTTTTGTAGAATATTTCGAAAAAATACGTATTTTTTGCACTTAACCTTTTTTTCACATTTTCAAATACTCTTTCTTTCTTGAATATAAAAAAAAATGTTCCCGATATTCAATCTTTAAATTATGAGCACCTTTTTTATGGCTTTTCTTTTTTTTTCCCTCTACATACTCGTAGAAAACAGTCCTCTGTAAATGCAGAGAGGAGGAATTTATAAAAGAAACAACTTTTTACAAATTAACCCAGAAATATAGTATTTTTGCGTACTATATGTGCTTTCAAAAATATATAGTACGCTGAGCTGAAATATAGTACAATACTATATATTATAGTACGGTTGGCAACCCTATTTCAGACCTACGGAAAATGCAGGCGTTTAATCGCAGTATTCGCAGTGCTTCCACGCTCTTAGGCTCTATTCAACCAAACTGGAATACGCAACGAATAGCAATTCTACGCATAAATAGTCTTTTGGTCGTGAGATTATCGGACTGTAAATTAATTTTTCGGAGAATTGTTATTCACTGCTTACTCTAGTTTGGCCGAATCAAGCCTTACCCTGTGGCTACATTATCGCGATGACGCGAAGATTCGGGTAGTCGCGAAACATGTGGCCAAACAATTCATCGTTTCGTTTTAGATGCAAGCACTTCATCATTGATCGAACACGAAGTTTTTATCGCGACAACACAACGCGAAACTTCGCGTTCGTCTCTATGTAGCCATAGCATTAAGTTGAAATTAAAGACATTTATTGATTTTAATCGGGTGGTGTTTATTATTACTTTTAGCATTGTTTCAACGCTAAAAGTAACGTCTCGAAATGTTGAGCATTGTTTCAACACTAAGGTCTCGAAACGTTGAGCATTGAAACAATGCTAAAAGTAAAAACACCACGCGATTAAAACCGAAAAATGTCTTTAATTTCAATACAACATCGCTAAAACAGAAGAAAAATCTATTCGTGGAGTTGTTGAAAAGAAATAAAACCAGAAGCTTGCAACACAAGATACTTTATTGTAACCCCATGTTGGTTTTTACACTTAACCCTAGATTAGCCAGCCTACTTGAGAGGGATGAACCGAGAGCTGTGCGTGGCACCGATACCCGGCCGGCCGTGCTTCACTGGCTTGTACGTGACTGAGAACTCGCCGAGGTAGTGCCCGATCATCTCCGGCTTGATTTCAACCTGGAACATTCATTATTACAGATATTAGATACTAGACTAGAAAGATCCCATTTCCACTAAAATTAGATAGAACTCCCAGCTGCAACATCGGGGACAAGAATTTATGCTGGCCATGTTTGTTTCTGGTTCTAGGAGCAACTTTAAATGTAACTAATTTGTATGTATTTCCGAAAAAAAATGATAATCATGTAGTATATCTGTTGTCTGGAAGCCATAGTACAAGCCTAGTTGCTTAGTTTGGGGCTAGATGGCGATGTTTGCAATGTGTTGCAAGATGTATTATTTTTTTGTTTTTTTTTTTTAGTTAGTAAGACTGCAATAAAACTGTAACTATGCTTAGTTACAGTTTGCAGCAACAGGCTTACAAAAAAAAATGTATGCAGTCTGATTGCAGTTTGCACACCCTGGCTCGAGCTTAGTTGGTAGGTACTAAGTAACAGTTAGTTGATTATGGTTACTCCAATCAAGCTTTTGTAGTCAGACAGTAGTTGAAATGTTGTCATTTGACTAAGAGCCTTAGAAGTATTACGCAAAACCACAGGACAGGCTCCGTTTAGTATGGTGACGGGAATCGGGAAATAAAATTATTTATTTGGTCTCTGGAGTTCTGGAATAAAATGTAGGCTACTTTTTTATCCCTATATATTCCAGCAGAAACAAAACTCATGTGGGTTAACTTATATAACAAATTACAGCGTGCAGCTAGTAAAAATCAACTGTTTGTAATATAAAGGAAATTTAATATAAATGTAAATAGTATAAAGCACCTAGCTGTTTTCGTCTGTTTCTCTGCCAAATTCTAAACCACAGAATGGAGTTTGATATATCTTGATATTTTATCACTATTAAGTTTCCACTGATTTGTTTACAAAAAAGCAAATGAAAATAGGGGAATATACAATGTTTATTCATATTTTGCCATGTCATGTAGGTAGTTAAAATGTGGAGGTGAGAAAATGGTTGCACTTTAGAATCCTACGTCACGATTTTGGGGGTAGGGAGGGGTGGGGGGGAGGGGGGCAGTGTTGTACAACCCCCCTATGACCTTCCTCCCTTGAGCAGATGTGTAATTTAAAAAATACCATAAATATAATAATAATTTAGAGGTTATAATTTCGCTAAAATTTGAATATGTGTGGGCTCCAGCGTGACGAAAGGGCTGTAGCAGCAGCCCCTCAGCCCTTGCGTGACAAAACGCCTTCACCTTCGCAGCTTTGGCAGCAGCTTAGTCTTTGCAGCTTAGTTTTATTTATAGATAGTATTAGGTGCGTGTAATCATGTTTTAACATTAACCTAACCTATCCAAGTCGGGGTGATCAGTATATTTTTTTCGAAGTTCAAGTAAAAATGTATGAAATTTTTTTTTTTCATTGCTCATCATGAAACTAGCAATAATGGTTAGTCCTCTTTCTCCTCTATCTCCTACAAGTCTTTTTTTATATAAATTCGTGACGTAGGATTCTAAAGTGCACCCGAAACATGTCCATACATAACTTTCGAGTCCCAATTATTGACATCCTACATTATAATAATAATATTGATAGGTAAATGTTTGTATGTATTTGTGGCTCCTTCACACAAAAACTGTTGATCCGATTGCACTTTAATTCAGTATGTAAATAGCTGGAGCTACTGTTTATCCCGATATTCCCGCGAAATCGGTACTTACGCGGATGAAACCGCGAGGCGCAGCTAGTTGTGAAAATAGTATATAGTTATTTGTAAGACTAGTGAGTCGGTACTGTAGGTAAGATCATCACTGACCTGGTTGAATGTCTTTCCGTTGTAGATACCGACAATGGAGCCAACCATCTCGGGGACAATGATCATGTTTCTGAGGTGAGTCTTCACGATCTCCGGCTTCTCATTTGGAGGAGCTTCCTTCTTAGCGCGGCGGAGTTTCTTCACAAGAGCCATGGGCTTTCGTTTCAGACCGCGAGCGAATCGTCGCCGGGCACGGGCATGCATCAATTCCATGAGTTGCTCACTGAAATTAACGCAAAATGACAAACTGTAGCTTTAAAAATAACAGGGGAACGATGTTAATATCATACATATACAGAATTGAGAATAAAACACGAAAAACAAGGTGATTTGTTGAGTTTTTGAGGTTAAAAGTTTTTGTGTTGAAATTATTTGTTTTGCAAGTTAAGGGGTTGTTGAACTTACTTGGGCATGTCCAATAGCTGATCTAAGTCAACTCCTCGGAAGGTAAACTTCCTGAAGGTACGTTTCTTCTTGATTTCTTCGACCTGCAAAACGTAAACATTGTTTGTCACTGGTAAAATAACACTAGGAGTAGGATCTCCGAAATCACTTTTCAACAACACTGTGCCACTGAATCCTGTATTTTGCTGGATTGTACAGATAGCGATCGATTTAAATTATACAAATTCTTTTACAAACCTCAGCCATGTTTCCGATTTGTTTGACAGACAAAGGAAAAAGAGAAGGAGAGCAATTTGACAGCAATGTAACACATACTCAGTTTGACAGTGACAGAATATGCGTTATTGACAATGACAACACAAAAAAAGGGTAAGAACTTCAGCCGAAAAAAGTTATATTAACCATTGGCCAGTTGGCCACTAATGGCACCATGTTTTGGCCACCAAATTTTTTACCATTTGCACTCTACAATGGTAGCTATCTCTACTCATAGGCATATCCCTATCAGTTTAGTCAAATTTTATAGAGTTCGAGGCACCCCTTGGATGTTCCTCTTCCAACGTCTATCCCTTGTTTACTTTCTTCATTAGACTCTGATATTTATACAGCTTTATCAATATATATGCATGCAAATGACATAAAAATTTAACGTTTATTTATTTATGTTTTAATTCTTTTGTAGCTTTTCCTTTCCTTTATTCATATACCATATCCTTTGTAAATAATTTACTTACCAACTACCCTGATCCTATTTTTCCTCGTCCTATAATCCGCGATTTTGTAAATATTAAATGTTCCCTAATTAAAAAAAAAAAAAAAAAAAAAAAAAAAAAAAACCACCACCAAACTTCCCACTAAATGAAGAGAAGCCACATAAATGAAACCTAACAAGAATACTAGCAACATTAGCTACTTGAAAATGGCAGAACGGCAGAAAGCTGTGTCGTGGGGACCATAGACTGAAGAAAAAAAAAAAAAAAGTTCGAGGCACCGAACACCACAGCAAAAGTGCAGCAAAACACCTATATATTATCTTCGATTGAAGTGAGAAGATAACATTTTTGTCCGTCAGGTTGGCCGGCACGCAATAGATTTACCTACACCATATTAGACTCGTTATTTAGAAGTGGTACTTATTTGGTACCTCCATGGTTTCGAAAGTTATTTATTTCAATTTGTATAAAAGTTTTTCTATTGAAAAGAAAATAAAATGCTGTGTTGATTATTAATATTGTGTTTATTATAAATCCTACATCAAATTCAACAGCTTACTTACATTTAATACAATTAATAAAACATTTGCAGCACCCTGCAGTTCACTTTCAGTTTTTAGGGTTCCATACCCAAAGGGTAAACACGAGACCCTTTTACTAAGACCACTTTTTCCCACAGTCTGTCTGTCTTTCATATGGCTGTATTCATAAATCATGATAACTAGACAGTGGAAATTTTCACAGGTGATGAATTTCTATTGCCACTTTAACAACAAATACTAAAAACTATAAATAAATATTTAAGTGGGGCGTACTATTTATGTATTCTGTGGTGGGGCTCCCATACAAACTAGGATCCCAAACAAACATGTTTTTTTAATTATGGCGACATAATCGTATGGTAGATAGGTACGGAACCCTCGGCTCGGGAGTTCCAACTTGCCCATGACATTTTCTTATAAAACTATGAGTAAACATTTTCATCATTTTCATGTAATATATTCTCATCGGTAGATCTTAGCAATCTAGATAACCTTTTACCTATTAATTTAGGATACATTTTAGTTCTTATCAAAAATTCCTTGGATTGATGAGTAACTGCACCATTTTGTAACTGATATTGACACAGCATATGTAGCGGTTGAACTAATTGTTCCCGGTAGATCGAATCATTCTCAAGTTGAGATAACGCCTCTGCTGCTGTTTCTAATGTGCTGAGACAACCTTCTGTGGGTTGCGTTCTTATTATATAGCTACTAGTAGTACTTGTCAGTAGTTTAACTTGTCTTATGTTGTGCAGTATTGAACTAGAAGCGTAAATAGCTTTAGCCTGTGGCCAAGTACCGTCTAACAATACAAGATTATAACTACTGCTATCATTTTGTAAGTCTTTTATGTCTATAGCTTTTTTACTAGGATACAGCAGAACAGTGTTAGGCTGTGTGAGGATATGTTCGAGATTTTCATGTTTTGGTTGCGGGAATTTCTTCCCTTTGTAGATAAGGCACTTGTTTTCTTCTAGTCCTAGTTGAAGCATGGGAGCGGTACGGAGACATCTTTTCTCTTCAGCCGGATGTTGGAGTATGAGGATGGTGCTCCGGGGATTTAATCTTTTCGGGGGTAATGCTGAACACCAACAAACACCGGATGGTCTTCTGAAATATTATTTATAATATGATTAATATTTTTTAGGCGAGACTAAATAACTATCTTTAAATGATGATGTTGTGGATTAAAGTTTTCTGAATATAGAATTATTTTGTATAATCTTTTTCTTCTCATCTGAGCGATGTTTCTGGTTGCATCCCTATAGGGACCCGGCACGGAATTAATTACAATAGAGGAAGGGGCATGTGGGCGTGGCGCGTGTGCCATACATCAGTACAGTTGTACTGACTCACTTCATGTTTGCTAACACATTGTGACATTGACACATTGCTAAGCCCTTTCTACTATTGTTATCTATTCGGTGGAGCCTGGGGTCCCCTAAACCTAGTTATTTGGAGTTGGCACAATAGGTAAGGGGTGCACTTTAGAATCCTACGTCACGAATTTGTATAAAAAAAGAGTTGTAGGAGATAGAGGAGAAAGAGGGCTAACCATTATTGCTAGTTTTATGTTGAGCAATGAAAAAAAAAATTTCATACATTTTTACTTGAACTTCGAAAAAAATATACTGATCACCCCGACTTGGATAGGTTAGGTTAATGTTAGAACATGATTACACGCAGCGCTTTGGGGAGCGAGCGAAGCGAGCGTTCCGGGGCAGTGGTCGCCAAAGCGCCTAATACTATCTATAAATAAAACTAAGCTGCGAAGACTAAGCTGCTGCGAAGGTGAGTGTCTGGTGCTGCGTTTTGTCACGCAAGGGCTGAGGGGCTGCTGCTACAGCCCTTGCGTCGCGCTGGAGCCCACACATATTCAAAATTTAGCGAAATTATAACCTCTAAATTATTATTATATTTATGGTATTTTTTAATTTACGCATCTGCTCAAGGGGGGAAGGTGTTAGGTTGTACAACACTTCCCCCCCCCCCCACCCCTCCCTACCCCCAAAATCGTGACGTAGGATTCTAAAGTGCAAACAGTCTCCCCATATTCCTTAGTCGCCTTGTACAATACCCAAGGGAAGCCCTATTTTATGCCAGGACTTTCAATTATGAATGATAAATGTATCGGAAGTAATTGTAACCGAGTGGTCAGTCAAATAGGTATTTGGAATTAAACTTACTCGCAGTTCTTACACAATTCTCTCATAACAGGAGGATCTGCTGGTATATTAGCTAAATCTTCCCAAACCTCTAATTCATTCATGTTTTCAAATGGTTTCTCCGTTCCAAAAAGAGCACATTAGGTATTTTATTTATTACTGAACCTGTGGGTTTATAGAGTCTAGAAACTAGTTATCCTAATTTGGCTTAGTAATTTTTCAATTTCTCTAATTTCATAAAATACTTTCATGATACAAAAAAAAAACTACAACAATAAGCCCGCCCACAGAATACAGAGATATGTCGATACTCGATAGTCGACGTCGACTATCGATAGTTAAGTAACACAAGCAAAACCATAGAAATACTACCGACACACAGTAATGCTATCGATTCTATCGAACTTCTATACCGAATGCACTGTTGATATTATCGATAATTACAAAATTCAGGACCTAAAACTTTTAGGTCCTGAATTTTGTAATAATACCCATAAAAGCGATACAATATTAAATGGCCTATACTGTCGATAGTCTCGATTCTTTCGATAGTCATTTGGATAATATTCAGCTTCAATGCTGTCAATAGTATTGCAGTACATTAATACTATTTTACCAAACTGACCTATCGATAGGCCTATCGATTTCTAGGTATACCTATATAATACACTAATATTAAACAGAAAAGAATTGTCTGTTTGTTTGTAACCTACATAAGGGCTCTGTAACTACTGTACTCAGTACTGATTTCAAAAATAGAAAGCTACATTATTGAGGAGTAACATAGTAGACGTAATTTGATCGCGATTTTCCCACAGGAATCGGGACGCAGCTGGTTTTAGATATTTTTTAATATCAACTATCCTATCGATAGTTCAGCAACACTAGCAAAACAATTTAAGATTTTTGACATTTAATAGTAAAACACTGACTGAAGGATCGATTGACTTTTTAGGGTATGAACCTCAAAAAATTACTCATTTTTCGCTTGGTAATGCCATCTAGATCCAAGATTCATGAACTTTTGACACATGTTACACAATAATCCGATAGATGGCAGTAGCAGGATCAAATTGAATCAATGCTCAACAATTATTTATGTAATTATTGTGGTAGTGGCAGGCCCAAATTACCAATTGCTGTCATAATTTATTTATTTAGATGATGAATATCTAAAAAAATGGTCTCAAAAGCTAAGAAATAGCAATAAAACGGTGGAAAAATGAAATGTGATTAAGTGAGAGACGCCATTTTGCATAGTGTTTGATATATTTATTTATTTTTGTATATGACATTGCATCTCGTTCATTCATGCGGGAATACCTCATGAAGAAAAGAGTAGTCCGCAAATATGTCGACTTTCTCTTGTTTGAGTACGCATGTAGGTACATACAATTTTTAACAAAATGATTTGTAAACATGGAGGCTAAATGTTATGTGTGAACTTATTTTGTCATTTTTCTGCTTCAAAATAGTATTTTTTAATATAAATTGGTGAGTTTCTCGTCAGTGAAAGATACTATTTCCTAAATATAGTGTGTGATGAGGTGAAATTCTCGTATTTAGTCTCAAATTACTGTAAACGTATGCACTTATTTGGCGCCAATGTCAAAGACCGTTATACCTCTCCTAAAACGTTAATAATTGCGTGAAATTAGTGAGACTTTGTAGTCATGGGAATGAATTTTGCATTAGCCTGAGATGCTATAATAACTGGATGGAAAATAGCAACGGAGTGAATAAACTGGTCTTGCAGGTTTATATAGAACTGTCACTCCATCGAAATCTTGTAGAAACACTAAATAATATTGCGTAAATGAACTCTATTCTGGAATGTTGACGAAGATCTCGTGTTTATATTGTAGATATTTACTGGAACTTGGACTACTTATGGTTGAAATGACGATAACACGCCACTGCCACAAGGAAACATCTTGACAACCTTGAAGTGAGTACAATTTTTGTAAGAACTTTTTTTAGTCATATACCGACATCCTAATAGATCTAAGGCAAAAAACTTGTTTCGAAATGGTTCAATAGATTAACCTGGAGCAAAAATAAACTGATTATAACTAGAAACCTTAGTTCTGGACAAAAATCTTGAAGGTATTGTAATCAAATAATGTAAGCAGTGTTAGGATCTAAGCTAGGTTATGTTTGATTCTTTCCTAGGAAATTACTTGTTCATTTAACCATTTGTAGGGATAATGCCAATTACCTACTCATATTTACAAGTTACAAAATCTATGTAGCAACTAAAAGGTGCAGATTATATTCTAACTTGTACATCTTAGTACCTTTATCAAAATTCATTTTATTCATCTAGACTAGACCTAATTAGTCTAAAATGTCATCAATGTTGTCTAATTCAACAAATATTAGGAAGGTATGGGACATTTGGCAATCCAGACTTGGTCCAAATGGTGTCTTACTGTGTTACACCTCGAAAAGGCCCTATAGTGCCCCAAGCCCTACTGTGGGACGAATTAGTGCTATAATAATGATGATAGCCCCAACACTACTAAAAGATAGACTATATCAGTAGAACAAACAAGAAAAATTAAGACATCTTTAGTTTGAAGACACAAATCTCATTGTGTTTATGTGATTATGGTGTTAATTTATTATGCATTTAATTTCAGAAATGGGCACAGAGTTGCCAAAAACTCAAGAGTCAAGTGGTGATACAGATTCTAATAGCGATTCAGAGGTAAATATTCTTACGTTATTTCAACATTTGTTAACACTAGCAGTTCCATGTGGTTCCCCCACGTAACCCCAGATCCCACAGGAATATCGAGATTAAAAGTAGCTTATGTGGTAATCCAGATCTCCAGCTATCTGCATGCCAAGTTTCATTGCAATCAGTAAAGTATCTCTTGCTTAAAAGAGTTACAAACATACTCATACTTACACGCAAACTGGCATATAACAATATTACTCAGATAAGATAAGGTAAGTGACAATGCAATCTAAGATGTTGCAGACTCATCTAGAGGAATCATATATGCATATGGCATGACTTGTTTGTTGGTCACTGATTTGTTTGTTGGTGATACATGTTCTGTCCAACCTGTATTAATTGACTGCATCAGTATGTATAGGTAAATGGACCTCATGATGGTCTAACTAATGCCAGTAGGAACTGATGAGGCACTGCCAAAGCCTCCCACCAACACTTAAGAATTCAAATGCCATGTATGTAGCCCCATCTGCCTGTTGTCATCCCAGCAATGTTTCTCATTGCATCCTTCTTGTCATGGCAGGACATTAGTTCTCAAATAAACAGCCAGTGCAAGACATGACCATATCTACATTGTGACTACTAATTATTATGTAAACTGCTGTATTGAAGTAAAGCATTTGTCATTAATTTTCTTTCAGAATTCAAGTACCAGTGGGTCGTCTGCTTCTGAGTGGGAGTGCTCTGGTGCTAAACCGAGCACGGCCCGCAAACCACACTTCTCTGTCACCTCCAGCGAAACAGGCCTAAAGCTCAAAATAGCGGCCATTCCAAGAAATGTCACAACAAAGAAAACACCCAAGCCGACAGTCAAAAAGAAACCGGAGAGGAATCTGAAGTCCTTAAAGGAGCAAGTTTTAAAGAAAAAGCAGGCTCAATTGTCAGACAGTAGCACTAGTTCTGAATGTAGTAAATGCTCTTCGGATTCTTCGAGCGATGATGATATACCACTCAAGGCTGTCTCTAAAACTTTACCACCTAAATGTTCTCCACAAAAAACTGCTAAACCAACAAAGAATTCAACGAAGAGTGACAGTGATGATGACAAAAGTAACGAAGACGTCAAAGATTCGAAAATTTGTAAAGACAAAGCGTGTTCGACAAGAAGTAATTCAGCTGTGAAGAAGATTAAAAGTGAAGAAAGTCAGGAGATGGTGAAAAGGGGGCGCGGTCGGCCACGCACTAAGGTAAGTGATTAATTTTAAGAGTAGATTGAAGTGCAGAAAACTGCCCTATCATAAAGATTTTTTAATAGTTTTCTAACTCGTCATTTGATTGTTTAATGCTTAAGGCCCTAAGCATATCTACTAGAAATATTTTTAAAGAAAAATACCTACATTACTGGAAAGTAGTCCTGTAGAAAATAGTAGACAGGGGAAACATACATATTCTTCAACTAGCAGCTCCCCGCGGTTTCACCCGCAGAAGTCCCGATCCCGTAAGAATATAGGGATCAAAAGTAGCCTATAGCCTTCCTCAATAAATGGACTATCCAACCCCGAAAGAATTTTTCAAATCGGACCAGTGGTTCCTGAGATTAGCGCGTTCAAACAAACAAAAAAACAAACAAACAAACTCTTCCGCTTTATAATAGTAATAGATTCATCGCTCGTGATGGGAATTTGCGTGGTCTAGTTCGTTAAGACGCTGGGGTACAGATCCAGAGACGAGGGCCTTGCCGCGAGTGAATTTTGAGTATGTATTTTTCTTTCAAAATAGTTCTAGTTATATCACTGTCACGCCAGGAGGATAAGTGATTATGTGGTCTAACATGTGCATGATATTTTAGAAGAAAGGATGACCATTGATCACAGCACACAGAAACATCTAACCAAGTGGTTGTTTCTTTAGCCCTGGAATCAACTAAGCTTATAGATGTAAGCAACATAAACCTCCATGGTATGATGGCGCGTAAAGGACACATTACTATCTATACTAATATTATAAAGAGGTAACATTGGTAACATGTATTTATGTATGTATATTGGGGGTAATCTCCGAAACTACTGGACCGATTTCAAAAATTCTTTCACCGTTAGAAAGCTACATTCATCCTGAGTAACATAGGCTACTTTTGATCCCGATATTCCCACGGGATCGGGACTTACGCGGGTGAAATCGTCAAAGATAAATGTAAAACATAGGATAGTACTTCATTCACCTTATGGCAAATCACCTAGAGACTTATCAGTTTAAGTTTGTATGATTTTCTCAAGTAGGTACCTAAGTAGACAGATCAAGCAGGCCAAAAATAAGTAGATTGTATCTATGTAAACTAAATACTTTTAAAGAACGTGTTATGGTGATATTGAACCAGGTGACTAGCAAATTCGTAAATTCTTTTTTCTTCTTAATGGTTGCCCAACTGAAAGTACAAGTACTTCTAACATTCATTCACACTACTGGTGTTTATGAATTTACCATAAATTATTGTAAGTGCCACTTTCTCTAAAATACAAGATAATTTCAAATCGGGATTAATTTTTTAATTAGATAATTACTTTACCATAATTTAAACCAGGGGTTCCCAAAGTGGGGGGCGCGCCTCCAGGGGGGGCGCAGAAGCATTTACAGGGGGGCGCGGGTCACCTGTGTAGTTAAGTATTAAAACCTGAGAGAATGCATTCGATACGACCAATTAAATTATTTGAATAAAATAATTGACGCCTGTCAAGAACATAATATTGTTTCCTTAGTCGGCCAATGTTAAGACCTTATCAGCCTCTACCTCCTCACAGGCGCTATCAAAGGTATTTGGTACAACTTGCCAAATACCTTTTGTATGACTTTGAAAACTACAATGAGCAATAAAAATACTTATTTTAAACACTTTTTATTCTGGCCTGATAATCTGGACTGGACGGGGGGGGGGGGGGGGGGGGGGATTTTTTTTTATGGTCTAAAGGGGGCGCGCCTCAAATAAGTTTTGATTTCTAACTGAAAATCTATTTTTATTATTTAAGAATTTACCGGCCTCCCGGTTCGTCATACCCTTAACACATAGCAACCTCATTTCAAACTAAAACATTAATGCCTATTCAGATGGGTTATACCGATTTCCGCTCTATGTAGAACACGTGTTCAATATTCGTGTATTGCTCTGCTAGTACTGGCTGCCACTTGAACTGAGCGAAAGAGGTTCGCAATGGGGTGCGTAGGCCTCCTGTGGCGACATTGACGACACCGCTGACGCATAGCCAGGAAGCCTATTCTGTAACTAGATCGTGTAGATGTCGTGTAGCTTCTACACGGTTCGCCAGTCATTTTACACCTTTTTAGGAAGGAGGGTTATATTTTTCGAGAGAATGTATGTGGGTAGGTGGGTGGGTATCTATCCAATATTCGTTTGTCACTCTCTATAGCCTGATGGGTTCGATGGATTTTAGCATATGAGGTGTCATTAGATTCGTTTTGACAACGGGAGTGTTTTTAGCAATATGAAATAGTTTGGTATTGTAGACGCGATAAAAATATTATTAATTTACTAGCTGACCCGGCAAACGTTGTTTTGCCTTATAAATTATAGATAGTAGCCGATTCTCAGACCTACTGAATACGTATACAAAATCTCATAAAAATCGGTCAAGCCGTTTCGGAGGAGTACGGTAACTAACACTGTGACATGGAAATTTTATATATTAGATTATTAACCGATTGAACTTATTATATTATTTATTAGTAAGTTTATCTATTATCTTCTATCTATCTTCTTCTTCTATCTTCTATTATTATAAAGCGGAAGAGTTTGTTTGTTTGAACGCGCTAATCTCAGGAACTGCTGGTCCGATTTAAAAAATTCTTTCAGTGTTAGATAGTCCATTTATTGAGGAAGGCTATAGGCTACTTTTGATCCCTATATTCCCACGGGATCGGGACTTATGCGGGTGAAACCGCGGGGAGCTGCTAGTAATCAATATAGCGTGATTTTTGTTCACGTCTAGAATATTAAAAGGCGTAACATGACTTGCAAACCGTGTAGAAGCTACACGTACGTTTAGTTGCAGAATAGCCCCAAAGGTTGCTTAGATAAAAGGTTTCGAACTAAGCTGGTCAAATTAGCATTATTACGTCAAACTGATATTATATTGGAGGAGATTGCCGCAAGTTTATGTGCTTTGCGTGCTTTACATAGACTCAAATCGAGACAATATTTCGGTATTTCGATTCCAGCCAACTCTGGGTCCGATTGTAACGATTAAATGAGACATCGATCAAACAAATCGATTGAATGTTTTATCGCAGGCAGTAGAAATGTAGAACTACAAAGTAAATAGTAGTCACAGTGGGCTGGGCAGTAAAAATATGGCACACTTCATTTCTATACATTTTAGAAGTGGAATCGGCGCCTATTGTCATTACGTCCCACTCGCTGCTCATTACGTTTCGTACCATTTGCTGTTAGTCCCATTATGAGATCTTCTCATTTACTGCTTGTGTTGTCGTTAGTATCTCGTCCTATTCGCTATCTAAACTTAATTATTATTAATTTACTTATTATTAAGAGGTAACGTTGGTAACGTGCATGTTTGTACGTATGTGTGTGTATATTGGGGGTAATTTCCGAAACTACAGAACTAATTTCAAAAATTCTTTTTCCATTGGAAAGCTACATTATCGAGGAGTAACATAGGCTACTTTAGATCCCGATATACACGGGATCGGGACTTACGCGGGTGAAACCGCGGGACTTTTCTACTTGAAACAGTCACAACTTTTTTGATATTTTATTTTGACTATGGGTTAAGTTTACCTGATGCTTGCTTGTGTGGGTTTAAAACTTAACAAAACACTTACTTTACACTTAACGTGCCTCAGTCGTAAGCGAGGAAGAGATGCAGTTCATAATTTCATCACGACGACAGAACGGGCACCTGTGGCGCAATTGGCTAGAGCTTGACACGTAATGTCAAGGTTGCAGGTTCAAGTCCTGTCGGGTGCAAATTTTTGGAATGCATTTCTTCAGATAATCACTTTTCATAAGCATAACGGCCATTAAAGAACTAATGTAAAATAATAAACTCGCCTGAGAATGCATTTATTAAACGGTTATTATTTATTTTAAAAAGAAGTGTTATGAGAATATCCGTTGACCATGATCCATAGCAAAAGCTTATTTGTTTTATTTGTTTTTTATTTTAGGGTTCCGTACCCAAAGGGTAAAAACGGGACCATATTACTGAGACTTCGCTGTCTGTCCGTCCGTCTGTCCGTCTGTCCGTCTGTCCGTCTGTCCGTCTGTCCGTCTGTCCGTCTGTCCGTCTGTCCGTCTGTCACCAGGCTGTATCTCATGAACCGTAATAGCTTGAAATTTTTATTTGTTACGTTTAGATTGCGCTATGCCAACAACAAGTGTGTGTAACCACCATTTTAGACAAACACGATGGATGGATGAAACATTTTCAAAACACAAATATGTACTACTCGCCCCGCAGTTTACCTGCGTAAGTCCCGATCCCGAGGGAAGATTGGGATTGAAAGTAGGCTATGTGTTATTTATTTTGAAACTCCAGCTGTATTTCAAGTTTCATCACAATCGTTTCAGTTCTTTTAACGTGAAAGAGTAACAAACATCCTTTCATACTTTCGCGTTTTAATTTTTTTTTTGTAATTATTAGTTGAGGAATTTCATTTAATATTATTTTAATTCGTAACCAACTTGAATAATTTGAGATAAAATTCCCCTGGACTGAGTACTAACAATAACTGACCTTGATAGAGATACATCTGTTCTCCCAAATGTCCTTGGATTTGAATCGAGGGGAGATTGCTGTATTTTATTAACCAATTTTTAAATTTATAAATCTGAGGTGCATTGTAAATATTTAATCCTAATGACTCGAACAAATTGCACCTATGTAAAAGTCCATTTGTGTATTTTTTTACACGATAAATGAGCGTTTGACCAACGAATTGGGTGCTAAGACAAACCCAATTTAGGTTTATTGGCACTTTGTTAAATACTACCTTAGATTAAGATTAACTTATATTAAATTAAAATAATAAGACCAATAAGTCACCTGATGGTCTAAGACAGGGATTCCCTAACTGGGGGGCGCGCCCCCCAGGGGGGGCGCAGACATATTTCAAGGGGGGCGTGGGCCACCTGTACAGTTAATACCTGCGATCGCTGAGAGAATGCATTCCAGACAGCTCGATACTACCAGTGAAATTAATTGAAATTGACGCCTGTGAAGAACATAATATTGTTTCCTCAGTCGGCCAATATCAGCCTCTAGGCTGGCGGTGACCAAATACCTTTGATAGCGCTCGTGAGGTGACCCTCACGGGCGCTTTTAAAGGTATTTGGTACAACTTACCAAGTAACTTTTGTAAGACTGAAAAAATTTAATCTATCTTCTTCTTATATATAAAAATGAAACGTTTTCCGTTGTCACGACATCACGCGTGAACGGCTGCACCGATTTCGATAAGTCTTTTTTTGTTGTGTTTAATAGCAAACACAACAAAAGGAGAAGGTCAGGAGAAGGTTCTTATGAAAGAAAAAATGCTAAACCGATTTTGATGAATTTTATTTTTTTATACTAAACGACAGGACAACGTCTGTCGGGTCAGCTAGTGAGCAATAAAAATCCTTATTTTGAACACTTTTTTTATCCTGACCTGACAATCTGGACTGGAGAACGGGGGGGCGCGGATTTATTTTATGGTCGAAAGGGGGGCGCGACTCAAATAAGTTAGGGAACCCCTGGTCTAAGATGTAACACCCTCATCTAGAAGAAGGAAGACGACAGTGGAACATGATCCGACCCATCTTCTTTATGTCGGTTAAAGCTCTGAAACAATTTGTGATGATAAAATGTATGCTATTTTTACATATTGGTATTTATTCTAGTGAAACCATGGGTTGCAGTTAGGTGTTATTAATTATAATGCGTTCTATAGAAATACACTTCTAGATTTCTACTATTTTGTCATTATTTGGTTTCATTTGAAAACGTGTGATTGAATATCAAATTACCTATGTCTCAAATACACAATCCCGGACAAAATGTCGTTACAGGCATGCTAAAGACTTATTTAAAACTATTCGACAGTTTTTTTTACCGTGCACTCGATTCCACTTTTTGCCGTGACCTAATTATATTGTGTTTATCTAGTCTCACCTTATGAGGTTGGCCGGTACAACTTCATATGTGTTGAGATTTAAAAAAAAACCTGCATATTCAAAGAATCAAATAGCATACCTAACATTTACAAGTATTACTATTATTGGCGTAGCTTGTCGCTCTAATATAAAATATGGAATAGAACTATAAAATTTGCAATTCTAAACGTATTTAGCACCAATGCAGGTACCATTGAAGCTAAATAGGTTTAAACTACACGGAAGGTGATTGCACCCGTGTCGTGGGGGCAATATTATTTCAAGACTGTTTTAGGGTTAAATACATTTCGATTTAAAACATAACTACATTTGTTTCAGAAGTAAACACAAACGACCGATTTTTAAATACCAATTCCAAAGTTCTTCTTTTCGTATAGAACTCTAACACCAGGTGAACCACGCCAGTTCACCTGGTGTTAGAGTTTTCAGGTCACCCTAAGGCCCCTAACTTGACCTAACGGCTGCTATTAGAGATAAGAATCGGGACCAACTGCGTAACGTGCCTTCTGAAGAACGGTACTAGGTACGGCTAGGCCAATGAGCTTCTCAAATTCCAATGGGCACTGGTAGAATATTTGTTTGCCATGAGAGGTCGAATTGAAAGAAAATCTTTCAATTAGAACATTCTTTATATAGATCCTGGCCCAAATTCAAACTATTCCAAATCTTTGGATCAAGCGAAGCCCATGTTTACCGACTCAGGTATCATGTACTAGCTGGGACCCGCGGTTTCGCCCGCATAGGCCCGATCCCGTGGAAATTCCGAAAAACCCTCTCTTATCGAAGGCCTTCCACATAAAGAACACACTTTCCAAATTTCCGCTCTCTACTATGAGGGGTTTAGGCTGTGCGTTAGTCAGTACAAAGCATTTTTATAGATATAGATTTCGTAGGTAAATAAGTAAATATAATTATGTAATATCTACATAATTATTATGTTTTGTCATCCACAATTGTTTGGGTGTAACGAAACGAAACCAACTGCACATCATATTTCAATGAATATTTTAAATTATTCTCTAGTTTGTGTCCATGTGCACGACAAGTACAAACGCAACAATTTTAGGGGAACCGTAATAAAAGAACTACAAAGGATACCCAGAGTATATTTCTACTTAATCTGATCCAGTTTCTTACTAAACAAAGGTGCTTTTTTACTCATGTTTACCGCACACCCCTCGTCTGTAAGAAGCCCTTCGGTTCTGAATAGTAATACTGCGTAATTTATTAATTGTGTCAATGACAGCAGATGTATCGTGTGAGGTTTAACTTTGTGCATTTAACAGCTAGATCGTCGCCACTTTGAATGTAGTATGGGAATTTTGTACAAGTTCATGTCTTCACAATGTTACATAACATAATAATGTAGCGAGTACATGAATAACGAAAGGGCATTAAACCAGTGACGCTTATTTAAGAAGCATCATTGTTATACTTACTGATATTTTGTACTTGCAGCTTCACGCGGTTTTATCCGCGTAAGTCCCGAAACCCGTGAGATCTTCCAAAAACCCTTAGTACCTAATATATACCTAGTAGACATGATATTAGGACACCCAGGTGTGGCGGTTTGGGCTGTGCGTTGATATATAGTTCAGTCATTCGGTCAGGGCTTTCAATCTACATCTACACTAATATTAGAAAGAGGAAAGATTTGTATTTTTGTGTGTCTGTGTGTATGTCGTATGTTTGTAATGAATAAACTCAAAAACTACTAGACCGATTTCAAAAATTCTTTCACCAATAGAAAGCTACATTATCGAGGAGTAACACAGGCTACTTTTGATCCCGATATTCCCACGGGATCAGGACTTACGCGGGTGAAACCACGAGACGCAGCTAGTTGTTTATATATGAGTGATGCTAGTGATACGTTATTTGTTCTCATGTCATAAATTTGCTTTTCAATTTAATTTAATTCAATCATTTATTCATAATATAGGTTTAGTGTAGTGGTGGTGGTAGGTCGACGATAAATGTAAGTTCCTCTATATTGGCCAGTTCGGCATATGAAATTATAAAAGTTCTGAAAACAAAATACTTACAATTCAATTAAATCCATTAATACCAAATACATTAAAACACACTTTAATGTCTTTATCAACGGAGGAAACAGTAGACTACGCTTGTATGGAGAAAGCGTAGGTAGAATTTCCTGTGAATGCTGTTCAAGTTTCCTATCTTTCTTATTTCCTTATTTTTCTCAAAGTAATATAAATGACACGACTAAAATCGAAGTCCCAGGAAATTATAAAAATAGATTCAATCAAAGAACCAATCAACTGAGTTAAATTATAAGAATTATTTTTATATGTATTTGAAATACAATGGCTTGTCGTTGATTTGTTTGCCAATATCGATTAGTTCAGGTTCCGGCGAGTGGCCGTGAAAAATTGTGGCGTAATAAGGAAAATATGTCTTGTAACCGTGCTTTGAATAGAATATTGTGATTGACATGCATAGATAGTACCTAGGTTATCTTCTGCTGTTCTAAATATTGTTAAGCAAAAAAGGACAACACATATACAATCATATAAAATATCTGTACATATAAAAAGCCAAATTGTTATTATACTGTAGTCTTTTGTCATAGGAACAGCAATAGAAAAATAAATGATGTCTGTGTGTCTTTCCGTTCGCCACGTATCGCTCCCACCGCTTTTGCGGGTTAAGCAACGCCTGGCGCGGTCATTACTTGGAAAGGTCACCGATAATGCACATTAATTATCGGTGAAATCATTTCCTCAAGCTCGTCCGGGCTTCGGGTAGTTGGTCCCTGTCGTTATCTATGATAGCAGTCGTTAGGTCAAGTTAAAGACTTGAAAACTTTAACACTAGGTGAGCCACACCACTATACGAAAAGAGAGTAAGGAAGAACCATGTATTTAAAAATTGTTAAACTATTGAACCATCTTTACATAATTGAGCAGATGAACTTACACAGGTAGAATCGCGGGCCATAGATAGCTAAATAAAATTATTGTTTTTTCTATATGTAGGTAATTAATTACTTGTTTTCCTTGTCATTGTTTTATCCCACGCCTAGATTTAATTGAATTAACATTAGGTATTTACTGCTTAACACTTCAATTTTATAAGTACATTTTACATTTGATCAAGAACCTCTTTCCCTCACTCTTTCTATTTCTTTATATTATTGTATTGCTTTTAACCACCTACCCAATTAATAAGGCATACAAAAGGTAAATACAGTCTGATCTAAGCTTAAATATTAATTTGAAAGAATTATAATCCAAACTGTTGGAATAAGCAATAAAATAAACCATATTGCCCATATATATCAATTAAATCATAACAGCGACGCATTGTTTTTAGAACAAAAAGAATAAATATACCTGTTTGTTATGAGTAAAAGGTGCGAAGTGTGTAGGTGGGAGGTAGGTAGGGTAGATGGAGTGGGGTAGTTAAAGGGGTAGGTAACGGTGACGGTGCGGTGGTGCAGCGTGCAGCATTTAATTAAGGGTGGTGTGTGCGCTTGGCTCGCGTGCCGTCCGCTGCACTTCCGGCACGCCCTCGGGGGCGCTGCGCTTTTTCCTCGCACTCGGGGGAGGCACGATATGTGAGGAAAGCGCGACCGGTCGTCACCCGCGCCTTAGGAATTAAAATTTTTCACGTAAACTGGTTTGATAGCGTTATAGCGTTACATTCGTGGAGTGGGGATCGCGAATACGCGCCATGCCGGTCATTAGCTAGCTCGCCGCGAGACGCGCGCGCGTTCCCATGCACGCTGCGTACACGCGGTGCTCTAACGTGCCCGCACACTTGCCTACTATCGCGTACGTACGCGCCCTTACGCGCCTACCGATTGATTGACGCGATACAGACAGTACACAGATCATTAGTGCCAATTATGAATGACAGTTCGTTTAAATTAGACAAACAGTGATTTGAATATTTGTTAATAATTATACTTGTGATTAAGTGCTGTGATTTGGATTCCCAATTGTTTACGAAAAGTTTGTGAATAGTTTTAATTGATAGTTACTTGGAGCATTTGTGTTGTATCGGGATTCAGTTTGATTACCTTAAGAGTTTTTAAATTCAACACCTTGTTGGTTAGCTGTTGTCTAGTAAGCACAGTTCATTAATTCGTGATCATGTCACCGCATTACTTCGATGCAAAACAAACATAGCGATAAGCATTTGAGAGAGGTGCCGATGTCGAAACGAGGAGGAAAGGGGGAAGGGAGACACCGAAATTCTCTTATCAGACGCTTAGCGCAGCTCAAGGTCGCGCCTTATCACGATCGCGGTCGCCTCTAACTCATATCTATCGTTTGCGATGCATTCGGATCAATTTTTGTGTTAGCAGTTAATTTGTCACACGGCAGTAAGGCCGGAGCCTAATCCAGATTGACGAATGTCCCTTGTCTTGGAATCGAGGGACATGTCGGTTTCCTTATGATGTTTTCCTTTCACCGTTAGAGCGTTGTTAATAGATTTTTTTTATTCTTAAACAAAGCACATTAAATTGGCGTGAGGTCGGGATTTGAAACTACGACCCTCGAAATTAAGGTCAGGTTATCTACCACTAGACCAACACCGCCACTTTCGGATCATTTTTAAGAAAAAATAATATACATATACCTATGCATTGTATTACTATATAGTACCTACATACTATCTATTAATATGAAAATGCGATAGTTATGTTATTCTTTTACATTAAAATAACTGCTGAATCGAATGCAATGAAACTAGTTATGACGATTACTAGATTAAAAAAAAAAACTACTTTTTTACTACTTTTGATCACGATTATTCCCGCGGGATCTCTATAAACCCGGGTAAAGCCGAGGGGCGGTGCTAGTAATTAATAATAAAGAGCAATTAACTAATTGGATTGCATGATTTAAAATATAACATTAGTAGGTATTTGATTATATTTACAAAAGTAGATAGTTGTTATCGACCGTTTGTTATCTTATCATCGCTAATGAATGTTATAGGTACCGAATACGTAGAGAAATCATATAATTGTGAAAAATACTACTTACCTATTGAAGTGATGCTGAAATTTACGCAAATGGTTTTCGGTAGGTAATTTTTTTTTCGATACTGATGTCATTAAAATTGATAATTCCTAAGATTATTTTACATTTATTATACCTACCTAGTAGGGTTGCCAACAGTTTTTTCGAAAAATATAGTATTTGTGGCTAAAAAATATAGTACGACCCAAAAAAATATAGTACAAAAATTAGAGCGGTGTTTTGTAGAATATTTCGAAAAAATACGTATTTTTTGCACATAACCTTTTTCACACTTTCAGATACTCTTTCTTTCTTGAGTATAAAAACAAATGTTCCCGACATTCAATCTTTAAATTATGAGCACCGTTTTTATGACTTTTCTTTTTTTCCTTCTACATACTCGTAGAAAACAGTCCTCTGTAAATGCAGATAGGAGTAATTTATAAAAGAAACAACTTTTTACAAATTATGCCAGAAATATAGTATTTTTGCGTACTATATGTGCTTTCAAAAATATATAGTATGCTGAGCTGAAATATAGTACAATACTATATATTATAGTACGGTTGGCAACCCTACTACCTTGTAATTTAGTAGTAGGTATACTAAAGTTATATAAAAAGGGGGTTTTTTGGTATTGGATAGATATTATTAAAAGTACCTACTAACGCTTTAAAGCATAAATAATAGCAAAATATACAAGCGATACAATGGGCGGCCTTATCGCCTTTGCTCGATATCTTCCAGGCAATCAAAAGCGTTTGAGAACTATTTTAACGAGTGACAAAGATGAGATTTTATTATTTACTGGAGCACCATTTTCGGGTGCCGAAATAACTAACTGCAGAAAACAAACAGAAATATCCACTCCATTATCATTTTAACTGTAAATCAATAATAATGAAATCCAATATTCATTAAAATACAAATAAAAACTAACAGCGTAAGTAGTTACAAACTGAATCCCGATCATAACACATTTGTTTACATTGAGTAGGAGCAAACATGTAATTCTGGCGCAAATCTGTATTAGCGTGTATGTGATGTAGATCGCGACCTAGTTGCGAGTGATTGAGGATAGAACAATATAAATAGCTCGTCAACGTGCGAGGCTAAGTAGAGCGAAGAGAACGAACAGAACGATCCTAGCTGTGTATACTGTATTGTAATGTTGGCATGATGCGGCACGCGGCTAACGCGGCACCCACTTGGACGGCGCCCGGCGAGGTTTGGGAGTACGTCAGCCAGCTCGTCAGTTCTTACCACGACCAACATGATTGCCAGGTGCATATCTTATACATACTTACTATGTTATATTCTATGACATTGCTTACGAACTGCCCCATCTAACTACGAGTGTAATCTATCGTTAACTGGGCCAGCCACCTATGTTGCAGAATGTGTTTTTTTATGATGGCCTCTGTGGTGCGTCGGGCGAATACCCAACTGTAATGCAGAAGGTTGTGCGTTCGAGTCCTGCTAGGAGCAAGTATTTGTTTTTGGTCTGGGTGTCTCTCTGTGTATAAATATGTAATGTTTTTTTATTTACAAAAGAAAAAAAATGTATGTATTATATCTGTTGTCTAGGGCCGTAACACAAGTTTTTAGTTCTCTGTGTATAAATATGTAATGTTTTTTTTTTACAAAAGAAAAAGAAATGTATGTATTATATCTGTTGTCTAGGGCCGTAACACAAGTTTTTAGTTGTGTTTACCATGTGTTACAAGTTGGTAGTTTACCATGGGGCTAGATGGCGCTGTGTAAGCCTGGAGGCTTATTCACAATCTTTTGGTCCGATACCATTGATATGATTGTGCCTGTTGCGCTGTTTTATAGAGTCGTGCTTAGTGAGATTGGTCTTCCGATCTTCGGGTATCATACCGAAAGGCTGTGAATAATAATGCGAATTATAGGAAATAAGTGACAAGTGACGACGTGGTCTGAGATATAGCATTACTATATCACACTGGCGGTTTGGTCACACTAGTGCTAGGAACAAGTGCAATTCTGTCTTTCTTAGTTGCTGCACTGGCCTATGTAACATAATAATCTAATAATAAAAAAAATCGCGAGCACTTACGAACCACACCGCTACAGTCAATTACAATCGAGAAATTACTAATATTATTCTGTTTATTTAATTAAAACATCGCAATAAAGAAGAACTACTTAGAACTAGAGCACTAAAAATCAATAGAAAGAGATATCTCTACGCTACTGTTACCATTACCACGATTGACTTATTAATGTATGGTTGGTTACCACCTTCAACCCCTTGTGTACAAATAAAGGGTGCATTTTAACTGCATATCAACAATTCTTTGCCCTAACCCTGGGACAAGGACAGTTATTAGACGAAACTACTGAATTTATGCAATTAGAACTGTGATTACATTTTGTTGTCTGCGAGCCTGGGACCATAGTATATTGAGAATCTTTCGCGCCAAAACTGAAACATGATTTTTAAAATCAAAAGATTCGGGAGAAAAAAGGTCTCGCTGTGACAATGTAAGACGCTACCACTTCTTCTAAGGGGTTTTCTAACACGGAGGGTGTAATAAAGCAAGATACTGACACAAAATGCAAGCAGCGATGCAAGTCGGAGTAGGGTCCTATAAAATTCAAAGTCCTGACTGGCTGACTGACTGATCTATACATCGACACACAGCCTTAACCGCTGGTCCCTAGAGACATTAAATTTGGAGGGTGTGTTCCTCTAAGAAATGTTTTTTCAAAATTGCTTTGGGATCGGGAATTACGCGTGTGAAACCACTGGACACTTGACTATATTTGCTGATAAAAACATTTTGGAGCTGCCCAAAATCGATGTCTAATGTGATAGAGGCAAATATCTATTAAATCAAATCAAATTATTAAATAAAACGAAACATCAAACCAGTTAAATAGTCATATTAATTAATTCAACGTCTTTTATAAGACAAATAAACGTGATCATTATTATTTAAATAAAATATTCTTAAACGGATGTAGCCGCTCGAAATAGCGTTTTTGTTAGACATTTGGAGAAATACGTTATGATATAATTTATAATACCTGTTGTAAAATAATTAAACTTATATAAAAACTGGTTTTGGCTCTTCTTAATTAGATGATTTCTATCTATCTTATGTCTGGTTGATTCGCCAATTTATTGTTTTACATGACTGTAAATTCTATTCTTACTTTTTACTTACAATTATAAAGACATCCCTATAATTTATCATGCCATCCCTAAAAATTCGGCTAACTGCGAGTCGGACTCGCGCATGAAAGGTTCAGTACCATTATCACAAAAAAAAAACACGTTACATGGGAGGTCCAATTAAATAGTTATTCTATTTTTCAACTGTCTAGACTGTCTAGCTATCCCGGTTCATGAGATACAGCCTGGTGACAGACAGACAGGAAAAGGGTCCCGTCCCTTTGGGTACGGATCCTTAAAAAGTAACTCCATTAAAGTTGTTTTTTCTATAATGACTTGGAATATCTGAGCCAAATTACTAGTTTTGTTTGAGCCAATTATGTGACATGCTAGACAATGATATGCTTAGAATAGAAGTATATCAAACACTCCATGGGCAGGCATCCAAGCGCATCGATAATAACACAGCACACGTGTGACTCACAGACCCTATTAACGCCTCTTGTAATTCACATGTTAACATTATTCATGCGCAAGACCTAGTTAAAGTCGTGAGTGATAGATAATTTGTTACATGCCTTAACTCAAATGGGGAAAGACGAATGGAATTATGGTAAAACGTCGTCTCACGGAGCCTTTTTGCATGTTGCTTGCGTATGCGCATAAATGCAATTTAGAGATCTATTAGCACTTTCTAATTAGCTGTTTGTTATCGGTGTTGCTAGTGGCAGTTTGGTGATCTTCAATAGGTTAAGTTTGGGTGTGTATGGGGCCCAGGGTGTGTATGGGGCCCACTAAGATCGTTGGGCCCAAGCCAACCTCACCTGCTAGCTTGGTGCACCTGCTGATAAACGGACGAGGCTCTGGCGCAGACTTTCCCTTCGGGGTTGGGAGGTCAGACGGCAGTCGCTCCCGTAAAAGTCGAAATTCGCCAAATCTAGTATGGAAAGTCGAGAAAGATATGGCCACAGGGATAGGGCGCCGCCGCATAACAGCGCGCAGGAGCGTCGCCTGACTCCTGTGGTAAGTGGACGAGGGCTACCGTGCCACGGGCGGGCACGGCCAAAGACCTTAGCCCCTAAACACGATGTGAAACTCCGCTTCGCAACGTGGAACATTGGCACGCTAACCGGACGCGCGAGGGAGCTAGCCGACGTGCTTTCCAGGCGGAAGGTGGCCGTGGCGTTCCTGCAGGAGACTCGATGGAAAGGCAGCAGATCCCGGCTCATTGGGAATGGCTACAAGCTGATCTACACGGGTGCACCTGGTGGAGAGAACGGGGTGGCTGTGGTACTCGCTGGTTGCATGACGATATCTTGGAGGTGAATCGCTTTGGCGACCGACTTATGTGCGTGAAGGTGCTTATTGGGGGGGTTCCTACCCACTTAGTAAGTGCTTACGCGCCACAGGTCGGTTGTAGCGACGCTGATAAGAGGTCGTTTTGGGATAAACTCGGCGAGGTCCTTGGGGCTATCCCGTTGTCACAGGGAATCGTTTTGGGTGGTGATCTGAACGGTCATGTGGGTGAGATGGGGGCGGAATTTGAACGTGTTCATGGAGGCTACGGGTATGGCAGTCGGAATGCGGAAGGAGAAGAAATTCGGCGTACGTGTGCCACTGCCGACCTGGCACTCGTGAACACATATTTCAAAAAGAAGCCCGACCACTTGATCACCTACAGGAGCGGGGGGCGCGCTACCCAAATCGATTTTCTAATCACTAGGAGACATCATATCGGCAACGTGGCCAACTGCAAAGTCATACCCGGTGAGAGTCTCACTGCCCAACACCGTATCCTTGTCATGGATCTCTGTGTAAAGACCAAAGACAAACGACCGGAACCATGTCAGCGCCGAATCAGATGGTGGATGCTTGATGAAGTCGAGTCCCAGATGCTCGCCTCAGCAATCGGCGACAAATGTGCCAATGCTGAAGGCGAATCGGTACAGGAACACTGGGACCAGATTCAGGTGTCTATCGCTGATTCGGCGCGGTCGGTCCTCGGTATGTCTAAGGGAGGACGCAAGTGTGACAAGGAAACTTGGTGGTGGAACGACACAGTCCAGAGGGAGACTAGGGTGAAGAAAGCCCTCTTTAAAAAGTGGCAAGCGTCCAACTCTCCTGAAGATCGCGACGCGTACAGGTCTGCCAAATGTGCCACAAAGAGAGCAGTAGCCAGAGCCAGACGGGACCACTTACAGCCATTGTACGATAAGTTGGAAACGTCTGAGGGGCAGAAGCTTATTTATAAGTTGGCACGTTCTAGGATCAAAGCGGCACAGGACATATCCAAGTGCCGCTGTGTAAAAGATCCTAATGGTAACCTGCTATGCGAGGACCTCGCGGTGAAGGAGAGGTGGCGCTCTTATTTCCACGAGCTGCTCAATAAGCAGTATAAAGAGGTGCAGCCACCGGAACTCCCTCCGAATCTAGGACTTGTGCCACTGATAACGCCTGAGGAGGTGCGCAAGGCTCTTCGCTGCATGAAGAATCGGAAAGCTGTCGGCGCCGATGGAGTCCCCATCGAAGTATGGAAGGCTATGGGTTCTCGTGGTGTGGGCATCTTAACCAACCTTTTTAACCGCATACTCGAGACCGGCAGAATCCCCGCCCAATGGAGACTGAGTGTTATCACTCCAGTGTTCAAGGGCAAGGGATCTGTGCAGGAGTGCGGAAGTTATCGTGGTATAAAGGTCATGTCCCACACCATGAAGCTCTACGAGCGTATAGTTGACTCTCGGATCCGGCAGGAGTGCACTGTCTCGGAGGGGCAGTATGGTTTTCGCCCCGGTCATGGTACCATGGACCTGTTTTCGCCCAAGGATCGTTATGGAGAAATACAGATCGAAGAATACGCCTCTGCATTTTCTGTTCCTGGACTTGCAGAAGGCCTTCGACTGTGTTCCTCGCGTGATGATCTGGTGGGCGCTGCGGTCCAAAGGGGTGCCTGAAACTTATATTGAAACCATCAGGGACATGTACCGAAATTCCGATTCAGTGGTGCGAACTGCTGTTGGTGACACTAAATCTTTCCCCATTACAGTCGGAGTCCACCAAGGATCCGTCCTAAGTCCGTTTCTGTTTAGCGTAATACTGGACGCACTGTCCGTAATCATCCGAGACGCACACGAGCAGCCCCCGTGGATGCTCATGTATGCTGATGATATTGCGCTAGCGGACTCGGATAAGGGACGGCTTGGAAGGCGTGTAAATGCGTGGAAAGAGTCACTTGAGAACGGCGGTTTGCAGCTCAACGTAGCGAAGACCGAATACTTGGCTAGCAATACCACAGATCCCACACCTGTCTGCGTAGACGGTCACATGGTCGAGCGGACAGACCAGTTTAAGTACTTGGGATCTGTGCTTCACGAGTCCGGCGACATCGATTGTGACGTCAAGTCCCGCATTTCGGCAGCTTGGGCCAAGTGGCGAGAGGTAACTGGTGTCATCTGTGACCCGAAAATGCCGGTTAAACTGAAGGGACAGGTCTATAAAACGATCATTAGACCTGTCCTTTTGTATGGTAGTGAGGCGTGGCCATTGCTTGAGCGACATAAGCAGGAGCTGCGTGTCACGGAGATGAAGATGCTGCGCTGGATGTGTGGAGTGACGCGAAAAGACCGCGTCAGAAACTCCCGCATCAGGGGCAGCCTTCATGTCCGAGACATTGCAGACAAACTGCAAGAATGCCGCTTACGGTGGTACGGCCGCGTTCTACGGAAACCGGCTAGTTACGTGGGAAACAAATGTCTTGCTATGGCGCCTCCGCCCGGCCGCGGCAGATTGGGAAGACCCAAGAAGTGCTGGCTTGACGTTGTAAGATCGGATATGCGTGCTAATGGCCTCACTACACGGGATGCCGAAGATCGTGCGAAGTGGAGACGTAAAAGTAGGAAAGCGGACCCCGGGCTCTCGAGAGAGATGCAACCGGGAACAACGCTCGGATGATGATGAATAGGTCAAGTTTGGACCAAAAATGAACCATCAGTTTTAGAATACTAGTGCCTTAATATGTGTAAGAAAAAATATTCTTCTCGAGGTCCTCCGTCCTTTGGAAAGTACGTTAAGCAGTTGGTCCAGTTGTTATCTCTAGTCTCTATGTATGTATTTACAAAATAAAAAGTATAATATGTAGTATAGGTATCCGTTGTCTAGTACCCATTGTACAAGCCTAGTGCTTAGTTTGGGGATAGATTGCGCTGTGTGTAACGTCGTACAATATTAATTAATTTTAGTCACACAGTCGTAAAGTCAGATTGGAAGGCTTTAGGGCGACCTGAAAACTCGTTAACACTAGATGAGCCACACCACTACTCCAATAGGAATGCCTTATAATAACTCTTAAACCTTTCTACTCAATTATTTTGTATCGCTTTATTATTTAAAAGTAACCGTGTCAAGCACCACTTCTTTGTCGTTTCGGCTGTGTTCATTGAACTCATTTGTTTAAATAACAAGCAATAAGTGCCATGTAATAGACAGATCAAACCTGGTTTGTTTGACCGTGAAATTGTGGCCGATGGAGCGAGACCGTTGTGCGTGCCACCGTTCACGGAATGCGTCTACATCGTCGCAAATCAAATGATACATCGACTACTGATTGATTACTGCGTTCACTATTTCTATATGTTTATTTTATGAGGAATTCTTAACAATTTACATTCATTCGTAAGTTCCGAATTTGTGGAAATTTCCCATTTTTCTGTCTTATCGGGACTTATGTTGATCAATCGAAAGACATAATTAGTTTAATATAACCTGAAACCCCGAAGCCTGTTTTTCATCTACACTATTATTATAAAGAGGAAAGATTTGTATTTATGTGTGTGTCTGTGTGTTCAAAAATTCTTCACTAAAAGAAAGCTACATTATCGTGGAGAACATAGGCTACTTTAGATCCCGATATTCCCACGGGATCGGGATTTACGCGGGTGAAACCGCGACACAGCTAGTGTAAGCATAATCACAAAATTACAAATAAGTTTTTTTTTTCCAAAGACGTAGACTTATTACCCGACTTCGCTACGTAAAGCAGGGTTATGTGTTTGTAGAGTTTATTACCCCTACACGAAATCCATTATAATTTTAACGCATTTTAGATAGTATAATTTGATTAGAGATTTTTTAATTTAATTGCTTAATAAAGTAGTTCTATATAAAATCACAACAATCTCACGTATCAAATAAAAATCTTGTATCAATAAACTCTTTATAAAACCATGAGATCGAATTTTTATTTGATGATCGTTTGACTAGTTTTTTGTTGTTAAAATAAATTTAATGTCGTTGAACGGTTCAAGGGCGTTTAGATAAAAGAATCGACCAGTAGTAATAGTAATAAAATTGGAAGTTGATACGATAGAAAGTCGAAAGTCAATTATGATTTTATTATGTTTCCCACTGATATAGGTAGAGGAGTTCTTAGTAATCGTATGATATTAAATTAATCTTATTATGAGACAGGAAGCTTAAAGTGTTATATAGTCGGGTCGAGAATCGAGATCTTGATTGATGTGCCACTCCGTTAGAGTATTTTATCTGGCCAATCTTATAGTTTCTAGTATAACGATATTACGGTACCCTCTAGGGATTTGCATCTATCGCCTTAGATACGTCTGGTCCTAAACTATCTTTAATGGTAAAAACCTTCCGTCTAAATATCTAGTAAATATTAATGTCATACGTACGTAACGGAACGTAATTATTATGAGCATATCCTATCATTCTCCTACTTTCTTTCTGAATTACTTATTTTGCCTATATAAGGAGGATAAAATAATAAATAAATAAATTCTGTGAACAACACACAGCGCCATTTAGCCCCGTGGTAAGCGACTAAGCTTGTGTTACGGTGACTAGACAACGGATATAATACTTATATTTATTTTTCTTTTGTAAATACATACATATTATACATAAAAGGGACACCCAGACCAGACACAAATATTTATTTTTAAGCATAAATACTTGCACCCGGCGGGAATCGAACCCGCAACCTCCTGCATTGCAGTCGCGCTCTCGCACGACGCGCCACAGAGGTCGTCAGCAGTCAGCAGTCAGTCAAAATATTATCTATCTATACTAATATTATAAAGATGAAAGATTTGTATTTTTGTGTACGTGTGTGTGTGTGTATGTTTGTTATGAATAAACTGAAAAACTACTGGATCGATTTCAAAAATTCTTTCACCACCAGAAAGAAAGCTACATTCACCCTGAGTAACATAGGCTACTTTTGATCCCGATATTCCCACGGGATAGGGACTTACGCGGGTGAAACCGCGGGACGCAGCTAGTAGGAGGTAAAATATTAAACATTTTACAAAGAACAACTGTTTTTTTCTTCCGTAATATTATTTCGCTGTTCAAGTTTGGCAAGAGGACAGGGTATTTAATTGAGGAAGAAAAATGATACACTCATTCTTATGAAAACTGGCTAAAAACTGTAGAATATGCTTTAATATTTATTGCCCCGTCGAAACTTATCCTTAATCTCTGACGTAATTAAGGTAATTACATTAATTAATTTATCTTCGATGCGTATTCTTGCTTTTGATGTCTGCGCTTGCGCCGACATACATTCTACCTAGGATGACGTCCCGTTATTATTTGTGTGAGTGTGTGTGGAAAATAACTAAATAAGTACTTTGTTAATATGTAACATATAAACAATTTATTTTACCTTACTTACCAAAAATGCTCTCCTTAGTCATTCATTATTTATATTACATTATTTATTTTACAATGATGAGCGGTCTTATCGCTTAAAACGATCTCGTCCAGGCTTCCCTTGGGCGGAAAAGAATCAAGAATTCTCTCTAAAATGAAAATGACTGTAAAGATATCAACCATTATGGTAGACAACCTCTGTGGCTCGTCGTGCGAATGCCCGACTGCAATGCAGAAGGTTGCGGGTTCGATTCCCGCCGGGTGCAAGTATTTATGCTTAAAAAATAAATATTTGTGTCTGGTCTGGGTGTTCCTCTATGTATAATATGTATGTATTTACAAAAGAAAAATAAATATAAGTATTATATCCGTTGTCTAGTCACCGTAACACAAGCTTAGTCGCTTACCACGGGGCTAGATGGCGCTGTGTGTTGTTGACAGAATTTATTATTATTATTATTATTTGAAATTAGATTCCTTTTAATTCGGCTATTAGGTTTCCGGTCTTTCTAATAGCCTAATTAATTAATTTACATAATATGGGCGCTTAATGAGTTAATGTCATGATGGCTCACATGTAACCTATCGTCACATTACTAATACATTCCAATTAAAATGGGATGAAATATATATCTACGTAAGTAGGTACTCAGACGTTTATGTTGTAGGACGTACAGTACAGTACCCAATAAAAGTGGATATACACAGTAGAGTCTGAAGATGATCTTATACTTACATTGGATTTTTTTAGTTGGGACTCTTTAGTTAAGACTATTTCAATCTTTAATTCTGTAGATATTAAACTTTGGCTTTGGTTTAAGGGGCCTATTTGCCGCTAAATTCAAAATCCATGTCGGGTTTATCGAAAATTGTTGATTATTTCATGACGGAATGATGTTGTTTTTTTGTGAATGGATTGTAGGCGAAATTGTTTTCGACATTTTAGTGCAGTTTCCAGACCATGACAAATATGACAAATATGTTGAGGGTCATTCTTTGTCTAAAATTTGAATATGTTTTGATCTAATCAGATAATGTTGTCTTGAAGCAACACCAAAATGTAGGAAAGAATGTCACCTACAATCCAAAACAAATACAACAACATTCCGTCATGTCATGGCATGACATAATCAATAATTTTGGATGAACCCGACAGGGATTTTCAGTTAAGCGGCTATATACCTCTTAATACAACCTAATAAATTGTCAATTTCAAAGCTTACGAAGTTTATTGCATGATTTGATTGTACAAGTACATATCTACGTACAAGTAAATGAAGTAATAACTTGTCAAGTGATTACAAAAACGATCGTTCGTTGTGAGATCTCGAAGATCTAGTAATGGCGGTAGGTAATAATAACAATCAACTTTAATGAGTGACGATTACGCAACGTCTTCGGTTTCATCTAATGTCGGCGATGATTCAATGCACTTCATTTATGTACGGACACTTGTTGGCTTGAATATATTATTTTACTCAGAGTAATGAAGAAAATTTCCAATACCATAAACCGACACGTTTCAATATTAAGAGAAACATGCCAATCAAGCAGTCTCATTGGCAATTTACAGTCATACATAAAATACACTCGACGATTCTCAAGTTTAATCTCATCGTCATGTAATTTCTTGCGATTGCAGCCATCAATTATAATAATGCGGCCATAAATATGATGGTACGGGTAGGTGACGCGACATTTCGTCGACGACGTGTGTATTAATGCCGAACCGGGATAGCGGTCGTACGTACCAAGCTAAGTACGAGTATACCAACTCTTGCGCATACGTATTGCATTTTGCGGTATTTGACGAGTGCTGAATTTGCAGACGCGCTTATGACGAGGGAAGAGGGAGGTGGTGTAACTATAACCGGTCGAACGCCTTTGTCGCTATGCAACCGCCGGCTTTTGGTGATATCCGCAAAAACTGTGCAATGGCATGTGAAGTGAGTTCGGCGCATCGCTCCATCGGGCGCATCTTACTTGATATGTGTAGGATTGTAGATACCGAAGTTAACGAGCCACAGTCGCTTGCTAAACTCGATCTCATTATACGAGGCATTGATTTGCTGGAATTGCTATCTGAACCGGTTGCGCCTGTCTATTCCTTGTACGTAGATAACTTGTATCTTCGATTCCCACTTTCCATCATGCTCCATACATCACACTACCATACTGAGTTCGGTCGAAACAGTTCGGCTCATTTGTCTTTTCCAATTGAATGTCGGACGAATTCATCACAAAGTTTTATGTTATAAGATACGAATACATCATAAATATTGGCTGCAATTAATTAACTCGCTTCTTAAATTGCTGCTAATAAATGTGGAATGGAAACAAGTTGTTTTTTACACAATTTCCAAAGCGCTATTTATAAAAATAGTTTTATGATGACACGCTATTTGCACATACATGTTTTTAATTAAACTCAGTAGTAATCATATTTTAGTTAATTTAATAAACTATATATTTAATTTCAGTAAGTACTCGTAATCCTTGTATATTTCCAGTCATCCATCAAATTTCACGTTTCGAAACCTGTTCAATCAAACAGGAATATTCTTTCGTGCTTCTTCAAATACCAGTCTTACATAAATAATTTACTGGATGTTGAAAACCTTATATTTTTGTATAATATTCCTTTAGTTAATAAGCTTTATCAAAGCGTATAGTTTAATATGAAAAAAATCGTCACCATTTTGTTATGAAAAAACAACACGCGGAAAGTTAACCACAGAATAAATCATTATTTATTGACGTTGTGCAAGGATAATCCAACCAGTCCCACTAGTAACGTTGCTTTAACGTCGTTTAATAAAGCCTCCGAGACAACACCACTGTAAGACAGGGTTGCCGGCTCAATTCTAAAGAACATTTTTAAAAGGTTCATATTACGTACCCTTGATTCTTTATTGACCATAATAATCACAATTCATCGTTGGAAGCGGAAAACAAACATTATCTTTTAACTGATTAAATATATTTTCTTAAAAACTATATTTACACTGAAACTAGTATATCAGGTTTGCGCGAACCAACCCTGGCTTCCGATCGGTTAATGCAAAACGAGACTCTGGAATAAATCGTTTACATGGTTGTCGGCGTAAACTGGTCTCGCTGGATACGATGCGCTGCATTACATCCAAGTAGGAAAACTGCACTCAAATGTAATCGTCACAAAGATAATATCTCCTTCAGATTGATCCGAAGAATAGGGCTCTAATGATGATAAGGAAATCTTCGCCAATGATAAAGGTCACGCATCATCGTCGATAAAGAGTACTTTAAGAAAAATTTTCGATGATTTATACTACCGCATCTGAGTGTGATTCGCGCTACATTATGCTGTTGTCGTGTAGTGGTGCGCTCGAGTCGGTCGCGCCAGGCCGGCTCAGTATCCGCCGCGGTGGCTGTCTTATCTCGCCATTAGAGTTATTACGGGCCTGTATCTCGCTCATCGCACCGCTTCGATTGTTTCTGAACGCACCACAAAGCCGGGCGCTACCCACCGTAATTGACCACTGTTTACTTCTCAGACGAGCTCTTATTTATGCATTATTATGCGGTTTTTCATGCGTTTAAAATTGACCACAGCCTAAAAGGAAGTATTGTTGTTTACGATATGCCATTTTATTTTTCAATATCTTATTATAAGTATGCGTTTCTTCACGTACGATTTTGAGTTCAATTGTTCATAATGCGACTCGTTTTAAAAGGCTTAAGCTTGAACTTTACGAGCTATTTATTGCACGTTAATAAGCGAGCGATTCGGTATTTATAGTTTATATGTGTGTATCGTCAGGTATTATGCGCATGCACCGCTTGTGTAGTTGCTTTCATCGTTTATTAAACGTTTTCTTAGAGAGGTAAATATACAAAGAGCATGCCTTATTTGTAATCAAATGAGGTCTCTTTCTTTACTCACAAGCTAAACTGTGACGTTCTCCGTTCGGAAAGTACCTATCTGCGATGCGACGTCAACTCAGCTTAGGGCATTCTGTAGATAACATCGGATAATCGACGCCTACGCCTCGTCGTTTTGCCGATTGCTGCTGTCTCGTTATTTATTATTACAGGAACTTATTTTGTTAACACATCCTCTGGTTGCAGATGTTTACAATACCCATATATTCCCATTTCGTTCTTGCACCATTCAATGAAATTCTTAAGAGAATAAAGAATTATTTTCGTAACAATATCAGTATTATGCATTCGATTTGTTTGGGAGATATAAATATACATATTCTTAAAGATTATGTGGGTTACTTCCCCTAATTCTGAACCATAAAAATAATTAATAAACATTAAGTGCATAAAGATAGTGATCATTAAAAGCAGATGGGCATAGGACGGTGGTGTGCATCGTCCGTCATAGCACTGTGCCGGTGCGGTGCCGCGGTGCCGCCACAGCGCGACCGGTGTGGTGTGGTATGTCCTTGGTCTCGCCTCGCGCATACCATCGTCTACTCAATTAGCGCGGGCGGTGATCGGAACCATCGTATCCGACTGACGGCTCCATGCGTGGGAATACTCCACTGTTCCACTCGTTACCCGACCAATCTTAAAATCCCTAAATCCTTGGAAAACAAACCCTGACTAAATATTCTCCTGTACCATTTTTGAGCTACCCATTAAATCAATATCTGCATACGTGCATCGCTAACTGTTACTTTTGTGTTAAATTCCTCGGAATTTGGGATACTTGCCAAATATTTTTTCAGGGGAACGTTTCTATTTTAAATCGTGGATGTCTGTCAATTTGTGTTAAATTGATGTACTATTTGCTCCAATAAAATCTGAGATGTTTTATTATCGTCGCTGGTAATTTATCTATAGTATTGTCTCAAATTGTTAACCGTCCTGCCTTCGATTTGTCACGTTTCGCCCTCAGTTTATTGAACAAATCTGCGGTGAAAGCCTACAATCGTGTTGTGGTCATTGGCGGCACGCTAAGTTGAGGCAGGTCGTCCATTCGTACGGCTTCTCGTTTATTGTAGGTGTAACTTTATGATCGTACGCTTCTGCAGATTGTTTTGCCATTATTGTTCTAATATCCCATGAACTTGGATCGTGCCTTTCATATAATAATAATAACTTCGGATTTGGTATTATTTTCCTTGCATTCTCATTCCTATATGCCATGCGTTAACTCGATCTCTTAAACTAAACACGGCTTATTTCTAATTGCTAACCACATCCACATTCTCAGTACGGCTTCAAGGACATAATGTAGCCATGCTCTTTTTCTTATATTCGCGAAGTAATCTTAACTAAATATTGGCTCTGTAGTTGGCTGCTACAATCGTGCACGATTTATCTGACTCAATTAATCTTGGGTTTCTGTGACTTTTGACGTACCGTCCTGATTCCGTATTGCAGTGACGAGACTTGGCAATATTTTACACGTGATTAGAGTAGCGGCGGCGCTCACCGGCAAGCACTGTATGGGTAGGCAAATTGCGCCGACGCGACGCGCAGTCACGATTTGAACCTTGCAGGAACCCGGGGAGGTTTCTACAGAATTCCTTAGTAAATGTTACACAGATTAATGTCTGCATCTAACTTGATACTGCATTTCTTGAACATGATTATCCTTTTAGAGTGAACGTTTTATAAAGACATTGAAAATTTGATTGAATATTTACATTTTAATCTGATTTGCTATCGTTCATGATCGCTTGTTACGTAGGCAGTTATTTTTTTAAAGACATCCAAGTCGCTAGTTATTCAAATGAGACATCGCTTACAGATATAATCTTTTAACGGATAAGGAAGTCTCGGGGCTCGCAAGTCGTATGTTGGGCTTGGGAATTCTGTCTTGACTCTCTGCACCTTTTATCAGAAGACATTGTAATGTCGTTTTGAGATTTGTTTATTAATGTGTGCGCTAAATTGTATTTTGCTGAACTTTAAGATTATCATGGAGTAGAATTAATAATAACCATAATTCGGAAAACAATGACAATAAATTATTATCTTTTTCGGTAGGTACAGTCTTAATTTATCTATTAGCCATCTATCAGTAGCATCTTTACTCGGAATTCCTTCGTAAATTGCCTGTAATTCATCATCTATTTGATTCACGAATAAAAGTAAATGTAAATTACCATAGCTAGGGCATGAGATTGTTATCCTTTCGGTAGCAATAGGACTTTAGGGCCAGAACGTCAGCCGTCCAGAACAGACCCGTCGGCGTTTATTCAAACGATGCTTGTTAATTATTTTTCACGCTACAAAATACGTATCTGTATAAGGGATCTAATAAAATATAATAAAGTCATACATACATTGCGGTCTAAAACATAACACTCCTTGTGTCGTAGTCGGGTAAAAAAAGAAAAAAAAATGTTTCTTAGGGTACTGATGTTCTGTCTGTTCGTCTGTCTCCAGGCTGTATCTCATGAACCGTGTTAGCTCGACAGTTGAAACTTTCACAGATGAAAAACGCAACGATACCTCAATGTATTTTTACCACTAGCGCCATCTAGTGCTGGAGTGATGGTCTGGACCAGTGTTAAAATTAATTTTAACGTTCGTGTTGGGTTCACGGGTCGGTTGGTCCAGTGTTCATTTTAGGGTTCCGTAACCAATTGTGATAGTGGTACGGAACCCTTCGTGCGCGAGTCTCGCACTTGACCGGGTTTCTTTCTTTTTTTTTATTACATTTTCAATAAGAAAACAAGATCGTTAACATCAGAATTAGTATATTACTTATTTACCTTACATTATTTGGCAAAACACATAAACAATATCCTGCATGTATTTATCGAAGGGTCTTAACATTGGTATTGAGGATCTACCTACCCATTTCGTACCAAAATAACACAACAAAGCACTGGAAATGAATGACATCACGTCTTATAAACGTCCGACATATTTCTGAATGACAGAATTTTGCTTTAGAAACTGGTGTTTTAATTCTTTATCAAATGTTACTTGATTTTAGCAACGTCTGCATCCGAATTATCTGTCTAGTTAATAGATAGCTGATTTTGATAGACACTTTGTATTTCACTAGTTGCGTCCCGCAGTTTCCCCGCGTAATTGGGATACTAAGGCCTATTTTACTCCTCGATATTGTAGCTTTCTGTTGGTGACTTGAAATCGGTCCAGTAGTTTTGGAGCCTATTCCTTACAGACAAACAAGTCTTTCCTCTTTATAATATTAGTACAGACATATACATTGCTGCTTTGACGTAACGTGGTAATCAACAGTTATGGCCTCAAACCATCAATTTGCTGTATAGTGCCAATGAAACTGAGTTATCGACTAAACCCCTTACTAATAAACGACGACTAAACTTTATGTAACGTTTGTCTTTTACTGCGACATGAAGCTTCAAAGTTGACAGACAGACAAACGTTACATAAACTTAGTCATCGTTTATAAGTAAAGGGGTAAAAATAATACGGGTAGGTTATATTAGAGTCACTTCTAGGATAACATTTTTTTTCGACAAAACGCTTTGTACGTAGGAGTAATATAAATTCGAGACAAGTTCGACAATAATAACTAGATTGGGTGCATTAGTTACCACAATATATTTTGATTGGTTCAATTGCTTAATTCTGTAACGAGCAGTGGAGTCTGCTACCCACTCGTCTGTAACAATTTTTAACCGTTTCACTGGAATTAAACTACGATGTGGAGAAATATTCCTCAAGTAAATGCTTTAATAAACTAAATTCACACGATTTGTTAACATAGTTACATTTTCCCGGGTCTTAATCGCGTATTATACGCGATTAAGACCCAGGAAAATGTAACTATATGCTTCAATGTTTGGTATGCAGTACAAGTGAATGAGAACATGATGTATTTCTGGTCACGAACAATACCGCACACTTCGCTTTCCATCAGTCTTGCGGTTTTATTAGCTGACACCTGAAGTGTACAGTTTGTATTGTATTTGACCAGAGAAATAGCACTATAGCCGTGTAGTCCCGGCTTAGAATAGGACTATTCTTTCTCTTCCTTTGGGTGTCGTAAAATGTGACCATGCGAACCTAGAGTTCTCCCCGAGCGCTGCGAAGGAGATTACTGCTTGCTCCCAAGGTCCCAAGGTTGGGGTCGGTGTACAAATATTTCCAAATCTTTTTGCACTAGGTTTAAGCGGACTCCAGGCTCCTGGTAAGCATGCAACCTGGTTCTCAACGAAGGGCGCGTTCCGATACCACACATCATTTATCTAGATTTTACGATGTTCCAAAATTATCAAGTATTTTATTTATACAAGTTCTTACGAACCGAGTTTGAACTGTAAAGCTCACCGGTAGATGTCTCTACGAAGTCTTACTCGCAAGAACACAAGGTGGTGCTTTCTTAATTTCGACTTGGCGGGAGGCTTACCAGTGGCGTAGCGGCAATTGCTATGGTTCGGATTACCAGTAGTCGCAGGTTCGAGTCCCGCCAGGTACTAACATTTTTGAAAGCATTTCTTCAAAAGTAATGCTTTTAAAAAAATTACTTCTAAATAATAGATATAATATGACTTATGAACATCGCTCGGACGAGGAGAGATAAATAATACTTTATTAATTATTCAAGTGTACGCTGAAAACTTATGATGTCATAATGATTCGTCGCGTCTCGTCTGAGCTCCAGTGAGTCGTGTAAATAACCTTCACACAATGCCACATGTGGTGTGCTGGACGAATATTGTGCCATTTAACATTACTTATTGATGATCTTAATCTCATCTCTTATTGTTTGTTATCATTATTTTTCATATAGCCCCAGCATAGAATAGGGCTACGTCATCTCTTCCCGTGGGTGTCGTAAAAGGCGACTTAGGGATCTGAGGGAGACTAGCAAACCTTAAGTTCTCTCCGGGCGGTTGCGAATAAACAGCTTTGTCCCTAGGAGGGTTGGTCAGGCAGGCGACGGGCCGTTAAAATATTGCCAAATCTATTTGCAGAAGGTATGGTCAACAATAATGACGACACTGCGCCGACCAAAACCGCGCCTGGGGTTTAGCGGACCTCGGGTTCCCGAGAGGGTTTGCAACCGAGAACATAGCTCGGATGAGAAGAAGATTATTTTCTTGCATATTCCAAAATACTCTATTATGTACTTCATCTTAAATGCGCAATTAACGAACGTACCTCTATACAATGAAGATAAAAACATTGTCCAGTCCATAAAACACATGCCTTGTATGTTTACTAAAGTCTGTTTACTTTCCTATATCCTTGAAGATATATTTTCGTGTCGACGGCCAGGAAATTAGTATTTAGTAGAGCAGTTGCTGCTATAAAACTCGAACGTTTCGTGTACACAAGTTTAAATATCCCGAAGTTTGCGTTTAAGAGGAAAAGATACCTATTCGTTCCCCATACAAATGTAGTCGACTGTTTTCTCCCTGGATAAAGACATTAGAGCAAATATGTTTATGACATAAAACCTATATGCTGGCCATGGTCAAGACCATACCCTGCGTTTGGGTTTCTTTCATTTTATCATTAGAATAGGAATAAAATTTAGAAAAATTTGAATTAAAAAAATAATTAAAACGTAGAAGCACGGTCATGGCTGATATAGGTTTTATGGCATAAACTATAAACATATTTTCTCTAATGATGACTTTATCCAGGGAGGAAACAGTCGGCTACGTTTGTAAAGTTTGTATTGAGAAAAGAGTCGGTATCCTTCGCTCTTAAATATCACGTTTTAACGGCAGATGGACGCCGATAAATTATGACCACCTTATAAAAGCAGTGATCATTACACCGAATGCTGTAAACTTTTCATTTATCTTGTCAAATGTATGAGAAATCTTGGGTTTTATATTATTTTCATATAAGTCGCAATAAAAATAAGTAATTGTTATCATTATCACGAAAAGACAATTTGTACAATTTTTAGTTTGAGAAAGTTTTACTCTTTTAAAATAATTTATGATTTGTTTCTGTGTGTCATCATATGACATTCAGATATATAGATATAGATATAGATATTCTATATCTATAAAATGCTTTGTCTTGACTTGACTGAATGATCAACGCGCAGCCTAAACCGCTGATCAGAATTATGGAGTGTGTTCTTTATGTGATGTAGGCATCCGATAAGAAAGGATTTTTGAATATTGCACCGGGATCGGGAAATTATTTCTATCGTATATCTTTTACGATCTATACTATTACTAATATTTTATATGCTCTATATGTCTGACCTTTTGACGCAAACCGCTGAACGTATTTTGATGAGCTTTAGTATAGAGATAGAAGGGACCTTGGAAAAGCACATAGGCTAGTTTTGATATTCCCGCGGGATAGGAACTTACGTGGGGTGCCCAGCTAATATTATTACAAAATAATCTAGATCAGTAATCTAACGTAAAAGTTTATACCATATGCAAGAAGGACATCATACTGTGGAGTTAAAAATACGGTTAAAATTTGAAGTTGTTTGTTTTATTCGGTCATATTGTGTTTAATTTTGTTTAAGCATCTTATCCCTATGCATGTATGCAGTTGGAACATAATACATCTGGAAGTCCTTTTGACCTTCCGAATGTATAAGTAAACCGTTTTATATGTTTTTTGGTTTGTTCGTTTTGTTGACGTGATGTGTATTTGCATACATCCTTGAGTCAATGAATACCTTGAAGTAAGATCTGCATTGTTTGTGTCTTTTGCAATTTGTCATTTATTTACTACTAGCTGTGTTCCGCGGTTTTATCCGCGTAAGTTCTGATTCCGCGTAAATTTTGGGATGAAAAGAAGCATATGTGATCTCCAAGGTCCCTTCTATATCTATACCAAAATTGCTTAATATCGGTTCAGTGGTTTAGGCGTAAAAGCGTAACAGATAGACAGAGTTATAATAAATAATTTTAAGTAAATAAATAAATATTGCACGGCGTCAATCTAGCCCCAAACTAAGCACTAGGCTTGTAATATGGGCACTAGACCACGATATGATATAAGTATGAATAGCTATGTCCCGTGGTTTCACCCGATCCCGCGGGAGTTTCTATTAGCCGAACATATCCATTTGTTAGAGCAATTGATACTTTGACGATTGTCTAAACAATTTCCATTAGTCATCTACTCAAAGTAGGTTGAATGTACTATCGTCTAAAATTTGCCGTAAACTATCCATATGCCACAAAAAATAGTAGCAGACAATGAGGTTCTCAGTGGTTCGCACATTCGAAAATATCGGGTGACTGAACCTTGCCAGTACATGGTCTATAGTTTTTTTCCGAATTAGCTCTACAAAAACAATTTTAAATAAATAGCCCACAGTACTAAGATGAAGCTCGCGCGTCTGTAAGCGCAGTTTCACAATAGGCTAGTTGGTACATACATATCTATCTATAGTAGCCAACCTATAGAATTGCATTATTTATATTGCTCTATTGATATGATCTAAGTGCAGCAGACCGTTAAATTTTTTTTTTTGACAGTACGTGTGTATTTTGATAGTTTTTAGATATGTACATAGGTTTATTTGATTATTCAAATGGTAATTGTTAGACGTAGATCTGTTATGTTATTTTAGGCAGTAGGTACTTGAATTATAATGTATGACTATTTATTTTAATTAAACTTTTTTTTTTGTTTTAATCGCGTGGTGTTTATTACTTTTAGCATTGTTTGAATGCTCAACGTTTACACGTCTTTTCTTCGAGATTAACAATACTGAAAAAGAGACCTGTAAAGGTTTACTTTAAACATTTGAAAAATGCTAAAAGTAATAAATAGCACGGTTTCGATTCAAACCGAAAAATGAGTTTAATTTCAATCCAACAACATCGCGACAGCAGAAGAAAAATCTATTTATTTTAATTTATATTTATTATCTTTGAAATAGCTTTGTAACTAACCATTCGAAATAATGAAACAAGAAGGCTTTGTTTAAATTAAATATCCTTATCTACATAATGATGAGTGACTTCATTTACATGCCTAAACATCTAGTTTTTGGGTGTTAAATGAATAATGTTTAGTTAGAATGTTAATCGGTTAGATCGATCGATGATGAAGCTTCGAGCGACGTTATTAATAAAGATATGACGCAGATCGTGAGATCTCTCAACGGACATTGAAATAATTTTGCTTGATGTTTAGAAATCCATCACATGCGAATGGAAATATTTTAATTTATTGAGATAACCGACGATACGTATCATGAATATAAATGAGTAGAGACAAAAACAAGATATGTCTGAGCTGAGGGGAAATAATAAGAGGCGTTCGACAGCCACGATCGTCTAGCCGCTAGTGGCCATCGTCCTTGAGTGGAGAAATCCTTGATGAGTACAATCAACCGCCACCGGATAGTTGTCTTTCGTCCAGGGCTGCCAATTAATATTTTATCTATATTATACGTACCTACCGCCGTCGTCGGTCGGATGCATGTCTTCTCAACGTCTCTACCGACCTGTTTCATACCCTCATGTCGCAAAACTCGTTATTTCATTATTACTTCACTATTTATAAAGCCATGATCTGCGTGCGAATCTGCGTGTTAATCATTACGTAATATTGTTAAAAATAGCTAATATACATTTTCGAAGTTACTGACGTGTAACGTTAATGCATAATACGTGTAATTTTAGTAGATTACAAATGAAAAACCACTCGAAATACGAAGTGCAACCCTATGATGATGTTGCGTAGGTGCTAGTAAGAGCATGATAAATAATATCGGCAAAAAACTAAAACTGAAAATAAATGGTCGAAGAACGCCTATTAGCACGGGGTGTCTCACGATGTATTTGCTCTGATGTGGTCTCGCAGCGCACCATATTTGTAAACAGGTGATTATAAACACCATCGACAATGTATCGAAATTAAATCTAATTTATACGACACAATGCACTTCTTATTCTTCATCTCAGACTCACTTTACTTGCCAATTAATAGCTTTTTTATTCTATTCAATTCGCCCGTTCGCGTTGCGTTGATTATACAAGATCTACTAATATATACAGTTTGTAAAGCTATTATGTTAGTTTTATTTGACAACGTCAATATTTTGTAGTAACTGCTCCCTACACGTGTAATATTTAATATTAAATATTAACTGGAAGTTGCCAACTTATCGGTAATTCGTATTAATTTTAACCAATTACGTGATTGTCCGGCCTATATCAATATTTGTAAGCACGCAGTTCGCAGTTAGCGAAGGATTAATCGACGGTGCTTGTAAAGATGAGAATGACGTGTAACGATAAATTTCATTGGTCTTAATAGATAAGTCTAAAGAAGTAAACTTTTTAAATTCACACGAATTGTTAACATAGTTACATTTTCCCGGGTCTTATTCGCGTTTTATTTTTATTTTCTAACCTCGACGTTTCAACCATGTTACAATAGTCTTGTCCCCTCGCGACCAAGACCATTGTAACACGGTTGAAACATCGAGGTAAGAAAATAAATAATAATTCGCGATTAAGACCCGGGAAAATGTAACTTAGTCTAAATAAGACATGCGGTTTGAAGCTTCTGACCACCGTGTTAGCCGCAACCGTTTCCATAAAATGGATAAAGTATTAAGAAACCTTAGTTAGGTAGACTGACAGACGCAAGAAAGGGCTTTGTGGGTAATTCAGTGTGCCAATTGTTTCCGCATACCTTGAATACTTCATGTGCTATTGATTTCTTAATTCAGTTTTAATATTGGGAAAGCGTGGGATGTTGAACACGGTAGACTAATTACGGAAACTTGTATTTTTATGATTGTTGAAACGAAAATGTCAATACTATAAAATATATTTATTTACGTATTTATCCATTGGTAAAAATGTTTTCATTGTAGGTATATCGAAAAATGCTTTATTTTCTGTAATTGCTCTCAGCGGGACTCGAATCCACAACGTCTCAATCACAAGGCGGGATCATTGAGCTTTATTATGAACTAGGTGCAATAAATACGTGTGAACTGTGTACCTACTTGTAGTGGGTAGACATCACTGACCTCCATGGTACAAGTAGCTGGACAGGTCATAGCGCAATGAATTTTGTGCCTATTTGATCTGCACCATGTTGCGCTGTTGTCGCGCGTTTTCTATTGAAAGTGATGGTGGCTGACCGTGGAACTAATAGTTCCGGAGACGGTGGCGCTAATCAAATCGGCACAAAGATCTAATGTCATTTTGTATGGTGTACCAATTCCAGCGTACTTGTATAGTTTCATTTCATAGATAGTTATAGTATCCCGCCTTGCAACATAGTAATGCTCGGTACTCCCGCCAGTCTGTCACAGCACAGTCAAGTTCACGGCCTCCCCGACCGTCGCGTCGTTCCGCAACATTTCCTCGTTCTATCTCGGCGCTCATTACTTATCGATTATACTTTCATTCAAGTACAAAAAAGGTTAGATATGATAATTTTAATCAGGCTTAAATCCCTCATTGACCAATTGACCATCTTCAATCAAGTAGTCCTTTAATAAGAGTAGGCCAGTCGAACCCGAAATTGATAAATATTGTAAAAGCGATATAGATTGAAATGTATATTCATTATTTTTTTAAACTGTATTCATTACTATAACGACATCATCCAAATATGTTAAAAAATATGGGTCTTTGTGTGTGTGCCATTAACGATAGTTCACGGTTGATTCATAAACGTCACTGATATTTCAAAATAGAGTATTTTCCAAGGTTACTGAATATTTTCGTACTTAGGTGATGCTGATAATTATCTGAGGTTTATTCTTGTATTAGAATTGTCTAACATTTCATTGCAAATAATACACTGAAAATGAAACTATAACGTGCAATTGAACTGCAATCGATTCTTTATTGACTCGAAAATGTATGGTATTCTCCAAAGAAAATTTATCGAAAAATGTCAATGTCTTTTACATGAAGTTTCAAAAGTGACAGACAGAAACAAACGTTACATAACTTATTCATCTGTTAATCATCGTATATAAGTAGGGGGTAAATTGTTACATTTCGATTTGGACGTTTGGCACGAAACCACTTGTACATGCATTGCTTTGATGTCATACCTCGTTATTCCTTATTAGCTAATAAAGAATAACGAGGTATAATCGCATGCTGACTACCATATAGCAACGATATGTTTATAATTAACTAGCTGCGCCCTGCGGTTACACCTGCGTAAGTCCCGGTCCCGTGACACTATCGGGATCAATAGTAGCCTATGTTATTAAGGGTGAATGTTGCTTTCTAAAGGTGAAAAAAAAATGAAATCGGTCCAGTAGTTTTTGAGTTTATTCATTACAAACATACACAACACACACACACAAATGTACAAATATTTTCTCTTTATAATGTTAGTCTAGATTTATAAAGTAAATAACAATGTTCAATAGTATCTCCAGTAAAGCTGAAGCAATTAGGAATCTCGTCCACGCAATGTAATTCCGAGATACTTACTACCTACAATAATCTCTGTACGTTTTACCGAGTATTGTTCTCGACATTTAGCGCTAGGTCGATGACCGACTCCATCAACTGTTTATCGACATCAAATAACTACTTTTTTGTTACGAACTGTACATTATATTATTTGTAGTTTCACCCTTAGATAAAAACAAAAATAGTAGATACGGTACATTCTAACATTGCGTATTCGTAAATTGAGCTAGAAACACCTACATGCTTTTTCATAAAATTGTTGTATTTAAAAAACATTTGTCTTTAAGAATGATTCAGGCATTTGAAAATAAGCAAAAAGACATTCTTATGGATTTCGAAAAGATAATCGCAGTGTGACAGCACGTGCTCACGCGGCCACGGTTCGACATACGTACGACTGAGGCAACTGCGTCAGCTAGACGCAGTTTTATCGTCTGATTTTCCGAGACTAGGTACCGTATTTTTAGTTTTTTTGTTTTAATCTAAGGTTTCACCACAAATGTTTTACTTATCTATTATTTGCCACAACACATTTTGATTCATACCGGTTCTGATCCGGTGGGTAAATTGGATAAATGCTAATTAGATATGATTTACAGCCGAATACAAAAACGCTACTCAAAATTAGAGTTCTACTTAAACAATTTAAGCATCTCTGAAAGTCAAAAATTCCCATACTTATTTTGAATTTAGAAGCTGCTCAATAATTTAAGTAGGGCTCTAATTTTAAATGGCGTTTCTGTATTCGGCTGTTCGTCGACTAAAGTCAGATTTTATAAACGGTCAGACGGTTATGTTATGCAAGGGTAGAAAAAAGTTTATTGCAAGGGTAGGTTAGGAAAGTAAACTCTAAATAAAATCACAACAAGGAGCGTAAACTCTTATTAAAAATTTACAAGTTTTTTTTTATTATTATATGGTTACTCGATGGATATGACTTAAAGAAATTCGAAGACGAATTTTACCTTTTTACATATTGAATTATCATATCAAATGTCTTACAGAGGATCGATAGTTATCATTTTCTGGCCTTGGGCGAAAAATAGAGCTTTCTAAAGAATGATCCCTTGTCCAAAACGACCGTTTATTACGTAATTTTTCATGTCCTGATATATGTCGATAAATGTTCTTCTTGTAAATAATGTGAGAAGAAAACGTGCCGACTTCAAACACCTAGTGATAGAAGGGCATGATAAAGACATATCAATACTTATAATATTATAAAGCTAAAGAGTTTGTTTGTTTGAACGCGCTAATCTCAGGAACTGCTGTTCCTTTTAATTTCAAAATCTTTCAGTGTGGGATAGTCCATTTATTGGGGAAGGCTATAGGCTACTTTTGATCCCGATATTCTCACGGGATCGGGACTTACGTGGGTCAAACCGCGGGACGCAACCAGTATAAAAATAAAGTTCCCTGTAAATTTCCAATCGTGTCTGTTATCCTTATGTATCACGAATATAGATTCCCTATTTGTTTAGTGTGTTGCTGTCAGATATAAATCTCAAGAGATCACGAGGTCGTTAATGTGATATTCGTGTCGACGTTGACTGGGTACTGTTAACCTATTGTCGATTCAAGCTTTCATATTCGTCTATTTATATTATGTGTATATGTTTTACATCTGTGCTCTACATCGACTGTACTCTCTAACTAAACTGGTCGTATGTGGAGTAGACATGATCGTTTCAATGACTCATGCTATTGTTTCACTAAACTTTGATAAGTTCTGTCCTAAATTTTATTGCTTCTGAATAGACTCGAAGAAGACGATTAAGAAAACTTATACCCTTAGATTACTTAGAAAGCAGTGTGAGTAATTTCTCGAACAGTTTGACTTTGGAACTGATGAACCTCGCCTGTCAGAGTCGAGTTTGTAATGGATCACTATCAGGCGATCTTTCTCCTTCTAGTCTCTAATAGAGACCAGTCCAGTTCCATGCTTGTACCTATTAATCATTGAATTATCGTTTATCAAGACTTATATCCAGTTAGAAATATTTAATTATAGTTTTAAATTCAGAACTGAGTAATAAAAAGTGTAGGTTGCAGTCGGCAAGTATATTTACCTCAGTTAATGGGACTTGGGGCCCCGGCCGGTAGTTTCCGTTGCATTTGATATGCCTGCTTTGATAAGAGCGGTGGCCACGCGACACTTGCCTAACCCCTTAGACCAGAGGGTTGTTCGCCCTTCCGCCTTATTGATTAGCACCCTTTGGAAATTAACTTGATGGTGAAAACAACACACGCCTGTCACTAATCATTTTATATTACTAATGCTTTATTTTTCATTTTCGGTGCTAAATCATAATGAAATCCATCATAAGCCTATTAGAGTTTTGTGAAAAAAAAATGGGAGCCTTGTATAGGATTTTCGGCTGCTCATCTATCTATCTATGTGTTAATATTCTGGAACGGATAAAAATACAGATCAAAATGTGTTTCTTAGAACCCCTAGAATCATAGATTCTTCTTCTGTTTTTGCGATGTTGTATTGAAATTAAAGACATTTTTCTCTTCTTCAAGATAGACCTGGAAAGGTCTCGAAACGTTGAGCGTTGTAACAATGCTATAAGTAATAAAAACCACGCGATTCAAACCGAAAAATGTCTTTAATTTCAACCAATAGAATCACTTGATGCTAAAATCTAATTTAAAATTTGCGATCCCATGGGTTCTAGCAAACGGATTCCTCGCTACGCATCCTTGGTGGAAATACAGCCTAAGTTTTGCAATTCTATTTGAATTATATACTTATGAAATAAATTAAATACTTATAACGAAATCTTACAACTTACGTACATACATATTTAACAACTTGAACCGTCATGAGACTTGGCCGCTGGAACGAAAGGGCGGCAAACATATAAATAAGTAACATTTATTGTGTACCTACTGAAGTTTTATCGAGCAAGTTTGACTCACACTGTAACTGATACAACAATAAATTATTTGGTACAAAATTGTTTCCATTCCAGAAAAGTAGCTTCATAAAAATTAACACAACTAGAATTCTATAAACTTCAACTACGCGAAACCACGCGATTCAAACCGAAAAATGTCTTTAATTTCAAACTTCAACTCTTAAGATTTATTTTCGTTAGATTTACCAAAGTTCTGAATGCTATAACCTTCTGTTCCCTGCGTTTGGTTTCTGGACCAATGATTCCCGTGCAATTACGTACTCTGCTGTAACGCCATTTTTACTATAAACTTAAAAACTTATTTTGAGACCGTGATTACTAAAGATTATACATTGGTAAAGCCTCAGGAAGAGAGATCGATCAAACCGTGTTAGTTGATGCGAATAATGCGGGCGCGTTGTAAGTCCATGTTTATTTGTACTATTGAAAGTCGTGAGCTATACAATCGTTCTGTAAAGGTAAGAGCACTGCAGGACAAGACAATTATGTACACAAATACTTGGAAAGTGACGACCTCTGTGGCGCGTCGTGCGAAAGCGCGACTGCAATGCAGAAGGTTGCGGGTTCAATTCCCGCCGGGTGCAAATATTTATGCTTAAAAAAAATTATTTGTGTCTGGTCTGGGTGTTCCTCTATGTATAATATGTATGTATTTACAAAAGAAAAATAAATAAATATAAGTATTATATCCGTTGTCTAGTCACCGTAACACAAGCTTAGTAGCTTACCATGGGGCTAGATGGCGCTGTGTGTTGTTCAGATTATTTATTTATTTATTTAAGTGCAAATATAAACGCCTTAAAAACAGGAATTGATACCGTCTCTCACGTAAAACAGACTTATTCGTGGAATTAAATAAATCTTAGATGTAGGTTCGTATATGTGATCGTGAATCTAGGTCTGTACATGAACGAATATGAGGTCGTGTCGTGAAGTTATAAAATTGAATAGATACTTGGGATTGTGAAGGTGTGTATTGCGGTCAACAAGCAGTGTTGCGACACTCAACTGCCGGTGTTGGTTGCGGCAAATCAATCTCGGGACCTAATAGCACCTCTCGCGCCGCCGTAACACGTCAAATTCTCTTTCAAATAAATGGTAACCGCTATGCAATTGCTGATTCAACGTTAACGCAATAATCTGTCGTTTTGTACAATCTAATGATCTGGAATTATGTGCACGTGCGTAATTGAGTTGCTTTAAGATATGTAACAGTAGCAATGATTTAGCGAATTATCGTCACAACACTTGTGTATGTAGGTACACTTGTATAGAAATTATTAGTATTTATACGATTGCCATAGTTTTTAATTATCTCCACTTGCGTCTGGCAAAGTTAGTTTTAACCCAAGATTTGAATATAATTTGAAACAAATGCTGTCAAAAATAAATGCAAATACCACCGAGTTAGCGACAGCCAGAGTTATATTTTTCACCCAACTCGGCGCAAATTGGCTTTTGTTATAGGAGCCACTTTAACAACGAAAATATATTGTTTCAGTTTCCGTCGCCTACGGTGGAAAGTGCGGCGTGTGGCAGCAGTTCCTCGTCGTCTTCCTCGTCCTCTTCATCGTCTTCATCATCGTCTTCCTCATCGTCATCGGATTCGGACACGGCTGACGCCGCTGGTGGCTCAGTCCATGCTTCTGCCGATGACTCAAGTGCAGCGCTTGCTGCTGCCTGTCAGTTACAAGTGAGTTCCTTATTGCCACATCAGTTTCCTATTTCAACGCAGTCAGGCGTTTCTAATGATTGCATATCTATGCACCATGTCATCTCACACATAGACTGACTAAGATCGACTTGACGGGCCGCCTCTCCGTGCCATTGTCGCCCTGTTGATTTGTATGTTCTGTCTTACGCTGTAGATGTACTGTATTAAAGCCTTAAAGTATCGAGTATTCGAGCAATCTAAATTTAATTGCCCCAGTTCGGTGGTAGACAGATCGATTTTCATTCCTGACTTTGACCTTACTATTTTAGCATCAGACAGAAAGTATTTATAAACTGTGAAATGATTCCAATAATACATGGAGACGAAATTCGCCAGGTCATCGACGATGCGGACCTCGCGGAACTATTTCCAGAGCAAACATCGAGCGCGCCGGCGCCACAGCCTAATTTCACCAACTTTGCAGTTCACAACGCTTCGGCGGACAACGATGACAAGTCCATTGCTGATAATGGTAAGTAGGATTTGGTATTTGCGAGATATTGAACCATGATTTGTTTTGATAATTTTAACAATTAATATTTCTTTACAGGCGATGGATCGAGTAGTGAAATGGAACTCACTCCTCAATTGGTGACGGCAGCTATTCAGAGAGCGACGGCAGAATCGTCGGGATCTGAGAACGAATGTTCAAATTCCGACGTCAGGCATCAGAACACGACTCATTACGCGTCGAGTTTACTGCAGCAGTTCGTTGCTCAGACGCAGCTACTGAGCAGTACTGCTCCAATAACTCCGATCTCTGCTGCAACAGCTCCATCTCTCGGCTTAAATCCACCCATAGAACGTGTCGGCTCCATAAGTGATTGTGTTCTCGGCCAAATTAACACCATACCAGAAATACCACCGATCACATCCAACTATCTATCCACTAGTCAGCACCTAAACCCACAGCAAACTGAAGAACTCTCTCAAATCAACAAAGATCTCGAGGAAATAACATCAGTATCGGATTCTGTAGGCATGTCCCTACCGAATCCACCGAGTTTAGATGATTGCGTAGATAATAATGTTTTCATGAATCTGGGCATAACGCAAGAGGGAACTGAGTTGGGCAGCGCTAGTGATTTACTCAAAACGTCACCTTTAACCGTAACCACCGATATGAGTTGCTTAAACTCTGTAGATTCTCAAAAACTTGACACTATTAGCACTAATTCTATAGAATCTCAGGAAGATGTTAAAAATGTAATTGTAGAGTCGAGAAGAAAGCGTGGACGACCCCGTAAAGTTAGAAAACCTGACGAGTTGGAATCTCAGAAAGAAGATAAATCAGGTGTGGACGTTATAAACTTCCACAACAACAACGACCCGCCGAATGTTTCACCTGATTCAGGAATTCTGTCTAATCACAACTCTCCGACTCATTCTCCTATGAGACGACACGACGTTGACGAAGTACACAGTCGACTGTCACGGAAATCTACTCAAAAGGAAAATACAAGGAGAAACATGAGATCTAAATCAAAAAGCAGAGGCAGAGCTCAGATTAGATCAGATTCGAGCGATTGTGATTACCAGAAGAAAAGAATGGAAAATGAAATAAAACAAATCAAAACGGAAGCACCATCTCCAGTCCCGTTGAAACAGGAACAGAACAGAGCGGAAAAGAACAAGAGAACTGATCATAAGTTGGATATAGCTGCTTTAGATAGAATGTTGTACGCTACGGATAGAGTTTTATACCCACCGAGAAAGAAAGTAGGCCGAAAACCACAGTCTAAAGCGAAGCCAACAAAAAATACTCCAAAAACGTTGAGAGATAAAAATCAATACGATTCTGGTGACAGCGATGATGAGTCGATCTCTACTAACCGGTCTGTGCTATCTGGTGTGTATGCGAAAAGGAAGGAATTGAATAGTAAGCTAGCGAATATGCCCAAAAAGACTACGAAACCATTTGGGAACACGTGGAGGGATCATCAAAGCGAAAACGAAGCGGGGGCTGACGATCCCCTCGATCCAACTTGGAAACAGATCGATCTGAATCCTAAATACAAAGACATTCTATCGGGGTATAAGAGTGATCACGAAATTAAACCCTATAAAAGTTGTAGCCGACTCATAGAATCGGGCTATAAAAGCGACTTTGGATGCAGATCTGGATACAAGAGCGATTACAATCGCTGCGGATACAAAAGTGATCATAAATCCGGCTACAAGAGTGATAAGTCCGGATACAAAACTGATTATAGTGTCAGAAGTATGCGCAGGCGCATGAAGAAATTGAAGAAAACTAGATCGGTACGCGACAGGTCGTATTATAAGAACCAAAAGCACTTTGTGTCGGAGCAGGAAATATTACTACTGACGAATAAAACGTTCAGCAGTTTGACAATCGGTCACAGTTCTAGCGATTCTGAATGCGAAAGCTATCTACGACAACCAAAAGCTAGTCCGAAGTATGTCAGTGTTTGCACAAAGTATCCGATGCCGGCAAAGTATTCTTTTGGTTTTTCTAAAATCAAATCAGTTTTGAGGCCGAACACGTCAGATCCTTTTGCTCCAGGGCCTGTATTTAGCGGCTTCCAGAAACCAGTGACAACTTGTAACATTTTCAAAGTCAGCAACAACAATAATAACACGCTACTCAAATCTCCAACTAAGACCACTACCGCGGGAAATGCATTACCGACGTTGAAATCTGCATTTAACCATAAGTTTGGTGCTTCGCCGATATTTTCTGGTACAAAAACATCATCTAAGAAAGAAAGTGAACAATTCAAGAATGTTCCAAGAACGTTGTCACCAAAGACTAAAAAGCAGTCGAAAAATAGTAATTCGTTATTTTCCAACACTTCAAAGAAGGAAGTCGGCCCAAAACCGATGCCAACAATATTTGAGAAAGCAAAAAATAGTTATGTTCCCAACAAATCACTGTCAAGAAACGTTTTTCTGAACTTTAAAAGGCCACATCTGAAACCTTCTTACCATGTAAAGAAACATAGGAGAACAGTCGTTTTAGCTCCACCTAAAATAAATCTAAAACCTATTGAGCGGCCTTCGCGCATCACGGTGAAAACTGAAACCAAGCATCACAGACACAGGAGTAAAAGAAGACATCGGTCACGATCCGTCTCACGATGTAGAGAATCTTGTAGCAAAACTGTTGACTCAGTGGACCAAAAGTTCGGCCAAGAAATGGATTGTCTGGTTTCAAACTTCATTAAATTATGTCAAGTGGCACCAAAAATAATCACAAACGCTACTCAAAATTCAATAAAAACTACAGAAAAGGCGGCCCCAGAACCAGCGCCTACAAAAGTGGCTAAAAGAGGTTCTAAAAAGCGTAAAACGTCTGATAACTTAGAAGTGGCGACCCCTACCTCTAAACGTCGACATAAAAAGCAACAAACAGAATCTCAAAACAAAGGCAAGGAAACGAACGAACATAAATTGCCGCTCAAAAAACGTCATTATCACATCAACTCATCGACCAGCAATTCATTAAGCCTTAGTTTAGTTACTACTGAGTTTGGTGAAATATCTAAGAATGGTTCTAGTCCAGAAAAGTTTTTGTGCACCGAAACAGATTGTATGGGAGAAGTGCAAAATTCTGATAAGCCTGGAGAATCACCGAGAGCTAAACATGCTCATGATAAAGTGAAAAAGTCCAATGAAATATCTAAAACCATTCCACAGGACTCTAAAAATTCCATTACGGATACGAAAACAACTAAGCCTTCTGATGCCGCAGAAAGCTTAGAAATTAAAATTGATGAAAATAATTCCACTCCCACAAAAAATCATTCACCTAATTCGTTGAATGCAACTGATGATGAACTCTTTGTAAAGAAACCTGACGCCGAACAGTCAGAATTTTCTAAGAAGATTTACGAGACTTCCGAAAAACTCAAAGCTGTTCATAAAATGGTTCATGATTTGGAAAAATCCTTGCCCAAAACTAAAGATTCAGACGTAAAAACCGACACTACAAAACAAGAAACAAATAAAATATCTTCTCCACGAACTGAAACTAAAGCATCACCAGCTAGACAATCTACACCTATAGTCACACCCAAAAAACGACATCGACTTGAAGCCGAAAAAGTTGCCAATAATTCAAACTTAGACAACGTTGTACAATCATTCTCTAAAAAATTTACAGAAGATAAATCTGCTGTTTTGTCTACTAATAAAGAGATAAAAGAACTGAATCAAAATAATAGTAAAGAAGATAAGGATATCACAAAGTCTGATGACGATCAACTAAAAGCAAATGAGACCGCTACAAGTGAATCTTCTATACCCGACCCCCTTAAAAGTATGTCTGCAAGGTCTCTCTACAAAAGTTCAATACCACCTGCTCAAAAGTCAGAAATCATGACGAGGAAGAAAAATAGATTAGAAGGATTAACCAGTAATCTTGTGTCAAAAATAAATCCCAGCGCTGCAACTAAAGTTCTAGATACACTGTTGAATAATAATATCAGAAAGTCAATTGAATCTAGAATATTAGAAAAAGAGAAAAACACTGGAGAGTCTCCAAAACATGGAGAAGAAAAATCGAAAAAAGAAATCTCACAAATTAACACGAGAGCAACAGTTATCAAATCCCCAGTATCAAAAGGAAAGGCTACCGAAAATAAGAAAACAAAAATTCCGGAAAGCCCACTTACGACTGAAAACAATGTAGTTGTTAATGTTGACAAACCAACAGGCATTTTTGAACCATCAGTTGATTTGGAAGAACATATTCCTAAATCGTCAATTTGTATAAACAATACTTTGGTTGACAGTAAGAAATCGAAGGAAAAAGGAGATAACAAAACTAATCCAATACTGGCCCCTATTGATACTGAATCAGATATTCCTCTCGCCCTGATTTCTGAAACACCAGAGCCTATCATCAGGCCTAAGAGGGGTGAATCGATAGCTTCAGTGATATCAGACAAACTTCAAGAAACGACTAGCGGTCACAATTTACGTCAGTCCAAAAGAAATATGAATGAGAGTGACGAAACCAATGACACTAAGAAGAAGAAAAAGTCGAATATTCTTCGTGAAAGTAAATTGGTGTTACCATCCAAAGCACTGATTCCAAAAGTACAAGCTGAAAAGATACCAATGGCAGAACTTTCCAAAAAGATGGCAGCCCAAGAAAAGAAGAACGAAATAAGTGACACTAATGATAAAGCAAAGAAAACAAGGAGGCGAAAAGCAATCAATAGAACAGGTTTTCCAAGTATCAAAAAGAAGAAGAAGAAAGTGGAGTCCAACAATAGTAATATCACATCTGATGGTCACCTTACATCGGAAGATACTGATAATAATTCTGCATTTGAAAGAGTGCCTAAAGATGGAGAAGCAACAAGCAGTTTCTTAGAAAGAACGTCAAACAAGAAACCTGAACTTAAAGTTATTCTGAATAAAGACGAATGTCCTAAACAGGGAAGACTTACTGTTGTAGCTTTGGAAAAATTACAAGGAAAAGATTTGCCTGAAAGCAACAAAAATAACCAAACGACTGTTGTTCAAGAAAAGAAAAACACAAATTCTTCTATCTTAAGAGCACCTGCCTTGCAGTTAAAACCAAACAGACCGGAAAAAGACCTGAAAAACCATGTCAATAAGTGGGAGGTCCTTAGCGAGTCTGATAGTATTCCTTCTCTGGCTAGTTCACTGAGCAACGACCCTGAAGACAGCATACCACTCAGTTTACTTAATTTGAAATCGGCCAAGTCTCCCTCTCGCTTGGACAATTTGGAAAGACTGAAACGCAGGACTAGAGCGATGTCGCCCTCGCAAGAAATAGAAGAAATTCTATCAAAGCGAAAGGTTGTCGAGAAAAATAACAAAGTTGTTCTAAGACCTAAATCGAGTCTTGCTGTATTGTGTCCCAGTGAGAGAAAATTGAGGAGTGCCGATAACACCAACGAAGACGCAAAAACCAAAAATAAGGATAATAAGGAAAGCAAGAAAGTTGTTATTGAGATTGAGAAGCCTAAACCTTTGGGACTGATAGCTAGAAGGAAATCACGGTCTTGCCAAGCTGCGAAGCGACCTCGGGAAGTTCAATCTAGTTCTAGAGACAGCTCGTTAGATACAATCGTGAGTCGAAAACGAGCTTCTAAATCTCGAGAGCCTTCCCTTGATACTCTACGTGACAACGACGAAAACGACCCTCTTCCACTAAACGAGAAAGAAATAGACTTCGAAAAGAGCATTGACGTGCTATCCAAGAGCATTATTTGCAAGAAACGAGTCGCTTCGTCTCGCGATGAAAGTCCAGCCAGTAGTGTGGATACTAGAGAAAAGCCGGTAGTGTCCAAGAGAAATCCACGGTTGCGGAAGAAGTTTTTGGCCGCCGGATTATTCTCCGACTATTACAAAGACGAGTAAGTATTCAACGTATGCTTTATGCATCTATTTTTTGTGTGCCCTGGCCATGTGCCCAATGAGGTACATATAATGAGGTTAAAAAAATAAATTTTCTAAAAAAATAAATGCTTTTCAAGAAAAGAAATGCTCTCATATAAAGTTCTGTATTTGCTTGTTTCAGCCCCAAACCAGAAGGTAAAGGCAAGAACCTGGTGACTCAAACGGAGTTTCCTCCCGGGCTACTCGGTCCGCCGCCTTACTGTGAGCGGTGGGTGCGAAGGAGACAGCAACACTTCTCGCTGCCCTACGATATCTGGTGGCAACAACATTACAACCAGCCCGTGCCTTCTTGGAACTATAAGAAGATCAGGACCAGTAAGTTCTTCCAGTGTTAGCTGTATTTAAAATGACAGCCACAACCGAATTGAGTATCACCTCTTTTTTATGCCGGGTTAACTTGTTATTGTCTTCGACTCACAACTCAGTCAAATACTTCTAGATGCTCAGAGTTAATACAAGACATTCGATTCAGCTAAAAGCTACGTTATTACTAATAAATATAGCTTATATTGGCCTTGTTATTTTAAAACAAATCGACGCAATGAAATCTTCTACCCCTCGACACCAATAACTCAATACTTCCAAGAACAAGAACCGTTGGTTTGACGACAATCAAGTTCGCGCTTCCCTTGATGTTTGTAATTGTTATTGTTAACGGGCTCGTTTTCCGCAAATAGACCTCCTCAAATGGGGTCCTTTTTGCGTCATGATTCATTTTGTTTGTGGGAGAACCAGCCCAGCTCGTCCATAAATTTTGCCACTAATTTGGTTTATTAAAAATTTGTGGAAGGCTTTTTACGTCACCTATAGTTCCAAGTCTAATCTCCGCCAATGCAGGTCATTCCAAAACAATATGCGCGGCCGTCTCCTCTACCTCCACACAGGCTCTGCACACTCAGAGTGCACCCCATCCCTTGATGTTAATATTGTATGTTTGTACCTCTCCAGACGTGTACTACGACGTGAAGCCGAATGACGTGGAATGCGAGAGCGTGGCGTGCAACTGCGCGGCGGCGACCGGCTGCAACGAGGACTGCATCAACCGGCTCGTCTACTCGGAGTGTTCGCCGCAGCTGTGTCCTTGCGGGTATGTCGGCTTATTGTTCAATGGATTAGGACATACCCTACCTTTTATACCGATATTCCCACGGGATCGTGACTTACGCGAGTGAAACCGCTCTAAATTTTACGCACCCGAGCAATATGAACTCCATGAATAACCATAATTTTTTATCGTGTATCTACCGCCTGTTTTCTCTTCTGCTATTATTTATTTTTATTTAATAGGAAAACAAATAGCAATTCATAACAGCTTAAAAACTAAAGAGATAACTAAAACCCAGTTAGATGTTTCCGCATATAGAAGACTAATTGAAAATGCACTTGTTATAGTTGGTTAAATTTTCTTTTTTCCAGTGACAAATGCAAAAACCAACGCATACAACGTCACGAATGGGCGATGGGCCTCGAGAAGTTTATGACCGAGAATAAAGGCTGGGGAATTAAAACCAAACACAAAATCGGTTCCGGAGATTTCATATTGGAATACGTCGGTGAAGTTGTGTCCGATAAGGAATTTAAGGTAAGTCTGTGTTACTTGTGTTGCTCCCTCTCACTTACCTATCTGGTCACAGGTTGCTTTAATAATAAGAGCAATTTGTGACCATTAAAGTCTAATTGTTGGGCTTGACAACTTAAATCTCTTGCCTAGAAGTTTGCTACGCTACTGACAGACCGGTGTTTGTGTGGCCGGCCCATAAGATTGTAGTAACTAAGATATGCTACACGCAGCGGTCTCGGATTTCCCTTACTGATGCTTGGTTTCAATGATATGCTTTTTAGACACATCTATCAATAAGTATTGGAACTATTTCATACTCTCCCGGAACCAAATATGACACTTTGAACAGTCCATTGTGCGTGAAAGCCAACGCAGCTCCATTCAGAAATAGTATATTATGCAACTAGTGAATAAAAGACGGATTTAAAGCGAGGGCCATAGATGAATCACGAGCAAGTGAAGGATTCTAACGACTGATGATTGAATCACGAGCGTAGCGAGGGATTCAAGTGTTAGAATCCTGAGCGACGCCAGTGATTCATGGCCCTCAATGTAAATCCGTACTTTATTCAAGAGTTGCATACTATACTTTATTTATACCATGACAACGAGAAAAAAAACCGGTCAAGTGCGAGTCGGACTCGCGTCGCGTACGAATGTTTCCGTCCCACTATCACAATTGGGTAAAGAACCCTGAAATGAGCACTGGACCGGCAACCAATCCGTGAACGCAATGCGAACGTTAAACTTTATTTTACCACTGGCGCCAGTCTCAATTCATCACTAGATGGCAAAAAGTGCTAGTGGTAAAAATACATCGCGGTATCATTGCGTTTTATGTCTAAATCACGTTTGTTGAATGGTCCTTCAATGTTTTTTAAGCTATTTGTTGTTATAGCGGCTAAAGAAATACATCTACTGTGAAAATTTCAACTGTCTAGCTATCACAGTTTATGAGATATAACCTGATGACAGACGGACAGACAAACAGAGAAGTATCAGTAAAAGTGTTCCGTTTTTATCCTTTGGGTACGGAACCCTAAAAAGAATTTGTATGTCGAGTATTCTTAGCGCAAGGAGTTTGTATCAAGTTTTTTTTCACGCAAGGAGGTTGTATATGCATTTAGTTAGATGGACGACGAGTAAATTGTGTTCTAAATTCAAACACCAAACAGCGTGAGTAAAAGGCCTTTTTATTCACTGTTTTGCGTGAATAAAATAAGCTTTTAAGAGTGGGAATGGTATAAAGCAATATTTTCCTAGGATCTTCTCACGCTTTCGGAGTGTTGTGGGGTTACCAAGTATGTAGGTTGTCGCACAGCCAGGCTGTCACACTTCATCATTGCCTGAGCGGAGGTCTCTTCTTTGGATAGTGCGGAGTGGTCGTAGCACCATAGAACTGGACTGATGGCTATTAAAGACTAGAAGGAGAAAGGTCGCCTGATAGTGATCCATTTTAAATTCTTTTCTGACAAACAAGTTCCTAAGTCAAACTCTTCAGGAAATTACTCACACACCTTTAAAAAAGATGGATCAAACTTCGAACGTTCCTTGTTAGAATACCCACCATCTAGATCAGGGGTTACAAACCCATATTATGTTCTTGACAGGCGTCAATTTCAGATAATTTCATTGGTCGTAACAAGCAGTCTGGAATTCATTCTCTCAGCGATCGCAGGTTTTTCTATGCAGGTGCCCGCTCCCCACTTAGGGAACCGCTGATCTAGGTAATCTTAGCCTAGCACATTAAGGCGTTTATTAAATGAGCAGTGCCTGGTTAATGTGGCTCCGCTACATTTATGTGGTACGTTGTAGGAGCGCATGGCGACACGCTACGCGCGCGACACGCACCACTACTGCCTGCACCTGGACGGCGGGCTCGTCATCGACGGACACCGCATGGGCGGCGAGGGTCGCTTCGTGAACCACTCCTGTCGTCCCAACACCGAGATGCAGAAGTGGTCCTCCAACGGTGAGTGTACTACCCAGTGTGTGACACCACGTGACACGCTACGCGCGCGACACGCACCACTACTGCCGGCACCTGGACGGCGGGCTCGTCATCGACGGCCACCGCATGGGCGGCGAGGGTCGCTTCGTGAACCACTCCTGTCGTCCCAACACCGAGATGCAGAAGTGGTCCTCCAACGGTGAGTGTACTACCCAGTGAGTGACACCACGTGACACGCTACGCGCGCGACACGCACCACTACTGCCTGCACCTGGACGGCGGGCTCGTCATCGACGGACACCGCATGGGCGGCGAGGGTCGCTTCGTGAACAACACTGTCGTCCCAACACCGAGATGCAGAAGTGGTCCTCCAACGGTGAGTGTACTACCCAGTGTGTGACACCACGTGACACGCTACGCGCGCGACACGCACCACTACTGCCTGCACCTGGACGGCGGGCTCGTCATCGACGGACACCGCATGGGCGGCGAGGGTCGCTTCGTGAACCACTCCTGTCGTCCCAACACCGAGATGCAGAAGTGGTCCTCCAACGGTGAGTGTACTACCCAGTGAGTGACACCACGTGACACGCTACGCGCGCGACACGCACCACTACTGCCTGCACCTGGACGGCGGGCTCGTCATCGACGGACACCGCATGGGCGGCGAGGGTCGCTTCGTGAACCACTCCTGTCGTCCCAACACCGAGATGCAGAAGTGGTCCTCCAACGGTGAGTGTACTACCCAGTGAGTGACACCACGTGACACGCTACGCGCGCGACACGCACCACTACTGCCTGCACCTGGACGGCGGGCTCGTCATCGACGGACACCGCATGGGCGGCGAGGGTCGCTTCGTGAACCACTCCTGTCGTCCCAACACCGAGATGCAGAAGTGGTCCTCCAACGGTGAGTGTACTACCCAGTGTGTGACACCACGTGACACGCTACGCGCGCGACACGCACCACTACTGCCGGCACCTGGACGGCGGGCTCGTCATCGACGGCCACCGCATGGGCGGCGAGGGTCGCTTCGTGAACCACTCCTGTCGTCCCAACACCGAGATGCAGAAGTGGTCCTCCAACGGTGAGTGTACTACCCAGTGAGTGACACCACGTGACACGCTACGCGCGCGACACGCACCACTACTGCCTGCACCTGGACGGCGGGCTCGTCATCGACGGACACCGCATGGGCGGCGAGGGTCGCTTCGTGAACCACTCCTGTCGTCCCAACACCGAGATGCAGAAGTGGTCCTCCAACGGTGAGTGTACTACCCAGTGTGTGACACCACGTGACACGCTACGCGCGCGACACGCACCACTACTGCCTGCACCTGGACGGCGGGCTCGTCATCGACGGACACCGCATGGGCGGCGAGGGTCGCTTCGTGAACCACTCCTGTCGTCCCAACACCGAGATGCAGAAGTGGTCCTCCAACGGTGAGTGAACTACCCAGTGTGTGACACCACGTGACACGCTACGCGCGCGACACGCACCACTACTGCCGGCACCTGGACGGCGGGCTCGTCATCGACGGCCACCGCATGGGCGGCGAGGGTCGCTTCGTGAACCACTCCTGTCGTCCCAACACCGAGATGCAGAAGTGGTCCTCCAACGGTGAGTGTACTACCCAGTGAGTGACACCACGTGACACGCTACGCGCGCGACACGCACCACTACTGCCTGCACCTGGACGGCGGGCTCGTCATCGACGGACACCGCATGGGCGGCGAGGGTCGCTTCGTGAACAACACTGTCGTCCCAACACCGAGATGCAGAAGTGGTCCTCCAACGGTGAGTGTACTACCCAGTGTGTGACACCACGTGACACGCTACGCGCGCGACACGCACCACTACTGCCTGCACCTGGACGGCGGGCTCGTCATCGACGGACACCGCATGGGCGGCGAGGGTCGCTTCGTGAACCACTCCTGTCGTCCCAACACCGAGATGCAGAAGTGGTCCTCCAACGGTGAGTGTACTACCCAGTGAGTGACACCACGTGACACGCTACGCGCGCGACACGCACCACTACTGCCTGCACCTGGACGGCGGGCTCGTCATCGACGGACACCGCATGGGCGGCGAGGGTCGCTTCGTGAACCACTCCTGTCGTCCCAACACCGAGATGCAGAAGTGGTCCTCCAACGGTGAGTGTACTACCCAGTGAGTGACACCACGTGACACGCTACGCGCGCGACACGCACCACTACTGCCTGCACCTGGACGGCGGGCTCGTCATCGACGGACACCGCATGGGCGGCGAGGGTCGCTTCGTGAACCACTCCTGTCGTCCCAACACCGAGATGCAGAAGTGGTCCTCCAACGGTGAGTGTACTACCCAGTGTGTGACACCACGTGACACGCTACGCGCGCGACACGCACCACTACTGCCGGCACCTGGACGGCGGGCTCGTCATCGACGGCCACCGCATGGGCGGCGAGGGTCGCTTCGTGAACCACTCCTGTCGTCCCAACACCGAGATGCAGAAGTGGTCCTCCAACGGTGAGTGTACTACCCAGTGAGTGACACCACGTGACACGCTACGCGCGCGACACCCACCACTACTGCCTGCACCTGGACGGCGGGCTCGTCATCGACGGACACCGCATGGGCGGCGAGGGTCGCTTCGTGAACCACTCCTGTCGTCCCAACACCGAGATGCAGAAGTGGTCCTCCAACGGTGAGTGTACTACCCAGTGTGTGACACCACGTGACACGCTACGCGCGCGACACGCACCACTACTGCCTGCACCTGGACGGCGGGCTCGTCATCGACGGACACCGCATGGGCGGCGAGGGTCGCTTCGTGAACCACTCCTGTCGTCCCAACACCGAGATGCAGAAGTGGTCCTCCAACGGTGAGTGAACTACCCAGTGTGTGACACCACGTGACACGGTACGGGCGCGACACGCACCAACCAACAACAATGATTATCTATAACGCCATCTAGACCCGTTTTTTCTAATAGTAATGATGGACGGAAACTGCGTAAGTTTAATAAATGTAAACCAAGAATATGTATGCAGAAACACTCAAACCGTAATCAAATAGCTGCAGACCATACAGATATATCTCATAGCCCCAGCGAACGGATTCTTAGTAGAAGTATAACGCGAAATTGTAATTTCCAGGCACCTACAGAATGGCACTATTTGCCCTTCGAGATATTGATCCGGATGAGGAGCTCACCTACGATTACAACTTCTCGCTGTTCAATCCTGCTGTTGGACAGGTAATACTTTAGAGAAACTTAGATCTAATTGATATTGTAAATGATAGTTGTTTTCACTCATAAACTGATGAAGAAGTTGATGAATATTTGTAGTAGAGAGATGCTGGAATCTTAGATAAGAATCTGATACCGAACTAACGAAAATTTAGCACTGTACAAACATCAGCCAAAACAACTTTAATATCTGACATAAAAAGATAGATACAATTTATTTATATATCTTGGGTATACCATTTAAATTGGTGTAATATTAGAGGATTTGTAAAATAAAACTTTTATTGTAAAGAAAAATACAATACAAAAATTGGCATATGTTGTTAAAGCGGCAACAGAAATACATTGTCTGTAAATGTTTCAACTGCCTAGCTATCGTGCATAAGATACAGCCGTGTGATAGACTTTTTCTTAGTAAAAAGGGTAAAAGAAAAACTAGGTGGTACAAAGGAGAAATCTATAAATATAAAAGAATAATTACTTAATAACCTACGTGACTTATTTTTCCAGCCATGCAAATGCGATTCAGAAGACTGTCGCGGCGTAATCGGCGGTAAATCCCAACGTATAACTAAACTACCCGTGAAGACTCAATCTCGCACTCCCTCCAATGCGTCCAACCAATCCCAAGGGTCAAGCGGCAACCAGCCGCGGGTCGGCCGACCGCGCAAAGCCGTCAAATGCAACAAGAAGTCCGAACAACAGACAGTCAGCACTTGCGATATGAAGAGTATGACAATACTGAAGTATCAGCAGCATCTGAACAAGTTGTGGCAGGAACCGCAGATGAAACCTTTGACGGCTAAAGAGAGGAATTTGGTGAAGGAACGGCATTGTTTCTTGTTGAGAAACCTTGAACATGTGAGTATTTATTATACTACACCCCGCCTCAGAATCTTAGATCAAAAATGTAAACAAATAACCAAGGCAAATAGGTATTCATTTTTAAATGTATTGATAATTCAATCACCCATTCGTGTCCATCGGTTTTTCTAGAATTTTGTTTTGTAAATTACTCGAACGGTTTACGCGGTTCATTTAGAGAATTTCTTTGTGGCCCTCTTGTCAATCATTTCACCCGCGTAAGTCCCGATCCCGTGGGAATATCGGAATCTAAAGTAGTTATGTTATGTTACATACCTATGTATGTTACTCCTCAATGTTGGTGAGAGAATTTTTGAATCGGTTTAGTACTTTCAGAGATTACCCGGAAAATACCTACATACATACATAATTGTTACCAACGTTACCTTTTTATAATATCAGTATAGATATCTCCAATCGAAATTGTTCACCTGCTGAAACTTAGACGATAGGAAAATAAAATTCGCTCAAGCCAACGCTACTTTTACGAGATACTGCTCAAACCTCATTCAAACCATTTGTTCTCAGGTGCGCCACATCCGCGACCGCATATCGATCGCCCTCCCGCCGTCGCCCCCCGCGGCCCCCGCGGCCGCCCCCGCCGCCCCCGCCGCCCCCTCCCCCCCGCCGGTGCTGCTGGTGAACCCCCTCACGCTGCCCGACACGATGAACGCGGCGGTGTTCCTCTCGCGGCTGCAGACGCTGCGCTCCTCCAAGGATGACAACTTGAAGCGGAGTCTGCAGGATGACCCGCAGTTGCCCAAGAAGGAGCGGTTGAATAATGTCTACAAGGCGCTGTTTACGGCTATTGTTGGGGTTAAAGGTTTGTTCATCTATAGATATAGAATTTTACAGGTATAGGCCGATTTGGAAGTCTCGATAAAATACCCCGTTTTATTATTTTTTGTCTAAAGACTTTTTGTTTCGTTTTTACGTTGGGATTGGTGTAGTTAATGGACTTGGCAAATTTAATTTTGGGAATCGTCACAGGAGACCGTGTAGTTATGGGAACATTTTCAGTTGTATCATATGTATGTATTTACAAATAAAGTGTAATATGTGGTATATCCATTGTCTATTCAATTTAATTTCAATTCATTTATTCAACTGCTTGCACTAGGTAAATTACAATAGGTGTTTTACAAAAAATATGATATCCTTTAGGCCCACCATAATATGTATACAGTCAACTTAGTAGGTCTAGTACACATAGTACAAGTCTAGTGCTTAGTTTGGGGCTAGATTGAGCTGGGTGTAACGTCGTGGAATATTTATTATTTTAATTTTTGAAACAGCCTTAACTTCTATATTTACAAAAAAAAAAACATAATTTCTTCGGTGTTTGAACATTGCACCTCCGACTGAAAGTCTCTCAACCATCCAAAGACGAAAGAGTTTGACAATTTAACTACTATTCATGTTATTTCCTAGTTTTCCATTTAGTTAGTTACCTATATCAAACTTCCAGATGACAAAGAGAAGCCCCTATGCGGTCCTCTCCTCAAGATGAAAGCACCGAAACCCGAGTCCCCTTTGATCGCGGCCGTGCCCACACTGGCTATGATCGAGGCGCGCATCTCGTCGGGGCAGTACTTGTCGCTGGCCCAGTTCGACGGCGACGTGTGCGCGGCCTTCGCCAGCGTCATGCGGGAACACGGCCGCGCCTCCAGCCTCGGGAATGTTGCCGTGCAGTTGAAGAAGGTATGCTTACGTCATTCATCTCAACCGGAACCTCACTAGTAGGTTTGACGGTAGGTGACCTCTGTGGCGCGTCGCAAGGTAGAAGGTTGCGGGTTGATTCGAATATTTGATTCTAATCTGGGTGTTTTCTATGTATCATATGTATGTATTAAGATTTAGAAAATATATATTGGTGGGAACCTGAAACCCATCGGGCTTCCGTGGTTTACAACAACAATTTTAAATTTAATAGCAAAAGGTGTTAAATTTTGTGTAAGCGGTAAATTATTTTAAATAAAGTAGTTATGATCATGTTGATGATAGGGCGTATCCATAAAGTAAATGCAATAATAGTTTTTTTATTTCTTCTTAGGTTTACAATCAGGCCAAGTCAGACGTCGTGGAACACCTGAACAAGATCTTGGCACCTGAAGACACGCTACCTGTCGGCTTCTTGCAGAAAACTAAAACCGGTAAGTGGACAAGTGAGAATTAATATTTCAAAACCGAGTAGCTTAATTAACCGTTTAGTTAAACATCCTAGACTCTACATTGTAACTATACAGTTTTAACTGAGAGTTACAACCGTTAGTAAGAAAAAAAAAATCAAGACGGATGCCGTTGGTTGACTATGCCAAAGACTTAATAGATCCTTTATTCGTTAATTAGTTATTTCAATTCGATTGACTGATCACTACAGAACACAAATGTTTTTAATAAAAAAACAATATCAAAAACATAAAAGTGACAACATTTTTGCGTAGGTTATTTCATCAACTAAGCTTAGTTTCCATACTGTGCAAATAAGGAACTTGTGATTTGGCGATCAAGTCGTCAATTTTACGCCACACCTCAAGTCTTCAATTTTCGTGGTACATGTTTTCAAATGAATGAGACTTCCATATATATCCTGAGTTCGTTGACTGTAGTTGACTAGCCTACTGTCCCAGAACCATCCTGTAATGAACGTCTGTGTCACGTCACGAATACACAAGAAATTGAAAGTTACTAGTTTCAATTCTGCATTCATGAAGAATATTTAACTGGTTTTATCTACAATGTATTTGTATTTGCTTGATGAAGTCAAGTCCC
>OY292403.1:10202087-10358923 GCA_958496205.1 Idaea biselata | reverse complement strand
AACTAACGACGTCTGGGTCAAGTTGGGAAAGTGTCGTTCGTATAACCGAAAATTTTCTTCTTCGGTTTGTAGCACAACATATTACAAACGTCAGATATTATCGTTGGAAGAAAGCAAGTGACCCCTGCTTTATATTTTTGCAATGAATAATAAACATGACACATCTGAGTAAACTTTGGAGTGGAAATTAATAAGGATTGCTAATTGTGACGAAACGAACTGAAATGAATTTTGAAGATTCAACTCTTTAACACGGATCTTCTTAGTTCAAAGTGGACGAAAGTCTGTTGTTGGTGCAATTCGCCTCTGTGGGCGAAGGTTTGTTATAAAAGTCGGTTTAGGAATGTTGTAAATAATGGATAAGCTATTGGATAAGAGACAGCGGCAGCAAAACTATTTTTAGTAAAATAAAAGTATAATATTCAACGTTGTGCTTTGTAAACCTTGCTGTTTAAGATTAAACTGTAGTAAAATATAAATCAGTGTACATACAATCGTATTATACTACTTAATTTCTTATTAGATATCCCAATCAACACTCATACCTTTAATAATTTCAAGTTAAGATTCTACATTCCCCATTTTGCTAAAGTAGTTATTAATAAGTGCTTTTTAAATAACTGTTACTGCGTTACATATTAAAGTTAGCAGCAAAGAACCTCTTTGTTTTAGAAAACTATAAACTGTCAAATTTATTTTTATATAATCACTGAGATAGATGCTTAGGTTTTATTAAATCTTATATTATAATATTTATAAAATTAGATAGTTAGATAGCTGTTATAAGTTTGAATCAACTCTAAATGTAGTAACAGAGTCTTGAATCAATTTCGTGTAATCTCAAAATGTTTAGATAATATAGGTACTTTTAAAATGAACTTTACATAATAATCATGTAATTATTTAAGGCTAAATATAATACCTATATATTTTTACATAATTTCGTTGTTAAAACGTACGTGTATTTTAGTATATTTTTAAATAGGTATAGCGCGTAACTTAGTGTTGTCTTTGGGGTTAGAGATTTTATTGTAATGTACTAAACATCGGCCGTTTTTCTGATGAATTTCGTAAGTCCGCGGGAACGCGGTAACGAAAGAGACACAGATTTACAGTTACATATGTATGTATGTATTTTACAGTATTTGAAAAAAAGTTGTTTCAATTACAATTATCCCTAAGAACGGGTACTTACAAGGTCCGATCTGATTCCAAGATTTTACGTAAATTACTTTCTACGATAGCGCACCGTCCCCTTCCGTCAAAACATAAACACATGCACTGACCTGAATTATATGGACAGGAGGTCTGCACTGAATTTTGTGCCTATTTGATCTGCGCCATGTTGCGCTGTTGTCGCGCGTTTTCTATTGAAAGTGATGCTGACCGTCTCCAGAACTATTAGTTCCTTGTATAGTTTCATTTCAGTGGTAGTATGTTATACCCATATTTTAAAATCGTGAAGATAAAACGCTCCGTTACACGCTATGCCTATGTAGTTGTAATAGTAAACGACCACTGGTGCGAACTGATGTTGAATCATGAAGAGTTTTAATAGAGGTTTAGAAACAGATGAATTGTTTGGAGGTTGTTATTTTAGTATTAGTATTTTTGATAAGTCCTTTTTTTTTACTTATTTTTTTTTGTGGAAATGACCTTTCTGATTGATTTACTTTTTATCTGGTCATTATGTTTAGGCGTAGCGTTAGAGCTATGCATTCTCTCTACATTTTTTTTACCTTTATATTTAGTTGGGTAGGCTGTACATATGTAGCGGTGGGGGTTTTGTTTCTTTTACAGTCGTATTTGTAAATGTTTCTAAAGGGAACGTTAGCTAATGCTTTTGTAACGTTAATTTTTACGAAGTTTTCTATATAAAAATGACGGTTTTTTTATCTTAATTAAGTATATATTATATTCAAGACGATTAGCTTGTCAGTTTTTCAATCAAATGCTGCCTGGCACATTTTGCGATGAACGCACTGGCTCATCTATGCGAAACTAACTTAGTTTAGTTCGCGGTGGAGGATCTGCCTTATTATTTCGGACCTATAGATGCAATATAAAATATTAATGTTATTCTGTTATTGAATTGTTGTGGGTGGGTACACGTTTTTGTTTTATAGTAAACCATCATCAAAGTCTTTTCTTTTTTTCTGTAAATTGGAAACACTTACAGCGTATTTAATAACTGGATTATTGACTGAGATTCCTAGCACAATATTTTGACTTGATAGTTTGAGGAAATAAGCAAACATCCTATTTACTTATTTGTAGAGAAAAAAACCGTCCTTTTCATGATTTTTTTTTGTTAAAAATGTGCTCTTATGTATCTCATATGAGATAAAACAGTAATTAGTTTACGTTACCCTTAGGAACGTTCCTAATACGTCCGTTAGAGTATTATATTAATAATATATTGCTTTTATGAGCGTTAGTTTTAAGAATGTTTCTCTGCTTCTTTATACTGTCGATTCGATACGGCTTTTACTTCGGCTACTTGCAAGAGATTTGAATTTAAAAAACTCCTAATTCATAAACATTTATAATTCTATTTAAGTTTAAAATGTTTCGTCCCTTTCGCACTTTTGCAAATCCACACGCAAATGACAGGGGTGCGACTGCCGGAATGAATATTTTAGCTATAGATATTTAAGAATTAGGGGTTTAGCGGTTTATAGAGAAAAAGCAACTGGATTGTATAGTTCTAGTGAATTTATTATATACTTTAGCGCCATGAATTATACAAGATTTTTTCCGAAGAAAAACAGAATTATAATCCCGTACATACACGCGGCAAAAAAATAACTATGACTTTTCCCGTTGTCTTAAAACCACCTATAGCGATAAAAATACACGAACTTAATCGTGGATTAATTAAAAATACAGCTTGATTTTTCGACGGTCGTGTGAACACTGCTGAAAAATATAGGTAACAAAAAACATTTGCAAGTTGGATGTTTTCTCAATGAAACTGCACAACGTTTAAATCTCTTTATTTAATACAGAGAACAAAGTTGTTTTTGTTTCTAATTTATTTGTATGATACTGTTAGTTATATTTATATATTTCTAAGTGACTTTTACGTGATTTTTGCTGCTTTTTGTCTAACATTAAGTGACATTTTCCCTTGTCTATGCTTTTGCACCTTTATATTTGTATGAGTGATATGAATAGAAAGGACGTCTGTAGTTAATTTATTAATGGATTTAAATCTCTTACGGATATAATTAATTAAAACCATGTACACAGATCCGATTCTCGAGTCTGACAGTAAGACGATACGAAATATTTGTCTCCATGTTACTAAATGTTTTTTTTTACTTTTATGAGTTTCGAATGACTCGAAAATCGGCGTCATGTAATAAGCCCAAGTAAAAATGTTAGATTTTTTAACACAAAATTAAAAATGTAACAAAAAAATGCATATTATCCGCCTAACCTACTAGCTATATACTACATGCAGACGTTCTTTATAATTATATTTGTTAGTCAATTTGATCCCAAAATCTAGTACAAATATAAATTACTCCATTATAAGGGCATAGTAGGTACCTACCTATCCGATATTTTATATTATCTAGTTAACATAGCTAACAATATTATGGAAAACTTAGGTGTCCCGGCGGTTACTGACTGGTCAGTATTCATATAAATAAATAAGTCTTCCGGTAATGTTGTGTGTGACTGCGGTAATGTACTAAAATAAATTAGTTCTGTGGTTTAGTAAACGTTATTTTGTTCGCGTAAACAGCAGCAGCCTTGATTTATAGCTACTATTTAGCTTCATATAAACTTACAGATTAGGTTTAAATTTATTTTGATCGATCACACACTAGTCGCGGGACTCCTAGAAGTTATTAAACAAATCGTTGTATCATGAATTCTAGAAAGCACATTGTATTTAGATAGTTGTTGGTAATAAATATGTAATGACACCAGATTTTTAAAATATGAATGTACCTACAAATATTTATCTTTTCATATCTGCACTGAAATAGATATTTCGCCTTGTAGATAACTAGGATGCAAATATACAAGTTGACGTTTTATTGTGTTATGGGTAAAGTCCGAAACATGGTCACACTTGGGTTTTACTGGTTACACCTAGGAAGTCTGCTTGGCAGATATTGGCGCGTATTACTATCTAAAAGCCTAAAATCTACTAATTAATCAGACCTAGTATTAACTGTGAGAAAAAAAAAACAATGAATTAGGTTTAACTTATTATAAATGCTGTTTTTAATGCACTACGCTCATCTACATTCTAGAAATATTTTCAAAAAAAAACATCTTCAATCATTTTCTCGCAACGAGGCTGGATCTCGCCTTTTGGGTATCCGTCGTAGCGTTTTTAACCACTATACCACAAAGACTCGTGTGGTCTAGTGGTTTAATAAGCTTCGAAAAGTGTTCGAGCCTCACCGCGAATGAATTTTTAAAGATATAAATAATTCTAACAAGATAAATGTGTAACAATTTCGTTTAAATGTAAAAAATCTTGTTATACCTATGTGTAACCGTGAAAAAATGTGCGCACCTTCGTGATTCGGGCTTTGACCGTGACACAGACATGAATTTTATCTGTACTCATAATAATAACGTGCTCGTAACTATCATTATGTACTTAGTAACAAATACAGTTTTCAATAGTCAATAATTTTAATAGTATTTGTCTCTACGCGTTTCTGAATGGAAAAAATAAATACATTAAGGGCTGTTTTTTTCTTTCTACAGGTTAAAAAAAATATCTGTCGGATAAAATCGAACACAACCAAATTGAAAAGCCTTCTAAAGCTTGATTGTTTTTTCAAAAGATAGTGACTTGTTTATTCAGTGGTGTTACATTTCATTGGACATATATCTTTGTGTAACAGATTGAAAACCCTATTAAATATACACATTGGCACTGTCTGGGGTATATTTGATGTTTTTTAGTGCATAGATTCATAAATGTTATATTTGGGATCAAAATTGAACTTATTTTCGTCATTTGGTCGTCAAAATTTAATGTGTTTTAAATGCATTTTAATACCGTTTGATTCTTTTAGTTAAGCGATATTACAAAATATCTATGAAATCAATAAGAATTAAAGAATCAAGAGGTATAAGTGAGTTAATTCTCTTTTAATTTATTATAGGAAGCAGCTTTATTCGTTTAAGATGCCATTTGTTGTAACTCATGTTTCAATAATACATTTTTTGAATCATATTTATTCGTTTTTTTTTAATCTGTCTATACCGTAGTTGTTAAGACGTGGCCAGATATAGCGCGGCAGCTGCACGGCAAACATTCGTTGGTTTATTCCTAACTAAAATGTGTCCTGCAAACGCCGCGTGTTGCTGCCGCGCACTAGCCGCACTATATCTGGACACACCTTTAAAGCAACATTTGATAGCATTGTTCCAATCCGTGTCGGTTTTGGTAAACAATAATTCTAAACAGTTGACCAAGAGCGTCTGTTAAAACTAGTTTTGACTGAATATCGCCGCTTTTGACACTTTTGTGTCAAAATCTAGTGGCCCAAGAGGGGCCATCAGAACACATCAGAAAACTGGAAAGTAGAGACCTAGAGGAAATCATTGAAGTAAATCGTACCTATACTACTTATATCGTAAGATTTTTCTCGAAATCACCAATTTTTAGTTTGCAGTTTTGAAGTAGATGTTTTCCGCAAACAGATCGCTTTCAGATCGTATTTCTTACAAAAAATATCCAGCAAATACTGATCCGTTTTCGAGAAACATCTAACGAAGCTGAGGCGATGTTGAAACGCTTAAGTTATGGAATACCCTGGTTTATTTTCAATAATAGGTAATGTTTTAAAACCACCTAGTGCTTTCCACTTTCAACTTAGCAGTCTTCATTTGACGCAGCATTCATGGCCAAAGCCCGTATAACACAGGTTATCATTGACCTTTTTATAAGAATTATCGTGAGTACCTATCGGTCTCAGGGCTACCTCGCCTCGACTCGGTCGGGCGCGGGCGTCGGCCGGCCGCTGGGGTCACCATGTAACTCGTTCGTCGCAATGAGAAGATTGGGCCCTACGTCCGCCCGCATCGATCCTCGCTCACACACCGTCCTTTGTTCTCTTACATAGGTACTTCTCAGGAACTACATTCTAGGTTTTTTGGAATGTAGTTGGTAGGAATAGTAAAGAAACTGTGCATGTTTGTGCCTCAAGTAGTTTACACGAAAAGAAGAAAACGCCTACGTAAAGGAAATGCAAATATGTGTCACATGTAGGTAAAGGTATTTACTACCTAATTAAAGGTAGAACAATACAGCTTTTCACAGAATCATACTAACACCGCATCGGACGAAAACGTGAAGTGAATCATAGTAGGTAGGTACCTACATGCTCGCAAATCTACCGGCAAGTACGTAGTGTAACTTTACAAATCTAAGTAGGTATTTTATTTACTTATGAAATCGTTTTTCCCGGATATCCCTTTGTCAATATATGCATACCTTCCTATTATTTTATCATCGGCCAAACTCTTTACCCTAACGCCAGCTTCCCATTCTCATAATTAGAGTAAAATTCCACGTACAATGTGGGACGTGTCGTATAAACAACAACAGTAGATACGATCAAGTATTTATCAAAATAATAGCGATGTTCTAAGAAACAGTGGGTTGTGTGAACGACGTTTTTTGGATGGGCTCATATCGGTGACAGGAAATTAAGTAGCATAGAGAGGTAATTCCGTCTTATCTTTGATAAGTAGAACGTTTTTAATAAGTTCCTCTATTAAGGTGAGCGTTTCACACCATCTCACAAGAAGAATATGGTATGAGACTTAGTAGCCTCATCCGAGCGATGTTCCTGTTTGCATCCATCTTAGGAGCCTGTTATCTCCTTAAATACAACCCCCTCCAAACTAATCTACGATGCTTATGATATAGCATCCCCACTTTACAGCCCCAGGTCTTCCAGGCGGGGTCCGCTGTTCCGTAAGGTCATTCCGAAGTGCACCGTCCGGGATCAGTTAAAGACAGATCTTGTTCCCAAAGCTAGATAGATAGATGAACGCTTTATTTGCACAACTTAAAGTACAATACGGTGGTTAACAGATGAGTTGAAAAAATGGCGGATACGCAGAAGTCGATTTTTCATTGAGGTCGCATGTAAAATGTACTGCGCCAACTTTCCCCTTCCACGTTAAAACTTTTCAACTTACTTCCCGGGACCTGTACATTACAACAACTTACATTAAGTATAGAAACACAAAAAGCTCAGAAATAGAACATTGCTCAAACGGCCGATCTTATTCCTAAAAGCGATTTCTTCCAGGCAACCTTAGGATGGAGATGAACTGTTTAGCTTGTAGGTTAACAGTAGGTAATGATAAGTACTTGAGTGGAAGATCAAATAAACAAAGATAGTGCAAGCAAGCTAGTGTGAGGACGCGACGAGGAGAGCGAGGGGTTTCCTTAAATACAGTAGGTAAATCTTATTAACCTACTGCAAATATATTTGGCAATGTTTTTACGGCCGGCCGTCTGCCTGACACCAACCCTGCAGGATCAAGCAGTTCCATGTCACAGTAAAAGACAAACGTTACATAAAATTAGTCAAGTAAGGGAGTTCATATGCCAAAACATATTTAATGACTATAAGATGGTTACAATCATTATTAAGTAGGTACTTATTTTACTAATTATATAGGTATACCTTATAATAAGACAAATTCCCTTGCCCAACAAGTAGGTATCTACCTATCTAAACAAACGAAAATGATTTTAGTTAAACAAAACATACCTACGTAGATACTTACGTTACGTAGTTAGGTAACTGGGGTTTACCTAGGTACCTAAAACTTTACTTACTTAGTGATCATATTTACTTATTGCGTCTTAGATGGACTTCATTAATTAATAGGAACATTACTTAAAAATACTGATTCGTTCAATTTGTTTTAAGTGATGTTGATAGTATTTAAACTTCTAGTAACTTAATTCGGGGACTTTACATCTCCATCACTAGCGTCTCCATGGTGACTGCGGTAAAATTAGTCTTACTAATTATTTATAATATTGAGTACTTAAACTAGGTACTGCATGGTCTATAAAATAAAATAAAATTATTCCCCTTTATCTACGCAGAATTAGATGACGACTATTTTATCTACACTAATATTATAAAGAGGAAAGATTTGTATTTGTGTGTGAGTCGTATGTTTGTACCTAATGAATAAACTCGAACACTATACTGGACCGATTTCATAAGTTCTGTTACCAAAAGAAATCTACATTTTCGAGGAGTAACATAGGCTACTTTTGATCCCGATATTCCCACCGGATCGGGACTTACGCGGGTGAAACCGCGGGACGTATTCTTCAAATATTTTGACAAGGTCTCAAACTGGTAGTATTTTCCAACAATTTTTTTTTTTCCAAAAACCACATCGACGCAACTGCTTGACTACTTGAATCCGTTTATAGTTTTTGCATACTAGCACTATTTAGGTAGGTGATACCTACGATGTTGTTATTTTAAACTATATGGCCACCAATCAAGTAACGATTGGTCATTATTCGTAGTCGAGCAACAATCGCAAATTGTTTGTTAAATTATTTCATAAAGGGAAAGACTAGGGTCGTAGTTAGTCAGCAGGACGTGCAATCCCGACTGTTCGCTCTATTACACGGTCGACGTGCGCCCGCGCATACCGCCACATAACTCTCTAATCCACCGTGTTTTCGATACGTGAACTTGAACAAAAAACAAATCGATGCTAAGAAAATAAAACACGTATTGAGAACTTCTCTTTTCGAGTCGACTAGAAAATCTGTGAGTGGAAAACCGAAGGCGACAGAGAAGGCATGAGAGCAATTTTCTTCCTGGAACAAAAGACATCTCTACCATACAGTTTTCAAGAATTATGTTCGTGAGTATTTACGTTATTAGGACACTTTGTTATGTGTTTATTTTTGTAGTACCTATATAATAATATACCTAACTAGATAGAAACATATCTATTAGAACGTGGTCCATACGTTTACAACTCATGAATATCTTTATCGGAGTAATTCGTGATATTTACTCTTTTTAGCCAGCACAGGTGCATGATAATTGTTAATTTTAGGTACCTATCTACCTACATACTTATTTACTTCATTGTTAAGTTGTTTAACCTACCTGAGTATCTACCTACGTATAAGTAATGAGATAAATTTTGGTGCGAATAAGAAACTAGATTTAAGTACCCATATAGTATTATATCAAGCAACTTTGTAATTTAATCAACATTTTATTTTATCATCCTGTCATTCAAAATTAAGTTCCGAATCAAAAGATTAAACAATTAGCATTGTCGTTTCATTTGATATAGCTTCGACAATGACGTTCATACGTAGTAGTCTTCATTTATATAAATAAATTAAGCTCGAAATCGTCATCAAACATACATTACCTTATCAATGTTTTGAATTATAAACAAACGCTTCAAAATTATCATTACTGATGGTTAGCTACTTGTTAACGATAACGAGTAGGAACGTTAAACAACAGCCTTTGATATAGGTACCTACTTCATTCATACCTACTATATACAAGTCTGTACGAATGTTTCTTTGATAATTGAACTCTTGACAAACAGAGGAGATGGAAATCGACCTCTCTCTGTATGTGCACATGCACTGAGGGCCGTAGATGACATATTTGCCGAAACAAATTGATACCCACTTGAAAATAACCGACTCCTGGAAATGTGTAAAATTTCAATCTAGATTGGAAGTTTAAAAATACATTTTATCTCTATGATAGGCGTAACAGAAGGCTACGAGTTTGATTCCGCCATAATACAAATATTTACGTAAATCTTATAAAACAAATATTTCCGGTTGTCGGTTTTTATAGCTGCTTATTTTCCCCTATGGCATTTCTAGGTGTTCTTTACATTGTTTGGCATTCACTTTTCAAGCCTTGTTACTTTTGATATCTATGTGGCGCTCAGTACAATGACGTACCACATATAAATCGAACAACACAATCGACGATGACAAAACGTGCTCAAACCAACAAAACAAAGTAATTTGCCAATTGACGCCGAGTTCGCCTAGACTCTTCTACTGGTTCCGTTTACCTGTTTAATAGGTTATTTTAACCCTAATTGAAATCTTGTCGTAAGAGATCTGATCACGCACGCCAGCGTAGTATAGCTACTGATTAGAAGATGAGTTGTTCAAGCACGAATAGCGTGATGTGAGGCGGACGGACGCGGCTGATGATCGCCGAAATCGTCGCAGTCGACTCAACCGGAACACTTATATAGTGTCGTTATTGATAAATTGCCACTACAATTTTCTGCTTACGCGCAGCTGCAGCGTGTTTAGGGAACACCCAACACCTCCTTGTTACGAATGTCACATTGTCACTAAAGATAGATGGGTGTGTTTGTCTTGTTCACTGGTCAGTGGTCACGTTCGGCCATCTTTAGCTAGGTTTTATCTGGTTTTAGGTATACGATACCGAAGAATAAAAATACAAGTGCATAAAATTTATAATAAAATCCCAGAAAATATAAAAAAATAAAATGACATAGACACATTTAAGAAATTGTTATATAAGTACATATCTTAGAAATAAGACATAGGTACTATTATATAGACCATTTCTTTGAAGATAATAATACCATAAGAATAGAGTTTACAAGTATGTAATTAGAATTAATATTTATATTGCAGTGCTCTACTGGGTTCATGATTTAATAATTTTAAGACCTTTGTCATTTAGTCATTATGTTATAAAGTTTTGAAGCAATATAAATTAAATGATTTATGAAGAATTGTAATGAGAATCTGTTTCAGACTAATATAGGTATAGTGGCTAGCAGACAAGTTGCAAAATTTTGACGTGGAAGGGGAAACTTCGCACAATACATTTTACATGGGACTTCTATAAAAATCGACTTTGCGCATCCGCCATTTTTTTTTCTAGTAGTTTGCCGGGAGGTATATCAGCTTTATTTTAATGTCTAAATCACTAAGCTGATGAGGTATACAGTTGTTTATGAAAAAGAAGAACATGGGCTTATCATGAGTTAGGTACTTTTTATTCCAATCCCGATTCCGGCGTGAAGCGGTAGTAGCCAGTAGAAAAGAACTAGCCATGACTAAACCACTGCTGCTTTATCCATTTTATTAGGGTTCCGTACCTAAAGGTAAAAACGGGACCCTATTACTGAGACTTCGCTGTCTGTCTGTCTGTCTGTCTGTCTGTCTGTCCGTCTGTCCGTCCGTCCGTCCGTCCGTCCGTCCGTCCGTCCGTCCGTCCGTCCGTCCGTCCGTCCGTCCGTCCGTCCGTCCGTCCGTCTGTCACCAGGCTGTATCTCATGAACCGTAATAGCTAGAAGGTTGAAATTTTCACAGAAGATGTATTTCGGTTGCCGCTACAACAACAAATACTAAAAACGAAATAAAACAATTATTTAAAAGGGGCTCCCATACAACAAACGTGTTTCAAAAATAACAAGGAGTCGAGTCAGGACAGGAAGAAGGACAGGAGGACAAATCGAGTTGGTCATGGAATTCAAAATGGCTGCCCTATCTGTCAAATATACTAGTCTGCCTTACTTACCAAAGAGTTTATTTTATGTTTCAGATTTTCTTTGTGCCAAGGTTTTTTTTTTTTTTTGAGTGATTCGGTCGTTTGATGGGAGTAAGAATCGAAGATAAATATTTCATATTTTCCTATAAAATTTAAAAATTGGTTGTTGTAAACCATTTTAGGGTTCCGTATCCAATTGTGATAGTGGTACGGAACCCTTTGTGCGCGAGTGTCGCACTTGCCCCGTTTTTTTTTAGATCGTTTTAACCGTAGTACTGGATAGTACAGTAGGCATTCTTAAATATTTCTATGCTTCGGAAAGTCCAAAATTAGTAACATACCATTCCAGGTTAATTTCGTAGAAATAGAAATACCTAAAGACAATTTTATTCTAAAGGTCCACTTACACTTACTCTACTAATATAGTTTATTAGAGGTTCCGTATAGTACAGTGTAGAGAAATAGAATTCGTACCTAATAATAGAAAAAGTACCTACTATCATGAAAAGTCATCTAGCCCCATACTAAGCTACTTGCTTGTGTTATGGTGACTAGACAACGGATATAACACTTATATTTATTTTGTATATATGTTACCGGAAATGTATGAATAAAAACATTATTAACATTTATTTCATATACAGTGCGATTTTTATACATCACGCCTTTTTTATTTACAGAATAAGGCGCTTTGGCGACCGAAAGCGCTGCGTGTAATCATGTTCTAACATTAACCTAACCTAACCAAGTCGGGGTGCTCCGTTTAGTTTTTCCGTGCTTTAGATAGTTAGATAGCATCGGGATTTTAACTGTAAATATTTTAATATTAGATACCTATTCGAATACGTATAGGTATTCAAACCCCCTGCTACCGACCAACATTCTGAATTTAACACATTTCCGATTGCTGCTTAGGAAATATATAGAATTCCTAGGAAATGTGTATAATATAAATTATTTTACACTTTTCCTGTGGATTTAAGGCAATGTACACATTTCCTAGGAATTCTATATAATGACGGATTACATACATTTCCGGTAACATATACATACATGTTATGGGTTTAAAGAAAGATGCCGAGACTAAGAACAACAGTTTCGTAGCATTGTGTAGGGGCTACAGATAAATGTGCAAACACTTCCGTAGCATTGTGTAGGGGCTACATATAAATGTGCAAACGCTCCCGTAGCATTGTGTAGGGACTACAGATAAATGTGCAAACGCTCCCGTAGCATTGTGTAGGGACTACAGATAAATGTGCAAATACTTTCGTAGCATTGTGTAGGGGCTACAGACAAATGTGCAAACACTTCCGTAGCATTGTGTAGGGGCTACAGATAAATGTGCAAACACTTCCGTAGCATTGTGTAGGGGCTACAGATAAATGTGCAAACACTTCCGTAGCATTGTGTAGGGGCTACAGATAAATGTGCAAACGATCCCGTAGCATTGTGTAGGGGCTACAGATAAATGTGCAAACACTTCCGTAGCATCGTGTAGAGGCTACTGATAAATGTGCAAACTCTCCCGTAGGCTGTGTAGAGGCTACAAATAAAAAGCCATTCTACCAGTTTCTATTAAATGGTAAATTGCTTAGGGCATCAATCCATCATTGACTACGGCTGAACGCACAATCGGTTCCGTAGACCTATGAATAATATTTAAAGGTTTCCATAGTTTTCCCGTAGAGCGGCGTGTGGGCTACGGTCGTGGAACAAACGCTCTCGTAGCCACGCTAGTGGAGATACGTCAGGTCATTTTAAGCCCAATCGAGTAGTGTGTAAATGAGTGTAAATAACACTTTACTGCGCTCTTAAGTGCTAACAAGTCCAAGGAAATATAAAAAAAATACAGTTGACGTCAATTCAAGTAACGTCAACAAGTAAAGTCCTCGGTGGTCCACTAGTTAATTAGAATAAACTTTTAAAATGTTCTGTTATATTGTCAAAACATAAGTCGTTTCACTAATTCAACATAACAAGTTTTAGCACCTAAGTACATAATTTATAGTCATTAGCTTTTTAAACTAAATGTTGTCTTTGGTAGTGAATTTGACTAGTCGGCAAATTGTCAACTAACAATTATGCAATAAAACCAATATTTATCGAATTAGTAGTACAGTTAGAAGGTGGGTAGTCAGAAAAACGAAAACAACCTCATAACCAGGGCGCACCTTACATTGTCACGACATTGTTTTGGCTCTGTTATACTTTTTTGAAAATGGTCTACCATTTTTAGAAGTTTTGATAACGACTGACCCGAATATCTCCGAATTATAATGATTTGCATTGCCGACTAGTCGGCAATTTTAAAACCTAGTCAACTAGTCTGGTCGGTCGGTCGGCTATGCTAGTCGGCAAAAACCATAGTCGGCCCATCTCTAGTAAATAAATATTGTAACCTAGCGTAGTACAACATTATGATTTCGCTATACATTGATTTTTCTTCGGTTTAGCGATGTTTGTTTGAAATTAAACTAATTTTTCGGTTTGAATCGCGTCGTGTTTATTACTTTTATCATTGAATTGAAACGATTAGCATGTTTATGGATTTCACGTGGTTCAGCCCAGCCTATGAAAAAAATTTTGAATGCGTATTTTCCCTTAAAAAAATCTAGATAAAAATAACATTGAACAATAAAAATAAATTAAGATATATTTATTTCCACTTGATAAGTCGCGATCAAGAATATTGTTACATAGTCGAAACGTCGAGGTAAATGATAAATTAAAATACGCGAATAAGGCCCAAGAATAATGTAAATGCGATATCGATCCACATCCCGCGCTAGGCCACGTGTAAAAATATAGGGAAAGTAATTTCAATAGATTTTCTTCGGTTTTCGCGATTGAAAATAAATTATAACTAGGAATTTCATTTCGTTTTGTGTCTGAATTCGGGGATTCCGTTTCTGTAGGAAAGACACCAATACCCTGATGGGTGACCGTTTAAGTGTTGATTTTCGCACAGCGGTTGGTAAGTGTTCTACTCGGGCGAAGCCGCGGGCAGAAGCTAGCTAAAGAATAAAGTAAGAACGATAACGTCGAGCTCAGAATTAGTCATGTGATCTTAGACGCCTTCATGACGTTTTAATTTTAGAAAGTGGAATACATCATCTCAATAGTTATTCAATTAAAAAAATAACTAATATTAAGTAGGTAGGTACCTCCCAGTTATAAATTTTCTCTAGCTTAACCGACTGGGTTCTACGTAAATTGTCAAACAAACTAAACATTTTACATTTAACTGCGCTAGGAACGTGGCTTTCACGTTCTGTGACGTTCGAATCCTAAATCAAATAGTATTTAGGTGTTCTGCGTAATACCTATTTACTGTAGGATCGACAGTGTTGTCTCTAGCCGAGGCCCTCTGGCGATATAAAGACTGGTTGAACGTATGCACCCGCTCACACTCCACCGAGTGTTCTGTGTAACGACTATTCTAGTGTTAAGTTCATCATTTCATCAAGACTTGTTCATAGCCACATCAGTGGCGGAACACCCCACCCATCACCCGAGGCACATACACCGACCGGTAAGTCGTCCGCGATAATTGATCCGCCACGATCTCAAGATTCAATGACACCTCAACCGCCGCCGATTAGCACCGGCTATTCACATGTTTTACACAATCCTACGATATCGAATGGGACGGACTACTAATTTGTCCCATTAAGTAATTTCCCGTAGACATGTTAACCTGTGTCCGAAGTGTAGGCAGCGTGCATTCAACGGTGCCCTATTTCTACAACGATTCAGTTTTATTATGCGTCATTATTTCATTTGTGAGATGAGTGTGGAAAGAATCGGCTTGTTCGAGTCATGGAAACTTTGAAGTGGACCTGTAAACATATATACCGAGGATGCACACTGCACGCTGTGTTATACCTATACTTTAAATAACACTAGCCAGGTGTCGCGACTAAATTAGACATTATTCTTTAACATAGTCAACGTTAATAATAAAACTATAGCCTAGTCCCGCGGTTTCACCGGCTTAAGTCCCGATCCCCCGGGGTTTTCTAAGAACCCTTGGATGGATACCTACACACCACAAAGAGTACACTCTCTTAATTTGTCTCTGAGACCAGCGGTTTGGGCTCTGCGTTGATATATTATGCCAGTCAGGATATTGAATTTTTTAGATGGGGCAAACCGCCACAACTAGTCGCTAGTGTTGGGCAACGTGACATGTTAATTCTTCTTCTTTTCGTATAGTGGTGTGGCTCACCTGGTGTTAGAGTTTTCAGGTGGCTCGCCCTAAGACATACATCTAATATATAAAATTTCCATGTCACAGTGTTAGTTACCATACTCCTCCGAAACGCCTTCACCGATCTCCACCAAACTCCACAGGTAGTAGTAGGTCTGAGAATCGGCTACTATCTATAATTTATAAGGCAAAACAACGTTTGCCGGGTCCAGCTAGTAATAATATAAAGAGAGCTAATATAAACTGGGCCTCTACTTTAAATCTACGAACGATAAAACGAAACGATCATTCCAGAAGAAAAATTCGAAAATTTTATTTTCTGACGGTTTTGAAGGACGGATGACAGGTTTTCTTTCTTTCGTTCGTATAATTAAAGTGCCCCTCCTACTTGTTTCTACTTTATACTAAAATAACTAAAATAACTGAGCCCTGCTGTTTCACTTCCATAAAACTAGCTTGGTACATTCTCTAATTAACTAATTACAGACTAGTCTTGTAGGTACTTGTAGTAATCTATCAGACAGACATTTTCGCATTCTGAACAACAATAGTAATTATAGTAAAATACTGTCCTATTATGGATTTTACGCAAGAAAAAATAATCAAAGAGATGACAAATAGCAAAATACTTAATAATAATTTACAACGTAGAATGTCAATGTCAATTTTTTTTACGATAAATCTCGTGGAATCTGTAATTTGTAACGATTTACTTATCTTACAACATAAATAAGAATTGTGTGCAAATAGAAATGGCCGTGATGGATGATAGAATTAAGAGGACAGTCTACCTACTCTTACTCCATACAAACATAGTCGACTGTTTCCTCCCTGGATAAAGACGTTAGAGCAAATATGTTTATGCCAGAAAACTTATATATCTGCCATGACTATGCCCCTATGTTTTGGTTTTTTTCATGTTCTAATTAGAGAAGAAATAAAATTCAGAAAAAAATGAAAATTGAGGCATGGTCATTGGGGCATAGTCTTGGCTGATGTAAGGACTAATGGCGTAAACTTATTTTTTCAAAATTATTGTTTATTCAAGGCAGATGTTTTAATCGAGATTTAGGCGAGAATATTTTAATAGAAAAGTAGGTAATGGAGAAAAGCAAGGAGAAAAGTGCTCCGAATTTGGTTTGTGATTGCCTCAGTAATACGTTTTCGATACTTTTATCATAATTCATAATAATAATTTATTCATTTATTTCGCCATAAAATTAAATTACATAATATTGGCATGTCAATTTACAAAATAATAATTATAAGATTATTCAATGAGCTGCTTAAAAATACATGTAGGTACCTATCTAAATATTTGGTATCTTTGTAGGTATGAGTGTCTACCTACCTATAATTATTATTTTGACACCGTTTTTTGAGTAGCCCGGCGCTCGCCTCTTCCATATCAGATGTTGACAGTAGCATACAGTAGCTGACAGCATCCTTCACATATATCTTTGTTCATCAACTGGCAAACAACAACTAAAGCAAACAATGATAAATCACGTCGACTTATCAACTTTGAGTCAATGTTTAGTGACGATGTAGAAAAAAACACACTTCTCGGAAGGAAAATACTAAATAAAACACGTTTTTGTCTGCAATAATTTCTGTACCTAATTGTTAAGCTTAGTACCTACAGTAAAAAGGTACAGTGTACGTACGTACTAATCAGTAGAAGTCCTTATATGTATCGGGGTTCTTGTGATTAGGGATGACTACCGCCTCTCAAAAACGGACTTAAAATTGAAAAAAAAATCACCTTTTATCCGAAAATACTTATTTATTCACTTCTTCTTCTTCGTGTAGTGGTGTGACTCACCTAGTGTAAGAGTTTTCAGTTCGCCCTAAGGCCTCTAACTTGACCTAACGACTGCCATTAGAGATAACAACCGAGACAAACTGCTTAACGGAAATAGAGTTATTTTACCGGACCTATTTATTTATTTACTATTACTATTTACCATCTGGACAGAGCAACTTCTCGTGTAAAATAAAATGCAACGTGCAACTTGGAACTAATACAAAAAAATATGGTTTAAATAGAATAAAATAATGTGTCGTTAACATGAATTAATCTGGAACATAACAGCACGGTGTCACGATACATAAACATAGGAAAAATAAAAAGGTTAATAAAAAATAACAGTCGGCATAAAAGTTAATTCAGTTGGTAACCTTCCTGTACCTAATTAATTTAAAAAGCACCTAAGCATACCTATCTCCAGATAAAACACCAAATAACTTATTTTTAGCCAAACAAGGTTAAAGTAACTTTTACAAATATACGGTTCCACAAAGTTACTTTAGGCAACCAAAAAAGTCAACGTAAGCAAGCGTTTAAGACTCTAGGTACATACCCTAAAACTCTGCGAGTTAAATATTTAACACCCTCGCTATGCTCGGGAGGTAACTCTAGAGTCCTTCGTACGCTCTGCATTTAATTGAAACACCCTCTACATAAGGCAATGCTTTAGTACCTCGGTGCATAAACGATTATTATAGATAACTGATTGGAAAGATTTCCTTGCAACGGAAAATTTAGTTCTCAGTTTTCATCGCACTTCCTCATTTATATGGTCACTACAAACCACAAAGGCAAAACAAGTCTTTAAATAATATTAAAGGACGTTATATTTTTTCTTTGCTGCTACTCCTTTTTGGTATTATGTTTCCTGAATCTTTTAAAATGTTCTATTTTATTCATTTTAACAACATTATTTTTTCAAATGAGTTAACTTACGTATCAGATAACCTGTGCGTTTAGAATAACTTGTTTTAAATCTATGCCTAAAACTGCGAAAATAAGGAAGTCATAAATATACATTGTGTCATTTTCGGGGTAGGTTATGTAGGTATGGCATTTTGATTCTGAATTAAATACCTACCTACTATAGCAATCTTGTTTATATCAGGTTCCACAGGTGTTTCCACTAAAGCCATCAAACAATAAGTAAAATAATGTATGATGGTAATTATTTGCAAGTAGGTAAACACCTTTTTTATTTTTTTATTTACTGTGACGGCCCTGACAATTGAGTTTACTCATAATAGTATAGGTAGAAAACACTTAACACACCTACTTAAATGGGTTTTATGTTTCAAAATGTAGCATTGACTTATTTATTACTGTAGCTATTAAAAAAAGGATGGAAATTGTAAAGTCGTGCGATACGACGATCTACGAGTGCGTCACGCGATGTACCCTATACCCTATCTATTGTTGGGTATATACAATAGATACGAATTTAAAAAAATATTAAATATTATATTAATTCTGTAACACATCAGCATCACACAGGACCTTTATTAGCCATGGGGCTAGACGCACTAAATACATCTGTTTTAGTAGCTTACCATAGGCTACTAAGCTTGTGTCATAGTAACTACGACAGGCATAAAACATATTATGCCATTGTCAATTTGCAATTAAATTCTATAAAAGTATTTTTTAACAAAAATCAGTAATTTATAAAATCGGTCCTTTATCGAATCGGTCATTCCTAGACTAAACCGTTTATTTATCTTTTGTAAATACTATTATATATGTATTATCCATAAAGACGTACCAAGACCAGAAACCAATATTATATTAATAAGCATAAATAATTTTAAAAATATGCTAATTTAATATCGAGATCAAAAGTAGCCTATGTTACTCCTCAATAATGTAGCTTTCTATTGGCGAAAGATATTTTAAAATCGGTCCAGTAGTTTCGGAGCGTATTCTTTAAAAACAAATCAATCTTTCCTCATCATAATTTTAGTGCAGATGTAAAGACATATGTCATTAATGTGAAAAATATTTAACTAGGTAATATATTTAGAAATTCCCGATATCGTTTTCCAATGTTTGCTAAAAATATTGTGATGTTTGTTTAGAGATCAATTCGCGGTTTTATTCGCAGATATATTTGTTTTGTGGTCGGGGATAAACTTCTGCCAGTCTCAAGCAAAGTGTGACACGTTGTTTATATTGACACAATTATTAGGTTTTTTCGAGCCTAGTATATTAACGCGCGCACTAAGTTGAATTTATTAAGTTTCCATGTCATGCCGAAATTGCTTAAATTTCATACCTTTCTTACCCAAACTTTTCACTGCAAGTCGATCTTTATTTAGGTAGGCGAGAGCCCGCTTTTCGTTTATTTACACTGTGCTCAGTTCAATTCCATTAGGTAGGTGTCAGAAAGTGGCTCGTTTTCCCGAGGTAGTTCAAGAAACAATCAACGGAATCGACCTCGTTGGCTCCCGGGCTTGCGGGTAGAGAGAACCGGTCTACCAAGGTGAAGGTTATTCTCAAATACATACACATTATAGGTAATGCACGGGAGTTATACCTATATATATATATCTGCAGTTTGTCTGGTCACTGACTTGGGAAATTATATTGTTTTAGATTACCTAGATAAGATGATGGGTATTCTAACAACGACGTTAAGAGGACAGTCTACCTACTCTTTCTCCATACAAACGTAGTCGACTGTTTCCACCTCGGATAAAGACATTTAAGAAAATATGTTTATGCCATAAAACCTATATCTAACATGACCATGCCCCTACGTTTTGGTTTTTATCATTTTATAATTAGAATAGAAATAAAATTCAGAAAAATTTGAAAAACAAAAACAAAAAAACAAAACGTAGGTGCTATAACGTAGCCATAAGTCCTATATCAGCCATGGTCATGGCAGATATAAGAATTAACAAATATATATAAGTTAAATTTGATGTTATATCGTTTTGAATCTGAATTTTGGTAATATTAGCGTACCTACGTATAAAATGTATGAAAACGCCAGTATGCAGGGACCGAAATAATCAATGCGGTTGTTAGAGGCACGTTCTTCTGTGTTCTATACTTAGTATTTAATTACGTAAATCCTCTTGATTGTGTATAATCCGTTTAATTGGCTTAGAATCAGATCAATCGATGTGAAATAATATTCTTAAGGTCAAAGTCGATGCGACAAATCGCCCTGTTTTGCAATGTTTTAAATCACGCTAAGCAGTAATCGTTTAAAATATAGAAAAGTTATGAAAAAATAATGACTTTATAAGAACTACAATAAGTAGGTAAGTCGGTAAGGATGGCTCTGTAAATTGGCGGAAATGAAAAAAATACTAGATTATTGCAATAAACGGGTAGTAGCCACGAATTCTTATTTACATTGTACATTTTACATGGAAATGTTTGAGCTTTTTTGGGTTCGGTAGTCTATCTATGCAATACCTAGGTAGAGATTCAAGAAGAGTTAGGCCTTTTACCAGACCATTTATATCGCCGATTTCAAAGCTATTCGGGTATGGCTGTGTCATCCGTTATCATCAAGCAGTATTTTGCTTCAAAAACACTGGGACACACTGCTCTTCACATGTGCAAAATTCAGCAGAAATCAAGCTATTTGAATCGCTCGAAGTGACACGAGCGATTCAAATATAAGAATGCAGGTTCGGAATTGGGTTCTTCTTTATTTATTGTTAATAGAAAATGCCACGAACATCTTATAAGCTATTGCATAGCTTTTATCGCGGGCTTTGAACGCGGCGACCGAATCAAGAAATTCCGTAACGAAAATAAAACCTAACACCCCCACTCCGCCTACCATGTAGCCTAAGAAAAAAATGCTATGCAATAGCTTTACCGCGGCAGTCCCCGAGTGCCACACGTTTTTTTTTATTCCTGCCAAATAACAGGAGGCTTCTATAGCTTCTCATTAATTATGTAAAGAAAAAGATTCTGCAAAACGATAGTTATATCTAATTAAAGGGAAGATTAACGATTTAATTATGTTTTTTAATACTTTACCTATAAATTAAATAATTAAATACATAGCTTTACTTTCCTTACTCTTACGAAACATACCAGTGATAGTGACAAGGTAGGTAATTTATAGGGTTCCGTACCCAAAGGGTAAAAACGGGACCCTATTACTGACCCTCCGCTATCTAATAAATAATAAATTCTGTAATAATAAATAATTGCCGATATAACAACAAGAAACAGAATAAAATAAATATTTAAGTGGGGCTTCTCTCATATACAATCGAACGGAACCCTTTATACATGAGTCCGACTCGCACTTGACCAGTTCTTTTAACTTATAAATAACATGAACTTATCAATTCACATAGGTATTAGTTGGTACTTAATATTTAAGTATTTATGTTAGTAAAATTTATAATATTTGTTATTATTTAAAAGTTACTGGGACCTACGATAGTGGAACTACGGGGCACGGCTATAGTCTAATAAGTTTGTCAATTCGTACTGTAACTAAAAAAAGAAAAAAAAAACCAGAAACAAAAAGAAAAATAACGAAATTGATTCGGAAAGAAGATATAAATTAACTAACAATAATAGTTCATAAATTAAATCGTAATCAGTCGTAATACAGTGTTAATATTAATTACCTTATTGTTTTATAATTATTGGAAAACAGTAAACTATATAGCCATTTTTTATTGCAATTAAATTAGATCTCACAATAATGAGTAATATATAAAATTTAGAGGCTCCAACACCACATATCCTAGTACTGAAAACTATCTAGGACAGGGGCTCCCTAAGTAGGGACCAGACACCTTTACAGGGGGGCGCGAGCCACCTGTGTGGTTTTAAGTATAAAAACCTGCGATCGGTGAGAGAATGCATTCCAGACGGCTCGATACGACTTGGATACGACCAATAAAATTATCTGAAATTGATGCTTGTCAGGAACATAATGTTGTTTCCTTAGTGGGCTGTAAGAACCTTATCGGCCTCTAGACTGGCCCCGAAGCCACCTCACGGGCTATCAAATATCTTTTGTATGAATTTGCAAAACTTGAATGAGCTAAAAAAATAGTTGTTTTATTAATGAATACTTTTTTATTCTGACCTGTTAATCTAGACTGGGGGATGGGGGTCGCGGTATTTTTTTTATGGTCGAAAGGGGGCGCGTCTCAAATAAGTTGGGGAACCCCTGATCTAGGAGATCATTCCTGGCTGCCGTGTAGCCCCGGCATAGAATAGGGTATAATATTATCTCTTCCTGTGGGTGTCGCAAATAAGGCGACTCTAAGGGAGGAGACTATAGTACTCCCCGCGCAGTGACGGATAAACGGCTTGGTCCCTAAGATTGCCAAATATATTTGCAGAAGATGGTCAATGACGACTTACCTACTGCGGCGACCCCAAAAACATTGCAAACAATACGCTCAAAATAAAATTATAACTAGAGGCGTAAGTCTCGGGACTTACGCCACGGGATCGGTCCCGTGAAAATATCGAGAAAACCGTGAGGCGCTGCTAGTATAAGGGTGAATGGATTACTTTATCTTATATAGGTTACCTAGGCTGTACCTATATACCTATTTGTGCAAGTTGCACGGAAATATGACGTTATACGTTGATTTTTCCTCAATACTTTAACCTTATTACCTCAACATATGCCGAAGCAGATCCTCGTTTGCAGCAGGCACAAGATTTCTTGGACTGTTTTTGTTTCTCTCTTTGTGTTATATTAATATCTGTTGTTTTCTTCTATACTTTTTATATTGCTGTTCTTTCTTTTTGTGTGTTTTGGTATCAATAAAATATTATCTATTCTACTCTATGAATACGTATGACATGACGTCACATTTGCGTGAAATACTTGCACAATAATGGAAACGCGTCATCAACCATTGACATTTACAAAAATAGGGTAATAATAAAATGGGAATAAAATTCTTATTCTGAGGATGCTATGCTAATTCTGGTATTCTGCTCATCATTCTGAAGACCCTCGTCTGAACAGGGCGGGGAGGGGTCCCGTCGCATGCCCGCCCATCTCCATGTTTTCTTCTTCGTCGTGTCAATGGCACGTGTAGCTCTCTCGAATTCAAATTTTTGAGGACCTGGAATCAGACACATCCACCGCGCCATCAGTAGCCTCCATAAGTTTTATAATAAATTGCCGGATGAGATTACTAACGGAGTACCTATCATTCAATTGTATTTTTTTTTTTTTTTTTTTAATGGCTAATCGAGCGAACATTTTATTATATAAAAGAGTTTTTTTTTAATGACTATACCTACCTACTATTAACTTGTATACAATTATCATGTTTTATGTCCGTATTATTATTTTTTACAATTATTGTTTTTTATTTTTTTTAACTTTCATATTTTTAAAATTAAAGACATTTTTCGGTTTGAATCGCGTGGTTTTTATTAAGGATAGACTATCCTGAAGAAGAGACCTGGAAAGGTCTCGAAACGTTGAGCGTTGTAACAATGCTAAAAGTAATAAAAACCACGCGATTCAAACCGAAAAATGTCTTTAATTTCAATACAACATCGCGAAAACAGAAGAAGAATTCATATTTTTATTTTTACTTATGAATATTTTTTATTTATAATCTATAATGAAATTACTTATGAATTGACTTTTAATATATTTTTCTGAATTTATGCTATGACTATGATTTAATCAATCATTGATACCTGTAGCTACTTACTTTATTTATTTTATTTATGAATTGTTCGATTGTATATTGTGTAGCTAGAATGTACCTTCTGTTGTAGTGACTTGTAAAATGTTTTACGAATAAAGCAGTATAAAATTTCAGCTCCTAGTGCGGGTGGTAGGGCACAGTGAATGAGCAAGATAATAAGTGGGACATGTCCTGCACAGGAGCACCACAGTCTTAGAGGGGTTAGGCAATTAAGACGCCACGGGAGGATTTTAAAACGAAAATAATTATTTAGTTTTTCTCGTTCTTCTTCATAATTTTGATTGGTCTATTAGAGAATTATAAAGACTACCATTTGTGTTTAGCTTAATACCTTACAAGTAAAAGGAACATTTTCATTTATGTCACTTGTTGTTAGTGTCTCTCTATGAAGACTATTATTATGTATTTACAAAAGTATAATAAATTAGTATAAGTATTTTTCATACGTTTTCTTTTGTGTCTTTAGTACTAGAAAGACATTTTACTAAATTGTCCTTCACATACGGAGCGCTTAGTAGTTTACCATTGGGCTAGTGGTGATGTGTGATGTTCACAGAATGTATTTAAGTATTATGCATCGTAATATTTATTTGATTGAGATCTCTAGTTTCGGTTTCTTAATGTTGGTTAGAAATAATTAGTTTTTTTTGTTGTATCACTCTTTCATATCATGACTTATTGCATTCTAAACATTATTATAATTATACTAGCTGACCCGACAGACGTTGTCCTGTCGTTTAGTATAAAAAATAAAATTCATCAAAATCGGTTTAGCATTTTTTCTTTCATAAGAACCTTCTCCTGACAATAGCGCTCACAACAAAAAAAGAATTATCGAAATATGTGTAAAAGTTTAAGTGTGATGCCGTGACCAAGGGAAATAGGGATTGATTTTTATATAATAGAAGATAGAAAGAAGATAGATAGATAGATTAAAATAGATCAAGTACTTAATTGAATAAAAGAATAAAAAAATAAAAACAAGGTTGTTACAATTTACACCTTAATAAGGCGATTAGAATAGCAACCAATACTTAATAATTAACAATATATACACCAATCAATGAATTATTTATTAAATTCGTAGAAAAATAAACCGCATTATGTAAATTTCATTCAACTGTAATAATAATAAATGCTGAATGAAGCAACCTCTAATCGCAACAAAAAAAAACAAGATGGCGGTTTAGCGCAACATTAAAAAAAAAGTAGAGTTCTCGTTTATTTACGTCTGACTGGACCATTTTACATTTTCAAAATTTTGAAATTGGTAGGTATCCATAATTATTAATGTTTATTAAACCAGGCTACCTATTATATTAACTAAAAGGTCTCAACTGAAAATGAATAGAAAATATTCAATAACATTCCGTCATGAAATAATCAACTTTTTTTTGATAATCAATATATTTGATGAACCTGACATGGATTTTGAATTTAGGGTTATATACCCCTCTTAAAAGCAAAAAAAAAAACAGACAAACGGACAGTAGAGTTTTAGTAAAAGAGTCCAGTTTTCACGCTTTGGGTACGAAACCTTAAAAAACAAAACAAAAACAATAAACTACGAAAACCAAATGCATTTCTACTGCAAACTCGACTTCAGCGAATGATGACTATTGATGACATCTGACCTTACAATTTGCAAAAGAATAACTGTAGCATTGTTAAAAAATATCTTGGAACTAAGAATGCAACCTTAAAAGATCAATTAACAGGAACAATATAGTAGGTGACAGGTGGGGCGGAGCCCTGAGTGGCCCAAAACCGACGTAGCGCTCGCACCTCCATCATAATACCGCGGAGAGCCTCGCACAGCACTTGTCTCCACCGCGAACTCACATATATACGTAAATACACCGAAATATCGTGAAGTGCTAAAACAGAACCACCCTTCTGAAACTACCCCCTCGAATGCCAAGGAGCGGCAGTGACGTGAAATGCTTCGATACAGTGTTATTTGACGCGGGTTTTGTCTTGTTTGTGACATTCAATAATTTTTGATTGAATTTATTAAACATGTTCGTTTGTTTGTCTGGAACTATTTGTTGGTAGGATAAATCGTTTTTTTTGTTGTTTTTTTTAAGTGCTAATCTCCTGTCTCCGGTTTAGTTTCGGTAAGTAAATTCGTACTATTTTTAGTATTTTTTTCTAAATATTTTACCACTAATGGTTTACTTACCTAAATAAACAATTATTTTTTTAGAAAATTTATTTTCAAGGAAAAATAGCATTCAAAAATTCACGCAAGCTCACGTCGTGAGCTTGAGTAGTCTAGTTGGAAAGGACGTTGGGGTACTGACCCAAAGACGCGAGTTCAAGCCTCGCCGCAAGTGAAAATTTTAGAATGCTATTTTTCCTTGAAAATAAATTTCCTAACAAAATAGCCTTGAGCAACATACAAAAATTAATAGAAATTTTTTAATTATTTTTTTTACAAATAATAAAGAAAATAATATTTTCTAAATTTACTTTATACTCAAAATTCGTTGATGTTATTACTTAGTTATTATTATTAATTAATTTCATAAAAAATAATTAAATATTTATGTTAATAAAGATTACCATCAACTAGCATTCGGATAGGAACTTTGTATAGTAATCTATATTTTATTATATTAGGAAAACAAATACAGTGAGATATAGTTAGGTAAAGGATTACCAATAGGAAAACCATTTAAACGTTTTCGCAATTTAAAAATATTTTATACCGTAAAAATATTTTATAACATTTTACCTACATTGTAGTTTCAAGTTTTTTTTTTTACTGAATACGACTAATAAACCATGCATGGTTGGTACATACTCCATATACATATTAAAAAAAAATATTTTCGTGGATTGTTACACTAACAATAGCAATTTACGACGATATAAGTAGCATACATTTAGTATATACCCAGACTAAATCGTTGATAATTGAACTGAAATTACAGCGATTACAAAATATTTTAAGAGTGCCGAAATTTTCAATTTGGTCAATTGTACATTCATACATTGGGTAACAAAGATCATTTGTTTACATTGTAATGTTCTCGTTGGCTGGGCACTCTGGGCAGTCGAATGGGCGGCCGCGGCGCGTTGTTGCGGATTTTTCCATCATTTAACCATAAAAAAAAGAAAATTCAAGTCATGGCATGCTTGCGCCATGCTAGGTTAATTATTTTAACTGCTATGTTACTTCTTCTTCGACGTCGTGACAATGGCACTTCTTCTTCTTAGATTTTCTTAAGTTTCCGGTTTTATCCTTGTTGTTTTTATTATTTATAGCATTTAAAGATCTTTTCCTCAGGGTAAGGGGGGAATCTTCTTCTCCTTCCTGCTACCTTATCCCAGTATGTGTGGTTGGCATGTCTTTTTCCTCCACTCCAAACTGTTCCCTATTAATGACCAACTCACCCCCTTGTCCCCCATACCACCCTGAAGGAGACCCTTCTTGGGTTAAAACTAGCTCCGTCCGGAATTCCGGACACATGTCTTGAAGAAGCAGAGGTTTCAATGCACAACTTTAATCATAAGATAACATGATCAATGCTTGAATTATATAAAAAAATAGGAAAAAGCGGTGTTGGTCTACTGGTAGATACCCCGACTGTCATTCCGAGGGTCGTGGTTTCGAACCCAAGCCGACCGCGCACCATTGTCTTTTTATTTAAGAAAAAGTTATGTGCGCTAATAACATCGCTTTTACGGTGAAGGAAAACATCGTGAGGAAACCGACATGTCCTAGGACTTACCATAGTCCGAAGGCATGGGATATTCGCCAATCCGGAGTAGGCTCCCGTGGCGTCTTACTGCCTAACCCCTCTAAGAGGAGGCCCTTGCGCTACAGTGGGACGAATTAACGGGATATTTATTTATTTATTTTATATAACCGATTTATGACGTATAAGGCACAACATTTATAGGCAATACGTAGGTTAATTAAAAAAATTACTAAATTAATATTCCATAAATAATACAATTTTAAAATAGCGATGTGCAACCCAGCCTTAGAATAGGTAACTTACCGATTAATTATTTCTACACTAATATTATAAAGAGGAAAGATTTGTATTTATGTTTGTGTGTGCGTCTATATGTTTGTTATAAATAAACTCAAAAACTACTGTGCCGATTTCAAAAATTCTTTCACCTTTAGAAAGCTACATTCACCCTGAGTAACATAGGCTCCTTTTGATCCCAACATTCCTACGGGATAGGGACTTACGCGGGTGAAACCGCGGGACTCTGCTATAATTTATAAGGACGAAAACAAAGTTATGAACACTTTACAAAAGTTACTAATTGAGTTAAACGGGTACACACCCGTACTTACTTAATTATAAGTTATACTTAGTTGGCATAAATTAATTGTTGTTGGCAGATAAAATACGTTCTTATTCTTACAATAGCAGTTACATTTAATTGCTTTTTTTTAACTAAAGATAATGTAAATTACGGAGTTGAGTCTCCCCATGTGCCTCATCAACATAAAAACATAGTTTTTGTGGTTATTTTAAGACAATTGCAGAGTGTTAAGTAAATGTTGGTAGAAGAAATATATGAAGGGAAGCTTCGGTTACAGCTTTTCACTAAACGTTTTGCCAAGCGAAGTCGTCTTTGTCCGATACATTGGTCGGTGCAGCCACTAAAGAAAATAGTCACAAATGAGCCGGTTTTTACTAGGTAAACGTGCTAGACCTTAGACTACGTCACCTCTCACCATCCAATAAGATGATAGTAAAATGGTCGACAAGTTATTTAAAAAAATATATCAAGAAGATAATCTCTATTTGAGACCATCTCTATTAGAGATTATCTACTAAAATATTATAAAGGATATTTCACACAGTTTGTGAGTGTGTTGTTGCTTCACATAAAAACCGCTGAACCGATTGCGATGCAACTGAGTGTGAAGACAGCTGAAAACCTAGAATAACGCATAGAATACTTTTTATCCTGATATTCCCACGGGATCGGAACTTACGTGGTCCCTGCTAGTTTCTTATAAAAGACATCAACGCAAGATTTTTTTAATTTACCAATAATAATAACGCGTTGAACTCTTTTGCTCAGGTTACGAAAAAGTCCTTATTTCGAATTAATTCAGAGGAAAGTCTACCTACTCTTTCTCCATACAAACGTAGTCGACTGTTTCCTCCCTGGATAAAGACATTAGAGCAAATATGTTTATGCCATAAAACCTATATCTATCATGAGCATGCCCTTACGTTTTGTGTTTTTCATTTTCAAATTTGAATAGGTAGAAATAAAATTTAGAAATTTATTTGTAATGGTCTATTGCTTTTTCAGTTTTCTTGGACTATACGTGCGGGAACAGATCAGAGTATTTTTTTAGTTTCCTCTTTTTTTCGGTCGCGTAATATCTGCTACATTAGGTTTCAAACAAAAACTCTGTTTTACCACAAGGCGACGCAAAATGAGTTGTCTGCCGACATAACTTTTCTATTAAAAGTAGTAACGAGATTGATAATACGCGGCGCACAATTCAAAAAATTACGCTCGTCTGGCCAAACCCTAAGTTGTAACACAGAAATATATGGAAAATTATTAAATTATCTTTATATATTACCAAGCTGTTAGTGTGGTATTAAGTCAAGATCATCATTACAACTTGTAATGAATTTACAAGTAGGTGCAGTATAAAATATTGATGAATGTTAAACCTGTCCATGTCGGTTGTAACGTTGAACTTTCGGAAGTTCCGACACTTTTCAAGGAATTTCCCATTTATAATTAGATATTATTATTAAGGCATTACCAATCAAAAATCCAGTTTCTTTTTATCGTAAACAAAATCTATTTTAGTTGCGTGTTTTCTCTAGTATTACTTAGATAGATAGATATAAACTTTATTATTTTTTATAATTTACAAAAAAACATTATAAAAACAAAAACTTACAGCTAATGTTCCGATACGTGTGTGAAAAGAAATATCGAAAATTATGTCTTTGATTTTTTTCTTATTGTACTTCTTGTGTTATAGCCTTATAGCACAGTTAGTAGTTCGAGTATATAGGTAGGTATATTGGATATATAATATTAGAATTACAAATGCAAGGTTGATCAAATCGAAACTAGACCGACAATAGCAACTCTTCACTTCATTTGCTGGTATGTGCAATTTCCTTCTACTTACCGATATCCTACATCTTACTTAATATTGTTAACTAGTACCCTCCAAAGTTAATTAACACAATATAATAAAAGCCTAATAAAACTCATCCTACCGATCCCAGTTATAAATTACTAGCAGTCATTGAGTTACAATACCTACTAGCAGGCATTTTTTTTTGTTGAAAATATTCCTCATTCCTTAATAAATGGACTATCCAACACTAAACAAACAAAGCGTTCAAATAAACAAACAAACTCTTCAGCTTTATAATATTAAGAAGAGATAGAGAACAAGATTATAAACTATATCAAATTTAAATTAACTGTTGGACGTTATTGTTTTTACGATTGATTTTTGTCACGGTATTTAATTACCTAACCCTTACAAGAATGTTTGAAGTAAGAAACAATAATGAGTTACACGAAAAAAATGTATTATGAGTTATGATGTAATGTATGAACCTTACAACCACTGAATAAATAAATAAATAAAATAAAAAAACATAGATTTATCTTCTGTTTTCGCGATGTTGGATTGTAATTAAACTCATTTATTGGTTTTTAACCCCCGACGGAAAAAGAGGGGTGTTATAAGTTTGACGTGTCTGTCTGTCTGTGTATCTGTCTGTGGCATCGTAGCTCACGAACGGATGAACCGATTTCAATGTAGTTTTTTTAGGTTGATAGGTGACTTTTGCGCGAGTGTTCTTATCTATGTTTAATCAAAATCGGTTCAGCCGTTCATAATATATGTTGGTTAAAGCTCGGAAATAAAAACCAAATGTTTTCAAATATGCCCGAGTGGGGTATCAAATAAAAGATGACTTTTGTGACAAGAATATGCATGCTTAATCAAAATCGGCTCAGCCGTTCAAAGTATATGTAGGGTCAAACTCGGAAATAAAAACCGAATGTTTTCGAATTTACCCAAGTGGGGTATCAAATGAAAGGACGTAATAATCGCGTGAGTTTTATTACCATTAGCACTGTTTCAATGCTTTACAGATCACAGTCAATCCCGAAGAAGACCATGAACCAAGAGGCCGATATAGGTTTATGCCATAAACATATTTTCTCTAATGTCTTTATCGAGGGAGGAAACAGTCGACTACGTTTGTAAAGTTTGTAGGGAGGAAAGAGTAGGTATCCTTTCCCCTTAATCGGTTATTTACGACATAATTAATTTCATATTTAGATATTTGTTAGACTGCAAGCGAGATTAGTTAATGTTAATTAAAGTAAGACCGTGATAAAAACTTTAATGAAACAATCTAAACTGGTTACCTTTTCTAACTAGACTTTGGTAGGCAGGTACCTACTCTCAAAATGCAAACCAGGAAACTAAAATGTAGAACACGCTATTGTCATTTATGAACGGTCAATGATTTTATAAATAGGGTGTAGGAGTTTATGACCGCTGCTTAGGTATATATTGTTTTACATGTCCAGGAAAACAATTTATTAGGTCGTATTAAACAAAAGAAAAAAGTGCTATTTTGCAGAAAAACATCTGTTGTTGAAAATAAAGGCAATTAATGTTTAGATTGTAGTAGACCAAACTAAATACAGGGACAGTTTAAGGTCAATGACCTCCGACTCTCAAAAACAGCTGATTTTCAAGTAAAATTTCCCAAAAGTCGTAGTACAAAAAGTTGTTCACTAGACGTATAGAACAACGTGCAGCTGTTTATATAGCTGCTCCAACATCCTGTATACCTACTTTAGGTACCAATACCGACATGTTCTAAGGTCAGAGTGGGAGCGGGTGTTTAGTACCTAACTATCTACACTACATACAGACATGAAATGTTGCGTTGTCCGAGGCGCGGTTTTACACAGATTTGCATATTTCATGACAATTAAGGGTGTGGATTCGCGATTTTGAAAACAAAGTCACGTGTAGTTTATATTGTTCTATTTAATTAATTGTTTTCTTTTTAATTGACACGCTAACTAGGGGTTAAAGAAAGGTGACAATTACCAGATAAACATTTTGGTGTCAATTAGTAGGTACTTACTTAAAACTTAGAGCTATTAAAGGTGTTGTTTAGAACAAGCTATTAAAGGTGCTTGGCACATGAGCGTACATCGTAGACCATATCATTACTTACCGTCTTCAGATGTCGTCAAACGCTCATCTATAGTGGTTAAAACAAAAGTAGAATTTCAGACATAAATGCCATAAATCCATCATCATAAAGAATATGAGAATATAAAAAAGTCAAAACGTAGGGCCATGGTCATTGATCATGGCAGATATAGGTTTTATGGCATAAATATATTTGCCATAATGCCTTTATACAGAAAGGAAACGGTCAACCGATGTTTGTATGGAGAAAAGAGTCAGTAGGTAGACTTTCCCCTTAAAACTAGCTATATCTAAGTAATCTCTAATTAAAGCTTTAAAATATTTGAAGCTTCAATATTTGTGGGTAAACCGTTTCTAAGTAAACTCCATTTGTTTGTCTATCGTTGGCAAATGACATTCATTTTTAGCGAAAATTTGGAAAAAATAAAAAAGTAAGACATGTGACTAGTGACCTCATACAGCCGGGAGGACAAATTGTAATTCGAATTCAAAAATAATGTAGTTAATTTAGCTTTTGTATTTACGTAATAATTAAATACCTAACAGAAACGTAGGTATATTAAATGAGATAAATAATATTAAATATTAATAATTGGTGCTTAAATATCAATAACATTGTAATGAGATGCCATAAATTTTAGAATGACTTCTAATAACAATTTCGAAATAAAGTAGTTAATATAAATTCAATTAAAATCTATAAAGTAGTGACGATTACTAAAACAATGCAAATTATATTTTTTCAGTTGAATACTATTTTAATATTTTGATTACGTAATAATTAAATACCTAACAGAAACGTAGGTATATTAAATGAGATAAATAATATAAAATATTAATAATTGGTGCTTAAATATCAATAACATTGTAATGAGATGCCATAAATTTTAGAATGACTTCTAATAACAATTTCGAAATAAAGTAGTTAATATAAATTCAATTAAAATCTATAAAGTAGTGACGATTACTAAAACAATGCAAATTATATTTTTTCAGTTGAATACTATTTTAATATTTTGATGTCACGATTGCTTAGGTATACCTACCTACTACAGTGTATCTACGCTAGTACTAAAATACCTCAAAAATGGATCAGCATCAACAAACTTAGGATTTATTTAGATCTTTTCTCTGTTCTCGCGATGTTGTATTGAAATTAAAGACTTTTTCGGTTTTAATCGCGTGGTGTTTATTACTTTCAGCATTATTTCAACGGTCAACGTTTCGAGACCTTTACAGGCCTCTTCCTCAGGATTGACACCTTTATTAACTCCCTTATTCAAAACGCCAAAGAGTCCATCGGAAAAGAAACTTTCTGACATTAGATACGTACTCCAATCACCTATCTTTAAACTGAAAACTATAGAGGTATTATGTTATTGTAAGTAGGTAATTTTAATTAACTACATATACGCCATTGAACTTGAGTCTACACAAAGCGCGTTGGGCCGATCTCTGACAGCGACTTCCCGCGTATTGTTACCTTTTCAACATTAGCCGATATTTTACCATTGCACGTATGACAAGAAATATTTTCAAGGAAAAATACATCTTCAAAAATTGGTACGCGACGAGGTTCGAACTCGCGTCCCTCAGTCGCTGGGCAAGCGTTGGTTGGCTTGCCCAGCGATACGCAGCGATTGAGGTTATGTTTCTCTGCTAAGTATATGTTTATCAGACATGACTGGAGTGTTTAAATAATAAAATAAGAATAACGAATTATACTTAAAACACTAAACAATTTTAAAATTCAAAGTTCATAAATATCACTATATTTTAGGAAACCATTATATAACCTTTTATATTACCCGGGCGGCGAGGCCTTAGAGGCAAATAGTAAAAGAAAATTTACCCCGTTCTTGAGTTATAAATAGTGTAACTACCTGTAGTTATACTATTTATAATTTCTTTTATATAGATAGATTACTAGCTTAAGTCCTGTGGGAATGTTAGGACAAAAAGTAACGTTAGAGTTATTCCTGGTTTCTAACTAACTACAAACTTCACTGAAACAGGTCTAGGGTTTTCGCGTGAAGTAGCAAAAAAACACAACTAGAATTAAACTAGATTTTTAACTGTTTAAACTGTTGTATTAATATTAAAGACATTTTTGGTTTGAATCGCGTGGTGTTTATTACTTTTAGCATTGTTACAACGCTTAACGTTTCGAGACCTTTCCAGGTCCCTTCTTCAGGATTGACTGAGATGACAAGACAGGATTGACAGTCAATCCTGAAGAAGGGTCGAAACGTTGAGCGTTGTAACAATACTAAAAGTAATAAACACCACGCGATTCAAACCGATAAATGTCTTTAATTAGAATTAAATTGTTTCGCAATGCCAATTTTCAAAGTTAAGTAATTCGAGACCTCTTATCGAACTCATGTACCTACCTTAAGCCAGCAATTAACATGCAGTATAAAAGAAAATTAAACCACGTTTTGAGGACACAGGAAGCTAAACTAAGTATATCTTTTTAGAACACCTCTTGTATTTATGTTAAAACAATTAAATTAATATCAACATCGCTAACCAGTCGAGTAGGTATCAACCTTGTTTGTTTGTGTCATATATATTGTATTCAATTAAAAAAGGTGTTTGCTATCCTACTTATCAATTCAATTTTTAATCGACTTTTAAAAATAGGAGGAGGTTTTCAATTCGACCCGTATTTTGTTGGTAAACTCCGGCCGTAGCCGTACTCCGGCCTATAAAGTCCGATTTTGATTATTCTTGAAATTAAAGACATTTTTCGGTTTGAATCGCGTGGTTTTTATTACTTTTAGCATTGTTACAACGCTCAACGTTTCAAGACCTTTCCAGGTCTGTTCTTCAGGATAGACTAAGATGTGATTTGTCATTCTAATGAATTAAAAAAGTTACAGTGAGACTACCGTCTTATTTTTAAAACTATTAAAATGTTATCAAAAACGTTCCTGTGTACGCAGGCTTGATTATTCTTTTTCAAAAATTTGGATAGTGAGAGTCCCAATTCGGTCCCATAAAATGTTGGTAAAGATCTGATGAGAACCTTCAGAATGATATGTAATTACTATTTTTTTTACATCATTCAATAGAATCTAAAGAACTAGGAACAAATTCTCAATGATTGAAGTTATGGTTACAATTTTGATGATTTTTATGGGAGTCGAAAGAGATGAATTAGTTGCACTGTATGTAGGAGAGGTTATTTTGCCCTTTTTTTAAAGCTGGGTTTTGAATTTTGATTTTTTTTATTTAGTTATAGCGTCTGTGTAGCGTACGCTAAACAATTTTGCCAATTACACATCCTACTATTTATCATATAAAGGTGAACGTTTGTGTGTGAGTAAGTAAACAAGTACTAATGTTTGTACTCCTTTCCGCAAAAACGACTAAACCGATTGCGACGAAATTAGGTATGCAGATAGCTAGAGATCTTGTTTAACACATAAGCCCGATATTACCGCGGTATCGGGAAATACGCAGGTAAAACCGGGGGCTAGTTTAACATAACTAATTATGATGCCTACCAACTCTTGCGTAATATTTGAAACCAAGTTATATTTATTAGTAAATTAAAGCGATCTGTGGCGAAATATTATGTGATTATAATAATATGCAACGCTAAAACATATTTTGCAACATTTGATACGCTACGCTATGGCTTTGAATTTTACATTTACCTAAGTGGTACGATTAAGTAACTATAGGAACCCTAATTTTAGAATCTGTAAGGTCATTAAGGGGAAGTGCGGCTATGGGGAAAATGCGGCGGACATCAATTTACCGGACTTACAATTGTTATAAAATCGCTATCTAGTCACGATATTTTTTGGTGGATATTTTTTCTCTCATGATTGGCGATTTGATCAATATAACAATAATTGTAAGTCTGGTAAATTTATGTTCGCCGCACTTTCCCCATAAGCCGCACTTCCCTCATAAGCCGCACTTCCCCCTAGTAAACTTACCTAAATGTTCATTGCGGAAAGGGGAAAAGATTTGCCGTGTGTCTGTTTGCATGAGAAAATCTCGTCACACCCCTAAAAGCCGGACGATCTTATCAAAGGTGTTTGACTTGATGTTTGACCTTTTTACAGAATCCAGTTTCTATTATTAATGAATAATTAAAATCACATGATCACTTTCAATTTAATTTCGTATTAGCATTGACTAATGATCTTTAATCTACCTATAGTATTAAAAATAATATAAGTAATATAAAAAGTTAATTTTTATCATTTAACAAAGCTGTAGGAATCAAATCTTCGAAAATCCGAACCGCAATTTCGAATGTTTCAAAATGTCTGTGTTGTTTCACACCACACAACTATGATGTATGGCGATTTTGATAATTTGAATGTGGTCATCCACTTTTGATGATGATTGTACATATGTTGGTACTATAATATAAAGATGACTGGAAATAACCATCCCATTCCGCTCTATTTACTCTCGATACATAAACGTTTTTTATACTATTTCCAATGCAAACGCCATAAAATTCGAGTGATGTTTGATAGGTACATTTTTACTGTCTGCAAACAGGTCCATTATTACTTCTGACTGAGCAAATCATGTTTATTTTTTTCTCTTCATAATATTTTCGTTTTATACGTTAAATACAAATTAAAATTCTAAATAAACCGCCCCGAGCCACTCCTGCGGCCCGGGGCGGTTTATTTCACCCATCACTTTCGCGAAGTTACCCCGTTGCACCGCGATGGCAAGCCTTTTTGTAACAGGAAGGAAGAACCCCACCCCCTCTCTTGCAGTCAGCGGCCAATCTCTCTAAAGAAGTCCAGAGCCTCCACAAACCAACATCCTGCAACCTCTACGGCCACAGGAACAAAAATATACTGCCGTCCCAACGCGGCATACTTTTCTGTCATGCTCGCAAATATCGCTTGATATTTATCCTATATTTATATTGTTACAGACGAGCAGCACGCCGTTGGAAGCTACAACCGATCCAGAGAGATTGTATTGAGTCCGTGCGACCGCCGACATTCTAAGAAACTCGCCTGCATAGGATGGTAGAAACTGACCCCGGGCCCAAGAAACCTCACAGTAAGTCCACTACATAACATACGTCATATCATATACACTGTGCAAGCGTCCTGCGGATTCACCCGCGCAAGTCCAGATTCCGTGTAAGTATCGAGATAAAACGTGGCCCATGTTACTCCCAAAATGCTTCATCCGTGCAAAGCTTCATATTAAAGTTAATTAAAATCGGTCCAGTGATTTCGGAGATTAGCCCAATACTTAAAGATGTTACCAAAACGTTACCACTTATTATAAGTACCTACCTAATATTAATATTTAGGTAAAAATTTCAATCACAAGAATCTACTACGAAATCTCAAAAGTGATCTAAATTAAACCTTTTAATAATAATAATTAATAAAGCAGGTATAGATTCTATAGCAGGTATAGATATTCGTGATTCAGATTACCATATCAAATAGGTAGGTTATATAGGTAGGTACCTTTCAAAAACTTTTCATACTCTGAAAAGTAACGCCCGCCTGTAATTTAATAAATTTTCTTAATGACTCTTATTTTAAAATAAGAGTTTATTTTTCTCGTAGGTTTTTCTTATGAATCACACAGATGCGCTGCGGTTACATATATGGTATCAGAATTAAATCTGTAAACATTAGTCACACATACATATAAAAGTTTGTTTTTCAACAGTAAGATAGGTACCTATCCGGGTACTAACCTTATACAATATTACATGTTTACCTAAGTAGCAAAAATACGAGAAAACGTTTAAAATGTCGTCTCACTTCTCCTACAAATCAATTACCTACCTAAATTTCGTGACACTAAATTCACACTAACCCGATAAGTAGGTAGGTAGGTATAGACATAGAGTTGGTGTGAATTTAAGTGTAGAGTATCACGCAATCGTCTATTTTCAATAGTTTTTGTCCCCGTTCAAGACCACGTCCTTACACGCTAATTTGTAACATTTTATAGTTATGCACTGGGGAAAAATCAAGGAAAAATCAACGACTATCATAATGGGTATATAGGGGGAATTCGCAATGTAACGGACGGGTGTTGAAACGGACACTATCAAAAATATTTTATGTTACACCCAAAAAACATAAAATATGGTCATCAATGGATGACCATAGCTGTGGGTCTGTGACCATAGAAGCTTGTCTATGGTCATCAATGGTGCCAACACCCAAAAAAACTTAATATATTTTCGATCAAAAACTTGAAACATCGATAGTGTCCGTTTCATTGCGGATTCCCCCTAGGTCTTATCCGTCCCGAATTGCTGTTCATCTATCTATACTATTTATACTATTATTAATATTATAAAGCGGAAGAGTTTGTTTGTTTGAACGCGCTAATCTCAGGAACCACTGGTCCGATTTGAAAAATTCTTTCGGTGTTAGATAGTCCATTTATTGAGGATGGCTATAGGCTATATTATATTTTCAAAAAAAATAGGGATCCTTACTAAAAGTTCAATAATGTATCAGGGGTTCCCAACCTTTTTTTGTCTACTGCCCACTTTAAGAATAAATTATTTTTTAACGCCCCCCTTTTTAAACATACTTAAAAACCGCTAAGTACTTATAACTGATTATTGAAACGCAACTTTATAGTATTCGGACAGAGTATCTTTTATTGAAAATAAAACAAACATAATCAATTCTTATATAAAAACTAATGTGAAGGTTGAATCTGATGCTTTTCAATAAGTTTGTTGATATCAGGTTCCAATTTACTCAAAAACAGCCGCAAGTCGCCACGTTCGGTAACACGCCAACGATTTCCCTTTTTAGCAGCGTTGCCACAGCACTAAATCCACGTTCACACAAATATGACGATGGGAATGCTATCAAGAATCGTTGAACAATTGACCACAATCCAGGGTACAATTGCGGGATCGGTTTTTGTAGCCAAAATTCTTGATATCCATTTTTGAACTTGATTTTTATTTCTTCGTTTGTTGTCAATTCTATAAGTTCTTCTTCCAGCTGAGGTGACATTGCTGTGTTGACATTTGAAAACGGATCCAAAACCCAGTCTGGTATTTCCAAGTTTAAAATGTCCTGGTATCGTTCGGTGAAGTCAATGTGGAGGTTTTCCAAATGTTGGCAGTAGGCAAACAAGTCGTCGTTACTGCAGGATACTGATAAATTCGGAAAGTTGTGAAACTCACGTCTGCCCATATTCTTTTTGTGCAGAAGCAGTTTGGCTGCGAAAGCAGCAACGACATTTTTTGTTTTAATTAAATTTAGTTCATCGCCTTGCAGTTGGAGGTTCATGTCGTTGAACAATTTATACAGGTCTGTCATGTAAGCTATATCATTCTTTGATGTTATGAGCTTGTTGCGCAGTCCTGTATCTTTAGTTTCCAAGAACTCTATCACAGGGTCAAACAGGTTGTAAAATCGAATCAGACAATTGCCTCTTGACAGCCAACGAACTTCAGTATGAAGCAACAAACGGTTGAAATTTTCGTCATTAGTAACACAAAGCTAATGAAATAATCTATCATTCAAAGAGCTGCTACGCATTTTATTGACTGCTTTGATGACATATTGCAGTGATTGAAATAGTCGTTCACTTAAGTTTCTAGCAACCAAATGTTGTCTATGAATAACGCAATGTATAGCAAGGACATCTGGAATTTTATTCTTTAAGTACGCTATGAAGCCTTTATGGCGCCCTGTCATAGCCGGAGCGCCATCCTTAGCAACTGATATAATATTTTTCAAAGGAATCTCTTTCTCTTCACAAAACTTTTCCAATGTATTGAATATGGTTTCGCCTTTTGTATCTGTCTCCAAATTTCTGGCAAACGTATTTTCTCATCTTTAATAAACCTCACGTAATATAGCAACAACGCTTCATTAGTTGGTAAAGTGGACTCATCGAGCTGAATTGAGAATTGACTAGTCCTCAGATGATTGCACAATGATTCTTCAATGTTTTCAGCCATTTCATCAATTCGTCTTTGCACAGAATTATTACTCAAAGGAATTTTTCGGATAATATCTGCGGCCGGTTTATGAAGCACAGTAGTTATTACTTCCTTTATTGCTGGCAAAATTAACTCTTCTCCGATGTTGTGTGGTTTGCCTTTTTGAGCAATTAACAAAGAGATATTGTACGAAGCTCGAAGTCCGTCGTCATCTTGCTTAGCAGCCGCCGAAAATAGTTTAGATTCACTTGGCTGAATATTATGCTTCTTCTCTAGGTCGTGAAAATATGCTACATTCTTGTCTTTCTTATCTGGATGCATTTTATTCAAATGATCTTGCAGTCTTGAAGGCTTCATTGCTTCGTTCGAAAATGTTTTTAGACATAGAAGACACAAAGGCGACGACGGGTTTGTGGGATTTTCAATAAATCCGAATTTAATATATTCCGCAGAGTATTGCCGTCTCTTCTTTTTTACTTCCGACATTGTTTTGTTTTGAGAAATACGTAAGTGTTGAAATCAAGTACTGCTTATCTATTATGCGCGAAACCGCAAATGAAAATAAAATAAATTTACGTCGTTTATATAGGATTGCATAAGCAGCACGCACCAACAGGAATAAGACAAACGTGCATTAGCTCGTTTATCTCATTCGACGCCCAATCGTACTCGACAAGCAAGAACAAGTATTATAGAACCAGCCGATTGATACAGAAATGTACAAATCGGATTATTTAACAAAAACTTGTTAAAACATGATTGCCCGCGGTCTATTATATCGAACCGAGTTTGAGCTATATCTTAAATAATATTAGTTGATGTTCACAAGATGTAGTCGAGAGTCGAGAGCTCAGTCGGTGTCTAAGAGTCTTCCTAGCTAGGTAGATGAAATTATAAATCGACCCCAAAGCCCTACACAACGCCCCCTTTTTTTTTGGGTCTCTTACCGCCCCCATTTAGGCCTGCAGCGCCCACAAGGGGGCGTTATCGCCCACGTTGGGAAAGACTGGACTAACACAAGGTGTGAAAAAAATGACCAAAAAATACCTTACGCCGCGTGCGCTGCGAAAACTATTGGATATAGAACAAAACTATGTACTACAACTTTGTAGAACATGTAATTGTCTACAAAATACATCGCGACACCATATGTCTAACTATTGTAGTTATCTCACAATAAGTGTTTTTGTAATTTTTGTAAATAATTAAAATGCCGTCGTTTTAATAACCTTTTATTTTGTACCTTGGTATTAATCCTTATCAAAATAAATTACTTCGTATTCAAGACGAATTCAATACCTTTTTAGGACCTTTTAAATTATTTAATTCGGACATTTCATTCAAAAGATATCGCGATATTAAAAATGTAAGCATGTTGCAACCAAATAAGTATTAAGTATTGCGCGCGCATGTATGAGCGCGGTCGGCTCCTTGCAAAGCGGTTGTGCTCAGCGATACTTTTTAATACTTCTTTTTTAGGGTTCCGTACCCAAAGGGTAAAAACGAAACCCTATTACTGAGTCTTCGCTGTCTGTCTGTCCCTCTGTCCGTCTGTCCGTCTGTCCGTCTGTCACCAGGCTGTATCTCATGAACCGTTATAGCTAGACGGTTGACATTTTCACAGAAGATGTATTTCGGTAGCCGCTACAACAACAAATACGAAACGCAAAATAAAACAAAAATTTAAGAGGGGCTCCCATACAACAAACGTCTTTTTTAGTTATTGTTGTCAATTTCCGTATCTAATTGGATTTTGTTTTATATAATTTTTGTACAGATGTTATAAGTACAGAATAATAAATAAACAAATCTAGCTGTGTAGCCCCGACATTAGCTGTGTAGCCCCGGCATAGAATAGGGTTACCCCATCTCATCCCGTGGGTGTCGTAAAGGCGACTAAGGGATCTGAGGGAGATTAGCTAACCTTAAGTACTCCCCGCGCGGTGGCGGATAAACGGCTTGATCCCTAAGAGGGTTGGTGTCAGGCAGGCGGCCGGCCGTAAAAACATTGCCAAATCTAATTGCAGCAGGTATGGTCAATGATGATGACTTACCGTCTGCGCCGACCCCGAATAAAAAAAAACAATTTGGGGTTTATCGGACCCCGGGCTCCCGAGAGAGATGCAACCGGGAACATCGCTCAGATGAGAAGAAATAAATAAACAAATCCTGAAAGTCACTTTTCTACGCGGACGAAGTCGCGGGCACTGCTAGTTCAATATAAAGCGTCGCTGCTCGTATACAATCTAGTTTAAATAAATAAACAATTTAGATTTCGAGTATAGTACGTCTAATTTAAATTTTATAAAAATAAAATGTATGTTGTATTTAATTCAATTAAACGTAGCTAAATGCCTAAATTGATAACGGAAACCAATAATTATCCATTTATTATGTAAATACTAAGTAGGTACTTGAAATTACAGAAGTAAAATAAAAGTATTAATCACTAACAATTAAGAGGCAACTTATATTTAGATAACCTACATTTTAGATTTCTCGTTTTATATTTAAAAAAAACTCGATGTTTCTTATGTTTTTATTGCTCAAGGCATTTTTTACTAGTTTTTTTTTTTTTTTTTTTTTTTTTTTTTTTTTTTTTAAATATTTTCTAGTAAAAAACTCGATGTTTCGGGAACTAAGTACCTAACTTGAAGTTTCGGGGAACTAGGTAACTTGATGTTTTTGGGAACCAGATAAGCAGAGCGACTCAATTTAATTTTTAAATTACATTATTTTTATTCGAAAATGAATCAAATATCTAACTGCGTTGTTAGAATACCGAAGGACCACCTAGGTAATTTAAGGCCTCGTAGTAGGTCAGAACTGATGTTTCTAGGATGAATTACTACAAAAGTTATTAGAAACGAAAGTTTTTGAAACCATATTTATTAAAGTCGAGGATACTTACTAAGTCTGTTATGACGTGAAAACACGATTCCTGAAAATTTTCTCGATAGAAAAAAATCCCAAACTTCCCTCTAAATTGTACAAATAAGTGATTTTACTCAGTCAATATTTTACGTAAACTAATAAAACTTTGTATAAGAACTGAACTTAGCTCAATACAGTGCAGTCATGATTTGAATTTCAAAATTAATGTTTTATTATCGTGTTATTACCTATTCTTTGATTTTACGCTCTAAAATTTTGCGTAGTAGCATCTTACGTCCTTCACTAACGCATCTGATATTCGCTAGCGTTATCCCTGTCACGCAATTAGGGTTATATGGACCGTTAAGCATAATACATATTTCTTGTTTCAGATTGTGATGTAAAAAGAGACTGCCAGCTAAACGGCGCAGGGACCAAAGCTGCCGAGCTTGGTAAGTAGAATTTTGAACAATTTACAAACCAAACTGTAACTTAGATATTTTCTGAAATTGGAAAAACCATTTCAGCGTACAATTTATAATTAATTCACTACAAATAGGTATTAAAATATGGCGAAATATAGAGTTCCGTAAAAAACAAACTTGAACATGGTAAATACCCCGTTATTTAAAAACATTTGTAATTTATAATTGTTATTAATGAGTAGACGATGAAAGTACTCACCTAGTGTCCCGATTTTGATGGGACTTGGTATTCAAATCTATTTCATTAAAACCTAATATCTCTTAACTATATTTTACCTAAACGCTCTATCTAAACTACATTTAAACCTTCGTAAATGCTGGTAGCAAAGCGGGGCTTGTCTTCACACGATTTAATTTTATAAAATGTAACAACACTCTGCGGTTTTAACCGCGAAAGAACCGATCCCTTGGGTATAACGGAATAAAAATAGCATATGTACTAATTCAGGTCTCTATCTATCTATATTTCAAGTTTCATTGCAATCGGTCCAGTAGTTTTTGCTTGAGCAAACAACCAACACACATCGTAACTCAAACTTTTACGTTCCTAATATTAGCATTGAATTAAACATACAATTTTATCGAACAAATTAACCAAGTCGAAGTCAAGTACCTGCTACATTAAAGTTGATATTTCATAACAATGAAACAATGTTGTGTTTATGTTTCATTTTTGTTAGATATACTTATGCAAATTGTATCTTCATTGTTTTGCCTGAAGATGAGCGCAGACAACAGTTTGAGACGAAATTTTCACACCAACCTACTAAATACTGTAGCAACTTCGCGTAATAGAGAATATCCTGAAGTTGTGCCTTTAATGTTACTCTACAGCTTAGGGGTTAAATTATTTGCTAACTTCAAAACGTGAAAATATAAATTAATAGCTGATGCTTCCCCCGGTTTCACCCGCGTTCCGCGTATTCTGCGGAAACCTTTTAAACGAATGGCCAAGGGGAAATGGCTACCTTTTATCCCGGTATGTTAAACCCAAAGGATGCTTCGGATATTACATCCGATATATACATACATACCTACATATCTGTTACCAGCGTTACCTCTGTATATATTATTAAAGATGGAATTTCCTACACTTTACGAAAACTCCGATTTACTCCGACGTTCAACTTCTTTCCTTCGAAAATTTGGATTTATAGGAATTCTCGCATTATTTATATTTTTTCTACGCAAACCATGCAGAGCCATAAGTGAATAATTAAAGGAAGAAACATTGAATGCGTAAAACATGTCTGGAATGGCGATCAATCAGATAGCCGCACACACTGTGTGTGACCGCCATTGCATCATAAATAGAAGGCTACCTGCATAGCGCATACCTATTTCCTTCCACTGCACTTCCTATATACAAACCTGTTAATGGACGTGAGATCGTATCTACTTCATTAAACAGCATTCATTGTTGATACTATTCTTAATACCTACTGGTCTTATGTACCTACGACTCGTTAATAAATAATACAATTGTGTCTGCCGGACTGTCTGAGAGTAGTTTTTTCTCTTAATACAAAAACGCTGTGAAACAATTATGGCGTTGTGTTTTTTTTAAACTAATGACAAGAATCGGCAAACTTTTCTAAAAAGAAAATTCGGCAAGCTTTTCTAAAAAAAGAAAAAATAGAGATGTTTCCAATCCCGGCCGATTCGAAATATCTTCTTCCGACAACCAATGTCTTTTTTCTTGCCCCAAAGTAAGCTGACTACTATGCTTGCTTGTACTTTGAATAGGCAATAGGCAGACAGGTTAGGCAGTAGGACACACCCCAGAATGGGACAAATTAGCGGCCTAATTATTTTTAAATGAAAATGGTATTGTTTCAGGTGTGGTACCGTCGCTAAAGACACAAGTCAAGGGCGACGCGGAGAAGGGCTCAAACTCGGAAAAGGCTGACTTCGAAAGGGCTATCGAACTAACCGGTAAGTTTCTATATGGGTGACTAGCTGCGCCCGCGGTTTCACCCGCGTAAGTACCGATCCCGCGGGATTAACGGGATCAAAAGTAGCCTATGTCCTTCTCCAAGGTCCTATCTATCTCTATACCAAAATTCATCAATATCGGTTCAGCGGTTCAGGTGTGAAAGCGTAACAGACAGACAGACAGAGTTACTTTCGCATTTATAATATTAGTAAGATAGATAAGCATAAACTCATAACTTTATATCGAAAGTAGATACCGAAAATCGTGCGAAGTAGAAATGTTATAGCAGGAAAGCTCTGGCTCCCGAGAGTACCACGTATACCATAGTATACAACACAACTATCATCATCTTGCGCAAGCTAGTATATCATTCATTATTACATTTTCTCGGGTCTTTTTTGTATATCTTAACCCCCGACGGAATAGTTTGAGGTGTCTGTCTGTAAATCTACGGATCTGTCTATCTGTGTATGGCATCATAGCTCACGAACGGATAAAGTTGATATTTGACTTATGCGCGAGTGTTCTTAGCTGTGTTTGATCAAAATCGGCTCATTTATTTATTTTTTTACCTTGGCATTTCGACTACTCAGGATACAATAGTCTTGGTCTCAAGGGGATGGACGACGCGAGAGTAGGTAATAATTATGTTTGGTAACCATGTGAAACCACTAAGGATACAGATAAAACTAGGTTAATGTATAATCGTAGGTATAACTAATTAGCTAGGTATTTCGAAACTGCATATAATTAAGAACAACGTACGTCCTAATTTTTCTATGAAAGTTCTAATCTTACTTTGATTGATTGACATTATCAGCACCTACAATCTACATCATGTGACAGACATTGTTGTTTTTCTAAGGAGATTAAATACATAAAACTATGTACTTAATTGCGTATGATGCATTAAACTTCGTCGCAATATGAAATCGGAAATTGCAAAATTATTTTGGTTTGTAGACATTAACCGCGCGAAGGCAGTTTTCACGGTTATTCATCTCTTCTCTGCAAAACATTTATATCTCAGTTCAGTAATTAGGTTTTAATTTAGGTTTTTTTAGTTTTTATTTTTTAGTTGATTGTAATTTTAATGTATGATGAATAAATGGTTCATTGTTAATTTGTCTATTAAAAAGCAATACTTTTCGGAAAAACAATCAAAACTTAGGAGAATATACGCTCTAGCAAGCGTACGCTACATGTACGTCCCAGTCTGTTTATTGAGTCAGTGGCCAGACTGGCCAGTGTCATGAGGGCCTTCCTAAGTAATTAGTAATCACAACATTTAAAATATTCACTACTATACGTGTAGTTCGTTAACACGCTGGGTACAGACCCAGAGACGCGAGTTCGAGCCTCGCCGCGAGTAAATTTTTGACGATGTATTTTTTTTTGTGGCGAAATTACTCCGATCTTACTCTACTTTTATTAATAAGGCTATTAAAGTTGACAGACAGAAATAAAAAGTGGTAAAATTACTCCGACCTTACTCCACGTTCATTAATAAGGCTAAGAGTCATCATAAGTAAAACATTAATTTAAACAGTAGAGCGTTAAAAAATACTAATTTAGAAATTTTTGTTTTACGTACAAAAATATGTCAATTACACGCAAACGCAACTAAGCGTATAATCGCAAATACGCTTCAATTTAACGAACGTACCTATAGCAAACATTCGATCCGTAATTCGATACCTCTACATTTCTCAACCGAACTCGATACGCGGTCGGTCGTAATAAGTAATTTGTAAATAATTGTCTAACACTCACATAATAGTACTCTTTGTTCATGAATGAGCTATGTTAGTATTGCATTCCACCGGGCAAGGTGTAAACAAGGTGATTCTGAGAATGACGCCTCGTGTCACGCCAGTTGTGCGACCTGAGAAATGACGCGTCATATCTTCCCTTCCAGTGCAATACGATGCTTGAGGAAGTACTTGCGTTTGTTAGTAAACAAGAATATTTCTTTTACACGGAGAAATGTTTGAGAATTAACGTTTGGAGGTGATGTTCTTTGAAAGTATTTGGTATACCAGCGGAGGCGCGGCGCTTTGAGATTGATTCAAATGTAAAACTTCGGTTATCTATAGATATAGAGATCTGTGATAGTGATAACCGAAGTTTTACATTTGAATCAATCTCAATCAATCTCCGCTGGGTTGCTAGGACATTTTTTATTTTTTTTGGACCAACTAAAAAATGTATTTGGGGAACAGATATCTACAAAATCAACATAATTTACTTGTTACTGCTGATTCTGACGGTTTTATAATTACCTGACCTGTCCACTATTCAAACCTCATAATTATTGAATTTATATTGTCCATTATGCAATTATCATGATTGAGTAGGTTAGGTACTTAGGGTGGTGTCAAAATGTGTAGGTATTTGTAGTTATTTACACTAGGAAAGCAAAAAATATTGGCATTCTATTGTAGCAGGTAGTTCATTGTAGGTTATTGAGATTTTAAAGTCTACATATTTGTATCTTATTTCACAATAAAGTGACTAAACACCCTTTTTAATAGCTACATGACAGATAAATTATTGAGCACTATCTCACCTGATTTTTCTTCTTTTCGTGTGGCTTACCTAGTGTTAAAGCTTTCAGGTCGCCCTGAACTTGACCTAACGACTCCTATGAGAGATAACAACCGGGACCAACTGCTTAACGTGTGCCGAAGCACGGAAGAGCTCGAAAAAGTATTTTTTTGCCACACAAATTATCGGACCTGACGCTAAGTGATTATATGGTCTTAGATGTAGGATGCTGATCTATATTGTTTTTCCAAGAACCCAATAAATGGAAGATAAACTGTTGTGTTCCAGGATATGGAAGGTTCCACTACCTGCTGCTGGCCGTGTGCGGGCTGGTCAGCACCTCGGAGGAGATGGACGTCATCTCCATGTCTTTCATCCTCCCGTCGGCGCAATGCGACTTAGATCTCACCACACAAACCAAAGTAAGTTTCTTTGGAGTGTTAGTAAGTCATGTATTTGTACCAAGAACGATTTAAATGGATGACTTAAACGCAGCTTAAGGGCCCATATAACAGGGATAGCGCTAGCGAACTTCAGATGTGTTAATGAAGGACGTAAGATGCTAGTACGCAAATTTTAGAGCGTGATGTTTCAAATAGGCGATCAGCTACGAAGGATTAAGAATTGCATACTGTTGAGGTAATCCTTACCATGGCTCCAGGGACATTATGTTCCTCATGTACCTACTTTGTGTAAAGTAGTGAGTTCTTGTTAGAAACGTATTTTACCGCTCAGCTCCCCATTTCTGTACCTATTATAAACGCAAGGTTAGGAGAATCGCCGGCTGCATGTCTTTTCCGAGTCTTTCTACCGTTCAGGGTCTGGGTTTAGGCTTAAGTTAAGATTACAGTCTGTAATTTACGAGAACTAATAATTTAAAATTATAATTTAATTATTTTTAAATTTATAATTTAACTATCAAGTAACCTTCGAAAACTCATCGAAGAACAACGACTGAAACTTTGTTGTGCGAATGAAAAAGTTTGAGGAAAAAAGGGTCATCGTACTTGGGTGTATAATTTGTTTCGATTTTCCATATCCTTAAGGTAGATATAGACTTGAGGGAACCTCGAATATTCGCTGTTTAATAATTTATTTAAGCCGAATCTAGAACATGAACTTTCGATGTTTTTGTAATAATCTGATTTGAGTTCATTGGGAAATATGCAGATGAAACCGCGGAACCCAGCTAGTTAATTCAATTCATCTTATTAAAGTTTAACGAATAAATACAGCCAAGTAACCATTAGGTATAGTCCACACAGTTAGTACCTACTTATATAAAAAATACAAAAGTACTACCTATTTATTAAAAAAATAATTAACTGGTACAAAAACGGGAAAATAACAAAACGTATAATATATGTATACTTACCTAAATTAGTCATAGAACGATTTTAAGTTAAATCGGCGCGCATGCGTGAGAAGTTAACAATTTAATTGCTTATAATTAAGTATAGCAGAGTTGCCGAAATATTTAATGATCCTCTATACAGGATGAATTTTTCGGCTGCGCTTTCTGAGCTGTAATGCCGGTTTTCCACTGCGAGTGGAGCGGAGTCATTGATGTGTCAGATTAACATCCAACGGTTGTTTCCATAGCGCGACAGAGTTGTATGACTATGAAAATAAGCCGTTGTATGTAGAACTGACACATTAATGACTCCGCTCCGCTCGCAGTGGAAAACCGATATAATTCTAGCAATTTGTTAGGAAGCGAAGAACTAACAATATAGAAGAAAAAGAAAGAAGGTGTGTAGAAATATAAGAAAATCGAATTACTCCCCCTAGCACGAGTTGATACGTAGGTAAAAATAACGTGGACACTGTGAACTTTTGGACTTAGTACCCTTAGGACTACCCTACCTTCCCCTTACCCTTTTACTGGAGAAATAAATGGTGTGTCGACCCCATAGTGTGATAGAGGAAGAAGACAGACTTATTAGTTTATCGTACTTATTTGTTCTCTCTATCACCCATTTTATATTACTAAAGCGTCTTATGTTAGATTTTTTCTCGAAAACGGTTTATATAATTTTTTGGATAGGTACAAAACGGTTCAAACCTAATTGAGTGATGAATTCTTGTAAATGTTAAAACAATTGCTAAAACGTTTTCAAGGATGATGAAGCATTGTTAAGACATTTTAGTTAAAATGCTGGAACAATATGAGAAATTAACAAATGCTTGAAGCTTAGGATTTCTTGGACAGTAAAATCTCAACCTGTATAATTACGAATAATGGGTATCTTTTAACAACAATGGATAATAATATTTTTATGGTTCCATACATATCTTTACTATTAAATAAAGAGGAAAGATTTGTTTGTTTGTTTGTTTGTAACGAATAGGCTCCGAAACTACTATACCGATTTAAGAAATTCTTGCACCAATAGAAAGCTTAATTTATTGAAGCGAAGGCTACTTTTTGATCTCGATACCTAATTCCCACGGGATCGGGTCTTACGCAGATGTACACAGCTATTTGTCACAATAAAATTGTTTAACCGTGTTCGAAAATAACATTTAGTAATGCATAATGAAATAAACAAATTACTAACATAGCACACACACACACAAACACACACACAACACACACACACACATATCACACATATCTTGTGTAAGTCGTGCGCCTGTCTGAATAAACGTATTTTCATAGAACTGGACTGGTCTGTATTAGATACTAGAAGGAGATAGGTCTCCTGATAGTGATCCAATTTTGTTCCGGAAATTACTCGCACACCTTTAAAAATGATGGATCAAAATTCGAACGTCGTTGTTAGAATATCCACCATCTATAGGTACCTATTTCAGAAACTTAGATCAAAAATGTAAACAAAGAACTGTCAGTTTTAAAGGAAAAAGTAAATAAAGAGCTGTCACTTTCAATTATAAATAAATGAGATTATTGTGTGCATTTTTCATTTGAGATTCTGAAATAGGGTATAGGTACCTACCTATACCTAACCTAACCTAACCTATGCGTATTTTCTTCCTTTCTTTCTCTAATTATCAATTTATGTTCCCCAGGGATGGCTGAACAGTATAATCTTCATCGGCATGATGGTCGGCGCGTACGCATGGGGCTCCGTGGCCGACTCGCTGGGCCGCAAGCGCGTGCTCATCGCTATATCTATCATAAACGGCATCGCCATCGTCGCCTCTTCCTTCAGTCAGAACTACGAGTTTTTCATGGTGTTCCGCTTTATTAATGGTGCTGCGTGAGTATTACTTTCTCACCTTACTTATCTTTGTGTTTATAATTCAAAGTCCTGACTGCGATTCACCGACTGACTGACTAACTGAACTCAGTCAGAGCAGCGGTTTAGGCTGTGCTTTTATATACCTACCCACAGGATGTTGGAGTTTATGGAACAGCTTATATATACGTTGTTCTACAAGTCGAGGCGAAAGCTTTTGATAATTTTGAAATGGCGAAATTTTCAAATTTCCTTAAGTCGTAGAACTAATGTTGTTCCTGGAGTTGTAGAACAACTTATATTAACAGTTGTTTCATAAACGTCAACACACTGTCTATCAAAGCACAGCCTAAACCGCTGCGCTGGTCCTAGAGAACGCTCTTCTAATTTAAGAAATTTAACATACCATAATCAAGATTTCTTAATAAAAGTTCATATCGTAAGTATGTGATCGTATTTCGGACCTTTTTTTTATGAAGAATGTAAAGTGAAAACTAAACTAAGCTGTGAATTATATCATCGTATGCGGCTGGTCAAAATAGGCGGCGTCTTATATAATGAACAAACTCACCAAGTTATTTTCTGGTTGTAGGTTGGGAGGATCCGGTCCGGTGATATGGTCTTACTTCGCGGAATTCCAGCCCAAGAAGAAACGAGGCGCCATGTTGAGTTTCATGGCCGCTTTCTGGACCCTCGGGAACTTGTTCGTCGCCGGCCTCGCCTGGATCATTATACCTGCCGGCAAGTTCCTTATTATACTTCTTTACAATGGGTAAAAAGTGTATATTAGTATGTACCTAGCTACTTAAAGAAGTACAAGATAATAAAATCTGTAATGAACTTTACATCAAAATCTTACAAACATATCCCAAGTTCGTAGGTACCTGATCAATGAAAGACAAGATAACTGTCTAGTTGATAACTTAGTTTCATAGATGCTATTGCTGCTTTGCGGTAATCAAATCACTGATGATTACCACGCTACTTCGAAGCAGCAATACTGCATACTGCATCTACTCGATTTTCCCAAGACAAAGTCAAAAGAAACCACGAAGTCATTAACAAGATAATTCGAAATTCCAGAGATCGGAGTAACAACAGTCGGTTTCGTGTACAACTCCTGGCGTATTTTCCTCCTCGTGATGTCTCTACCGTCGTTCGTGGTGGCCGGCCTGTTGTTCCTTCTGCCCGAATCGCCCAAGTTCCTCATCACTTCAGGCCGTCACGAAGAAGCCATCAACGTCTTCCGGAGTATCTACTTGATGAACACTGGCCGCAGTAAAGAGGAATATCCCGTCAAACAGATCTTGGTCGAGGAGCCAGTCTACAGGTGGGTTAGGTTAGGTTAAGTTAGTTATAGAGTTATGATTTTCGTGATTATTTTCTACTTGTGATGTTGGTACAAACGTTCGTGGTGGCTCGCCTGTTGTTCCTATCCTACTGCCCGAATGGCTTAAGTTCCTCATCTCTTCAGGCTGCTACGAATCTACCAACAATGGGTCCTGTAGAACCCTGTATCTCGGGCCTAAAAGAAACTGGCTACAGTATCCCATGCCTGTCGCAAAACGGGGTTGGTAGTGGCATCGGCCGTGTCTTGTTAACACACACCGGAATAAGTCATAGCGCCAAGCGGACTTGGCGGTGTTCCGATACGTATACCGCTACAGCCGCTATGGAAAACGGGTCGGAGCTTGTTCCAATGCCGTGTTCCTATCATCTAGATGAGCATGCTACATCTTAGAACATCGTCACTTACCATCAGGTAGAAAGTGGTTAAACACTCATCTATCATATGTAAAAAATAATAGGAAAGTTATTCTTCTTCTTTTTGTATACTTAGTGGTGTGGCTGTTACAGTTTTCAGGTCGTCCCAAGGCCTCTAACTTGACCTAACGACAGCTATCAGAGATAACAACCGGGACCAATTACTTAACGTGCCTTCCGAAGCACGGAGGAGCTCGAGAAAATAATTTGTTAATTAGTGAAATGAAATTTATTGTTACCTAATAAAGCCTACATCTGTGATCCCTGTTTAAATTTAAATTAACTTAGCAAATAAATATCTTTCATTTCTCAACAGTAAACCGGAGAAGCAGTTAGCAAAGATGGAAGCGAGAGAATCTAAGTCAAAATTAGGGCGAATGTTGAGTGACATTGTGGAGCACAGCAAAGAGCTGTTCGTGCCGCCGATACTCAAGTTCACCACGATCTCTATCACAATCAACTTCACCTTCCACATCGGCTACTACGGGCTGATGATGTGGTTCCCTGAGATGTTTAATAGGTATGTCTAGTTTAACAAACAGATCTTCCAATTTAATATTTCTTATGTTTTTATTGCTCAAGGGATTTTTACTAGAAATATTATACAAGGAGAAATACATCATCAAAAATCAGCGCAGTCGTAGCGCACTCCCCCGGCAAGCGAGGGGCACAGGTTCCAATACTGACATGGGAGGATTTTTAATGACGTGTTTTTCCTTGAAAAATATTTCTGGATCTTCCTGTAGGTACTTTGTTCTTCAATTTTTGTTGTGAAAGTTGGTATAGCGCGTCAGGCTGGTATTTTTGAGCTCGTGGGTTTGAATACCACCGGGAGTGTATCATTCAGAAATGTCTCCTATTGGAAGATCTGCTACCTAATTTACAACGGAATGGGCGCGTACCCGTCGCACAAAGATCTATAAATTATTTCGTGAGGACTTGCCTAAAGACCAGTGAGTGAATGGAAACCTAATAAATAGACGCAACAATCTGCTAAACTAAGGCAGCTAAGATGCAATGAGGAACACTGTCACATAAGCCTGTCCGTACAGGGGTATGAAGATATAGTCCTATATGTACATTTTTAGGCAGGTAGGTAGGCCTATAGCCAGCATCAAAATCGAAGACTACATTCAGATTTTAAAAAATCGCTATGCCTACATCATAATGGTGAGGTGTCAAAGAAGAATTATTTTCAGATTGTCTGTCTTGTTTCGTCATTACACAATTATGAAGTACGGCAATTTTTTAAATGTGAATCACCGACTTTTTATGCTAACTTTACCTCCATCTACGGTAGGTGAACCACATCAAAAGAAGGTAAATATAGCCAGGCTCCCATACAAACTGTAACCGTCTCGTTCACGTTGTTCAGGTTCGACGAATGGTCCCGGACCCACGACAACGCGGAGGCGGACATTTGCCAAGTGACGGCGTTCGTGACGCAGCACGGCACGCACAGCGCGGCCGCGCAATGCGACTCGCACATCAACTCCGACGTCTTCATGGAGTCGCTCATCACCGTCGCCGCTGCGATACCTTCCAATATCTTCGCCGTCTTGGGCATGGACCGGCTCGGCAGGAAGTTCTTCTTGGGTGAGTTACTATACGTTCGGCACGGCACGGCACATGCCGGGAGATTTTCATTTTAAGACAACTAGTCAAATAATGGTTATCTAATTCGGTAAAAGAATTTAAAAGCAGATCGCTTCATCGGAATTTTAAAAATTAATTTTAAATTTTATAAAGAATTTTAAAAATTAGCTCTGCAGATCACTTTCTGTTGTTTGTATGAAATAACTTATTAATTCGAGTTGATTTTTATTTAATGATTCAATTATACAATTGTAGGTAGGTTGTTTACGTGGGAACGGGAAAACGGCGAGAAGAAGAGAAGATTAAAATGCACTTACCTAATAATATTTCCTTCAATTGTCAGTGTTCGCAACATTCTCCGCGGGTCTGTGTTCGGCGGCGATGTACTTCGTCTACAATAAGACCAACAACCTCATCGTGAGCGCCATCTTCAGCTCCGTCATCTCGTGCGGCAACGCTTCTCTCGATTGTCTCATCACTGAAGTATTCCCGACCAATCTACGGTAAATATAATTTTAACTAGCTGCACATCAGCATCAGTTTCGATCTTGTGGGAGTATCAGAATAAAAAAAATATTATCAGTTGTCAATGATTCAAATTTCATCGCAATCTGTTCAGTAGTTTTTGCGTAAAGAAGTTACAAACGCGGATTTTCGGCGTCTTTAAGATACAAGTAATATTCATAGAATTCTTGCCATCTTCATCTTACCTTTACCCGCTTTTAAATCACTAGTGAACTGGACCAATAAAGACTAATCATTTTTTGTCATAACTAAGTTTCGGAGCCCCATTACAACTGATATGCCGTTCAGAATACTAACACCAAACTAAATCAATGATGTTTGTACAGTGCAACCGGTGTAGCAGTATCAATGGTGGCGGCCCGGCTGGGCGGCATTATTGGCAACGTGGTGATCGCTGCACTATTGGACACGTACTGCCCGGCGCCAACCTTCATCGTGGCCGTGCTGCTCATGAGCGGCGGTCTCATGTGCCTCTTCCTGCCCAACACTACCAGACAAGCCTTGAAATAATACCACACATGAATACATATTCTCATCGGCTCCAATACGTGCTGTAATCCGTCTGTTTCATTTTCAATTAAATTTAGCATAATTACAATTACTGAAATAATATACTGAGCGGCCGGCAGAACCGATAGTCCGTTGCGTGCCGTGCGTTGCGTTGCGGCCCGGTCTCCCGTCGCGAACCAGTAGACGCTCACCTTTTATAAACCGTTTCAATGTATATAGGGGTTCAAGGGAACTCCATACGGATTATTATGAGTGCAATGGAATGTATTGGCGCAGTATAGAAGAATAATTCATGTGTTGTTACTTATAGACTCAATGCCATCGATGTTAGTTTAATTTTAGCATTTAATCGCGGGCTGTCCCATCATGTGATATCATAACATAGGCTTGCATTATAGTTTAAAGCTAGAACTTGATTTGATACAAAAAAACGAAATTTTAAATCAACTTTAAAAAAATAATGAATTTCCTTGTGGTGTTTTTTTTAACAAAACACATTATTGATGGATATGTCACCTTAATTTCGAAGATTTGTAGGAGCCTAAAACTTTAGAATAATTATCAAATGAAGTTCTACCTTTGATCTCTTACGATCCACAGGTGTATCTAGCAATTGCACATTTGTACAATATTTTATATTTAAAACATATTTTTTTACTATGAAATAAATGAAGTAACAAATTGACTGTTGTAGGTTGTTTTTAACTTATTTGTTTTGAAAAAATGTGAAATCGCATCGGAAACGTAGTTTCGCGTAATTTTATTCGATATAGTATTATAGTTTTAAGTATCATTCATACAAAGACCTATAAATCATTTGGTAAGGACATGGTTAAGCAAACAAAGATGCTACGAAGTAAAAAGTGCGGATTGCACCTCTTTAATTACTTTCCGCTCACTGCTTGCTAGAGACCAGTCCTGACTGAATAATTTATAAGTCTTTGGTTCATACATTGTTCGAATACAATATAACGAATTTATAAAAAAAAAACATTGTTACCGTAGTTTGTAGTGAAAGAACGTAGACTAGTTATAATTGTGAACCCGTCAGAGTTGTGATACGATAAGAAACGTTCATTTCTTGTGCACTGTAAATAAAACATAGAATTGAACTTTCCCAGTTCATTATAAAGATCATCATTGTAATAAATGTCACAAGGAATGGAAATAAATGAGTAAACCATTATTGACTTGACATCGAATGTAGTTTCATTGCAACCGAACCTTTCCCCATAGTCCCATGGAACTAGTAGGTAGGTATTTATGTATCTAGTTTCTAAAAAGTCCTGACTGCTTTTTTGAAATATGCTTTAAAAAAAAATAGTACCTACCTAGACCTAGGTACCCGGTGGGATTTTGAAAACAATTTATTTTTAAAGCAGTACTATTTCCTAAGTTTGGTAAACACCTAAAACGCTAAGAAATAATGTTTACAAGTAATCATTACTTACATATTACTAATAACAATAAGTTGTATTCATATGTACCTACTATCATAAAAATAGCGCCGACTAGTAAGGTTCAATCATAAAACTGAAGGGCAACCAATCTTTACAAGGGGTGAAATGCATATACCATCCCTTAAATCTAACCTTCGAACGAGGGTCAACTCACACGAAGCTCATCGAAGCGTCTCAACATAGCAACTTCACCCTTATCTAGGCTTATAGGGAGTGATCGGAATAAGGTGCGCTAATTTACCTGTAAGAAAAAGGGGACATCCTTACAACTAAAAATATTACCTGGGATATTTGTTCTGGGTTTCGGGATATTTTAATATTAAAAATGTTTATTTATTAAAAAATAAAATAAATATATTCATAAAATTTAATAACACAGCAAAATAATTGAATTCTCTTTTCATATTGATCCTTGTGACTTGTTTTATCGTTTTGGCCCACTGAATAAATGAGATTATGAATACTTTTATTTTTTTAAAGAAACAGGAAATGAAATGTGCAGTTATTTTACTGTACCTATTAATTTTAGGTTTAAGTACTTATACTAGCACTAGTATCCCTAAACTAGGTATTATAGCCGAAAAAGTATTTAGACATAAGGCGTCTCCACTGTGTCTTTGTTATTTTTTCAACTTTAGGTATTTTAGCTCAGCGTATTCCGATCACTACTTATCTACTGCTGCTGATTTAGTACAATAAGTCGTAGACAAGGATCTTATAACATTTCTTTTGAAGATAATCTATCTATTATCATCATCATCAATAATTAACGAAGTCTGGCAAGCAAGCAGGTCAAGAAATAAGAAAATTATTGATTTAATATATATTTTATTAAAACTACACTGAAGTTTATTTATACTAGACTTCACTTTCATAGACTATAGACCGATCTAAGTATTAATTAACATACATCACACAAACAAACCAATTTTGCATAATTAAAAAAAGAATTACCTCAACAATATTGTACTTAACATTAGACGCTAAAGTTATGATATACATACAAGTGAAAACGCGCCTTCCATTCCCCCACAGCCCTCCCCACGCGACCGACTTTATAAAAATATTATATCATCTATGTATTCCATATATTACACGTACGATTCAACAATATCATAATTAATTATAAATCGCTTAAAACTAAACATTTCGCGTAGTTACCTAATACATAAAAACATTATTCTCGAATATCAGTTAATTCTAACGACAGACCGATTGAGACTTAGCAGTTTGACTGTGCAATTACATTATAATTTACATTTAGGGTGATCTCGTACCGTATGCCCGCTAAATACAAGAAAAGAAACAAATTTGTTTTTATAATCACGGCTCAGTTTGGAAACGAAATGTATTTTAAAAAAATCGATTTGCCCTAAAACTTTTACGTTATTAAAACCATTTTTAGACCTTGAAACTATCCTATTTTCAAAAGAGTGCTATTAAAATTTATTGACTGTAAAATAAAACAAACGATACATTTTAAATAAGGACAATTTAAAGGCCTTAACAAAATTTTAATATTTGAGAAATTATGTTTTCGTTTCCCGTGAAATTACAAAATAACTTGCAGACAGGTAATTCATGGTACATTCCGATTTGGAACTGAGCCATTTTTATATAAAAAAAACATATTTTCTAATTAGGCTGGCATCCGGTTCGAGATACCCTTAACTGACCCTATAAGTACGTTTCAAACGTATCTCTTCAGGTCCAGCCGAATTCATCCGAAACGGGCACCGTCTCATCCCAAAAACGGTTAACGCGAACTTTTACTTAAAAACACGTAGGTATAAAAGCAGTTTTAAAACAACGAAACTTCGACACAATCCAGCAGACGATACGAACTCCGGTAATCTATTGCACTCTCTTAAAACCGATAAACCTAAAATAAATAGTTGAGTGAGATGTGAAGCGTGGGGGGTCTATGTGTGCGTCGTGAGGTCATCGACAGCCATTTGCAACTGCAGCTGTGGTTGGAGCGGGATCTCTGCTGACGTGTCTGATGTGTCGGAGGCGGGGGTCAGCAGCCGCCGCGGGTGGGGCCACTGCACCGCGTCTTCGGGGGACGCCGGTGACCCTACAGACTCCACTGACGACGGCGCCGCCTCCAAGATCGGCATCGACCGACCATTTTCCACCGACTCCTCTTCAGTCAACAACGGCATCGATATAACCGAGTCAGCCGCAGTTGCGCTAACTGCCGGCTCTGTCCCGACCGAGACGAGCGAGTAGCCGCTCGCAGCGCCCGCGAGCGGATCCGAAACGCGCGATGCGATTCGTGGATCCGTCACCGTGATCGGAAGGTCGAGTGAGGTCGGCACCGTGGTCGGAGTCACCCCTAAAGCGGCGAGTCCTGCGTCGAGCCCGGGCGGAACCGTTGCGGCTTCACCCGCGGTCGGCACCTCGACGGGCGTCATTATCGGCTGGTTTAACGTCGTACTCGTCTCCGAGACGCGGCAGTTAACGGACACGTTCGCGTTCAGATCGCGGAAGTCCGGCGCCTCGTCGCGACCGTCAAACACGTCGCTGTTGGCTAACGCCGCCTCCAGGATGTCGCGTCGCTCCGGCTGGGCCGGTACTGCAACAGTCTCCACCGTCATAGGTACCAGTTGGTTATTCTCGAGGACGAGTGGTCGGTTGTCTATCGGTGTGAAAGTGCCACCGTCTTCGACGCACAGGTAGAAGGTCCCAGCGGGACCGCCGAAGTGTTCCCCTGGTACCGCTAGTAGTTGCCCGTCGGAGAGGGGTGCGGTAGGCTCAGCGGCAGGCGGCGGGGGAGCCGGGGCCGGCGGCTCCGGTAGCTGCCGCGCTATCGCGGTGGAAGGCAGCAGCTCTTCGAAGTTCTCGAACTCGTTGTATTCGGTCGAGATGGAGACGGTATTCGAGGCGCTTGGGACGGGCGGCGGCGCGGGAGTGGGAGACAGGGCGGGCACTAGCGCGGGCAGTGCGGGCACCAGCGCGGGCAGAGAGGCCACAAGAGCGGGCACGGGCAGTGGAGCGGGCGCAGGTGCCGGCGCTATCGCCACTTCCTGCTGTTTCAATTTCTTCAACGGCGTCGGAGCCTCGCCTGCCGCCTTCCTTACTCTAGCCTTTGCAGAACCACTAGCTTCCGATACGGTTTTAGTCTTCTGAATAATGACTTTTTCTTGAGGAACGGTAGTCTTTTGTACGATCTGACCGGTCCTCTGTAGATGTTCGAACTGAGCCGCGGTGAGTTGCATGACTGCGCCAGATTTTTGTTGAAGAAATATGATCGGTTCCGTGTTGGTTTTTGGGACTGTTTGGACAATCTTTTTGGGTTCAGGCGCGGGTCGTGCTTTTGCTACCGGTCGGATTTCCGGCATCGGAGCTATGTTTTGAGCGGTGGTAGCGACTCGACCGCCGACGATCAACTGCCCTTTGGACGTTATTATAGCGCTTTTCTGTTTCGGAACTATTCTAGCAGGAGGCTTAGGTGGCGTTGCGGTCGCTCTAATCGATCCCATTGTCGTGATGATTTTCTTAGGCGTAGGGGAATTCGTAGTTATTCTATGCGTGATGGTCTTTAATTGTGATACGTTCGGTTGTTGTTTGTTGGGGAATAGAATTTTCTCGTGTTCGGGCGTGAGCACTATTCTAGATTGTGTTCCTTGAGCGTTCGTTATAATCATGACAGTATTACCAGGAGCGCTGGCATCCGAGTTCGAAGCTACTAACTTAGCCGAGACAGGTTTGTTTTCAGCAGACGTCATTGGGGGTTCATTACTCTTTGCCACGATAACGTGAGCTTTCCCAGTCTGCGGGTCTATGACGATTTTCTGAGTGCGAGTAGGTCGGGGTTGATTCTGTGTCGGTAAAATTATAAACTTCTCAGACTTGGGAGCCTGTGGAGCCTGTTTTATGATATGAGTTTGTTTCGTGATCTGAGGAGCCGCCTGTATTAGAGTCGGGGCTGGTTTTATCTCCTTCGGTATGGTTTCCTTCCCCATTACTATTTTCTGTTTACCCGTCGTTCTATCTATAATCAGTAACGGTTTGGCGCCGCGTAATTTCGACGATTTTGAGAGAATATTGGGAGACGAAGTTTTACTACTATCGCCAACAGGATTAAGCAGAAGCCTCTTCAATTCTGGTTTAGGTGCCGAACTGGTAACGGATATCTTTTCAGTTTCGACAATGGTCGGTTTTGATTTGACGAGTTTAGGTGCTTGGGTGTGCGTAATAATGTTAGCGTCTGCCATCATAACTGGCATTTTTTCTATGCTTTCGGGAGTGAGCAGGTCGTCAGACAAGACGATTGGCATTGAATTGATGTCGAACATAGCATCGTCTGTGGTTATTGTTTCCGTCACTGGTTTTAGAACTTCCGTCACCGGTTTTAAGACTTCAGTCACCGGTGCGACGAGAGACGTCTGCTGTTTTACCTTCTGCAGTTTAGGAGGGGGTTTTGGAGTTGTTATCTTTCTTATTTTCTGTTGTATTATAATGGTATTAGCGTCCGACGGCGGATCCGGTGCAGTTTGTATCGTATACGTCTTCACAGAAGGACTTTCCTGTGACAAATTCCCAGTTCGAGACAATATAATTTTCTCTTGTCCCATTTTCTCATTCATGTTGTTGATAACATTTTTACTTGGCGTGGTACGTCGAATTATAATTTTCTGTTTAGGCGATTGAGGTTTACTTTTAAAAGAAGACTTTGCAACGTCAAAATTAAGAATTTTCTCTTTCCCTTGCAATATTATTTGTTTAGGATTTACTTTGCTGGGAATATTTCTAGGTTTAGGAGGCTCTTCTAATATTTTCAATAATTTTGACGGAGTGCTATCAAAAAGGATGGGTTTTATATCTGGTTCTATGATTTTCTCACTTAACACCTTAGCTAATGTTTGTTCAACGGAATTGATTTTAGAATCAATCCCATTATTCGTTTTTACAGTAAATGCATCAGATTCTATAACTTCCTCATTATTGACTGTATCCATGGCGCCAACTTTATGCTCAATCGACTCAGACATCTGAACAAGTGATTGGGCAGCATTGAGATTTTCACTCTTTTCTAATTCAGATTCAAAACGGTTACTTATGGCATCGTTGTTTGAAGCGAAATCCGTTTGCGGTTCCTCGAAATTAGTTTCCACTTCATTAGGCTGAGCCTTTTCTTCAATAACAGTCTCCTCAGCACACTCACTCATTGTAACTATTTCTTCCTGGCTACTAAATGGTATTATTTCTTCCTGGTTACTCAAAGTTACTGTTTCTTCTTCATTGTTGAATGGTATAATTTCTTCTTGATTATTCAACGTTACTATTTCTTCTTGGTTATCTAAAGTTACTTCTTCTTCAATACATTCTGCTGCTTCGAAAGCCATTGGAGCTAGGTTCTGGTTTAATTCGGTAGTTTTATTGAGCATAGCCGAGGCTGGTAGATTTATTAAAGCTTCTGCTATTTGCAGATCTGATTCCGATGGCACATTTTCTTCGAGAACTGGTTTGCTGTTGTCTATGTTTAGCGAAACATCCTTCTCATTTTCTTCGAGAACTGGTTTGCTGTTGTCTATGTTTAGCGAAACACCCTTCTCATTTTCTTCGAGAACTGGTTTGCTGTTGTCTAAGTTCAGCGAAACATCTTTCATCACTATGTCCTCACTTGTTTGAGACTCATCTAACACAATTTCTTCTGATTCAATATTCTCAGAATTGATAGTTTTAATATTATCTTGCGTTTTCGGTTGTGAGGTTTCATGTTCCATGAATTCATTAGGCAATTCTGCGTTTTCATTAGATTGTCCGTTCTCTACAAATTCGTTAGTTATTTCGGCGTTTTCGGATTGTCCATTTCTATTTAATGTTATTTCTTCTTGTTCTCCAGGAGCATTATCATCTTCGAATAAATCTTCGGGTAGATCATTGCTTATAGTCTTAGTGACTCGATCTGCTTCTCTGGACACGCTCAACAAAGCATCTACGGCTGACGCAGTCGATTCATTCATGTAAGGGTTTGGGGTAGTTTCGGTTGTTATATCTGTTTTCTTTTGTGGAGACTCTGAAAAAGACTCAATTTCTGACATCTTTTCAATTTCGATTTGAGTTTCTTTTTGTTCATTTACTTCGTTATTTACTTTTTGGTCCAATTTTGCAGAAGGTTCTTCTTTATCTGTAAATGCGTTATTAACTACGTCGGTGTCAACTACCGCGGCGTCAATAATTTTCTCAGGTTCTTGTGTTAGGTGCGTTAAATTTTCCAATTGCTTAGGTAATGCTTCGTCATTCTCTTTATTTTTACTGTCATCAACTACAGGCGACTCAGGTATTGAACTAGAATCGGCAACAACTACATCTGGCACGTAGCTCATATCATATAAATCAGTTGATATATCATAGTTATTCTTCTCTTTTTCTCGTAACTGCGCTGCTTCAGCTTTCATTTTCTTAAGTTGTATCTTAGGAGCGAGTCGAGTTATTTTTACAGGTTCTATTGGGGGCGACTCACGAGCTTCCGGGGACGAGACAGCGTCGGATCCATTGATATCGCAATCGTTGATATCCATTCGTTCACGTTCTACTGCGTTTAACTGTTCAGCGACATATTTTCCAATGGCATCCTGACTCCTCGAATGCCGACTACGAAAAAACGTTTTGGTTTTAAAAATTGCTTTAGTGGGCTGCTGCTCTGTTGGTTTATCCGCGACTTTCTCAGGCGTTTTATCGCGTTTTTTGTCTGGAGATTTTACGATGGAAGGCTCAGGAAAATTTTCCTCAACTTTTAGGGATTCCGGTACGGAAGGTAATTCCGGTACTGACGTCTTATTCAGAAGTTCCGCAACCTCTCTGGCGACGTCGTCCTCATCTAAACTTAAGCTTTTCGTTTCATCCGTTCGTTTCGGATTCTTGACGCGCGGGATTTTCCTGCCCGCATCAGCTTCTACGGGCCAATCTTCGTCTTCACAGAATTCATATTTGGAGTCACTCGAAGATTCTGGTTTCTCAGTTGATGGGGAACTATCGGTCTTTTTCTTGGGAACAGATAGAAGTTCGTCTGGGATTTGCGCAGTAGGGAGTTCGGCCGGTGTCGGTGCAGCTGGTGATTCTGCACCTATGGCCACTTCGGGGGATCGACTAGATGCCATATTAGAGGTAGAGGATTCATCATTCGACTCTTCCTCCCCATCATCCCAGTCAGCCAATAGACTACTCTTTATTTCTTCGTCAGTTTTCGGTTTCTTCACTTCGACACCACCTGTTTTATCGTCCGAAGCTCGTTTTTTAGTTTGCTGCTTTTTAGGTTTATCAGATTTCTCAGTTCGCGGCTTACGTTTAGTAGGTGATTTAGAGGATGTTGGAGTTGATTTCGTTTGAGGTTTTGTTACTGGTTTCTTTCGGACCGGGGATGGAGTGTAGGGGACAAACGAGACACTGTGTGTTTTGTTATGCAGAATGAGAACATTAAGGCGAGTGGTGGAGAACGAACACGCGTGACATGCATATTGACCTGCCCCAGACGGTGTTCCCGGTGTAGCCACTGAAGAAACAGGTTTGTTGTCATTTTGTGTAATTTCTGGTGACTTAGATTCTACAAAATTAGGTTCAGTTGCACTAGTTGAAGGTGCGAGCTTGGTTTCTGAAGTTTCCGATGCTTCATTAGTGGTAGAAGGCGTTTTAGATCCCTGTACGAGTATATGTACTCTATAATCTGTCTTTTCCTTCATCTGAAATGTTGAAAAATGTCCATTTTAGACAATCCCATGTTCCAATCAACTACAGTGACTACAATAACTAATTTATCAGACAAAGTTTATTTTGTTCAATCTTGAAAACGATAGAGTATTTTTGAAAAATCAACCTATAACAGACAGAACTTGAGGATTGGCTAAACCAGTGTGATATCAGTGAATAAGTCTAAAATTACGGCATTAGCCGCCCTACAGTGTATACCAAAATATTCCAAAAATTGATGGTAAACACAGCATCAAAAACGATTGCATGGTTTAGGAGCAGTTAGTGGATAAAAATTTACACGTGACGTTTTTTAATACTATGTAGAGTAGAGTAGAGACACATTTCATCACATCACTACTAAATGCAAAATTTTGAGGTAATAGGATATCTTTTGCTCCTTTACCCAAAGAAATCTGCTCAAAACTTGATAAAATTCAGTCTGTGAGAGTGAATACATTCGCTATTTTTAATTACCATAAATTTGAAGCAAGAAATAACGACAATACTCAAAAACTCTTCTTAGTGAAAGAGCTGAGCAATGTTTTATCAAATCTCAGATATTGAGTCACTTAAAGATTGAAGTATTCATTAAACACAGAACACACAGAGAATCAGCAGTGGTGAAAAAATAATGTAGTGTTTGAGATTCTTACAGCTGAATACAGAAACGCCCCTTAAAATTTGAGGGCCACTTAAATAATTGAGCAGCTTCTGAATTCAAAATTAGTATGACAATTTTTGAGTTTGACTTGTTTAAGTAGAACTCAAATTTTGAGTAGTGTATCTGTATTCGGCTGTATGTCACCCATAGACCGGCTATAGTAGTCTTCACAAGTCTACTAAACTTCCAGACTACTTCATGATATGTGTGGTTTGCTCTTAACTTAGATTTTCATTTACATTCTCTGTGGTAAGATGGAAATATAATGAAAATACATTACCTTTCTTATAGGATGAAATACTTGAGGAGATTCAGCCAGTAGTCTGCCACCTTTGCCTTTTCCTGTAGACAAAGAAATTGCATGATTCATATTACAGAGAATTTTAAATATATCACTTGTATGCTGACTGCTATTGGTAAGATAATTAGTGATGGGCCGGTCGGTAGGTGCCGACTAGTCTGCAAATTGTGCCGACTAGTCGTCAACTAACACTTATGCAAATAAAACCAAAATTTATCTAATTGGTAGTACAGTTAGAAGGTCGGTAGTCAGAAAAACGTAAACAAACACCTCATAACCAGAGCGCACCTTAAATATCTCGACATTGTATTAGCTCTGAATTAAAAAAAATTAAAACGGGTTAAACTTTTTTGTAAGTTTTGGTGACAACTGACCCGAATATCTCCGAATTATAATGATTTCCATTGCAGACTAGTCGGCTAGTCTGCTAGTCGGCCCATAGTCGTGCCCATCTCTAAAAATAATGTATATTACAAAGATTTAAATGAATTGGGAAAAGTTTTTTTTTTTCCTTCTGTAGTCTGCTACATGGCAATCTGTCTGATTGACAATAGTCGAATAGGTTGGCTGAATATTTCAATGTCGTTTATTTATTTAAGAGACTTGTCCAGTGGTTGTCTCTTATTTGTTGTCTGGGAATCGTCCTTGTATGTTATGGCTTTTTACCCATAGCATACAAGGAAAAATAACAGAAAGAAATCGGACTAAATAGTACAGGGCAGATATATGCAACATACAAACAATATATGGGTTGAATTGAGAAACTCCTTTTTTTTTTAAAGTCGGTTTTAAAAAGCTAAGGCTTTGGTTCTCACAGGCTTAGATTCTCAATGGCAAACCCACAAATATGTATTCATTGCATCAGTAGAATATGTTACATTACTACCCTTATGTTAAATAGGTTAAAGGGTGACAATATCAAATACCCAAATGAGGGTTAAGCATGTGAAAAAAGCCCCACATAACTAAACTATTCTGTCCATTGGAGCGCCAGCAAGTCAGATCATAATAAGTTCCCCTGCAGAAAGAGAACAGTCCCCTGAGCATTTGAGCTCCTAAACTAGAAAGAGAATTAAGGACTAAAACAGATCCTAGTACTCTAATCAAGTAAGACAAAACAGTGGTCACATCCTTCTTCAATATACAAGACTCCATAAGACATTCGCACAAGGATCAATGAATATATCAAAGTTATTTATACCTTTTTTATTAGAAGCCGGCGTCTTCCTGGGGTCACCAAAAATGCCTGCATAACTTTCTTTCTTAGTTTCTTGGAATTCATCTCTGGTTAATATCTCCATGTCACCCCCAACTGCTGTCTCCGCTCTGATCACATCTTCCGGAAATTTCTCCATATGACCATGTTTTGTTCTGTACATATCTAGAACATAATATTTTATTCAATAATATTAGTTATTTCTGATTAAGCTAATTTTTCTCCTGTTCACATGTTCATGAGTTTAATTTCATTTCAGTATCGTGAAAGCTGGAGAAAAATCTATTTATCTTGAAACAGTTAGGTTTTGACCAAATCAAGAAGCTATTTTGTTAGCCAAACAATGTATAAAATACCTAGTTTTCTTGAACGGGACCTTATTAGGTATAATTGTTAGTTTTTCACTTACACCAAATACCTAATCACCAAAGTTAGGAAAGAGTTTGGCTGTTTTATCCTAAGGTGAGCATAAGCTAATGCATTGCTCAAAAAAGTATCTAATTGTGGGTAATTATGGTCATTTACCTAATCTCAGCTAGGACCCAAGACTTTATGTTACAAAATTAATGAGGTAACAGAAGATACTCACAAAGCCCTTTATTGATAAATTCATTTTTCCGACTGCAGTTATATTTGTAGATGGAATTTATATTCTTCACATATTCACTGAAAAATAAACAAAAAAATATTTTTTTTTACCGCTACATCATGGACAATTGAAACAAAATGGTTACCGATGTCCGATAAACATTTACAAATTCATTCCAACTCGATAGAAATTACATTAGCAGAGGATGAACAAAGGAAAACAAAACTCGGGAGACTAGAATATCAATAATTCAGTATGCATCTGATTATGTGTTTCTTTTAGAGAGTTGTGATCATGTTTTAAACCACATGGAGCCCTACACAGCTGAATGCTAATCAGATCAGTGTCAATAGATTTATGTAGCATTGATGCAAACATTGACTACACGAGGCCTAAGTTTTTATAAGTTAGATCAGGTAAACAATTTGCTAAAGGTAGACTTGATAGGTACTCAGCAATAACACCAGAATCATCATGAGGACCTCTAATGGAAGCTAAATGTACTTGAGGTATGGAAGGCAAGTAGAGATTCGCTACATTTAGTGAACTTACTATGTATCCTCCTGAAAGAACTTGACGACAGCTATCGGGGGCTTCTTGAATGACGGCAGGACATCTGGTGGAAGCTTGTCCGGAGCCACCACCTCGCCGGGCCACCAGCATGACCCTAGCTTCACCCACACCACATCCCCGTCCAAATAATTTATTTCAGTCTGCTCACACATCACCACTTATCTATTCAGACAAAATGCACGACCATATTTTGCCCAGAAGTCACAGTGCGAATGCCGAGTCCACAAGCTAACGTGACATTTTCGCTGCCACAAGTCATACATCCAGTTTTTTCTAAACTTTCATTTCTAACGCAGTTTTATTAGACGATTTACAAAGGTAATTTGTCCAAATAATTGTCAAAACAATAGCAAAATAATAGTTGTAAATATCACCGACTGCGTACAATCTATCTGTATAACTTTTTTGGTGGCAGCATTGAATTATGTAAAACCAAAACTAAGAACCGTAGTACCAAAAATAGACACTGTAAATTAAAAACACTTTTTTACACTTGTAACTGATATAATTATTGTAGTTGATGTAATTTATTTCCGAAGTTAAGAATAATAAAAATCGCAATTGATTACACGGAAAGAACCAAAATGGTCGGCGTCAGCAACTACCAACTTGAAGAAATGAATATTTAGTGTTGCCATATATTATCCGTACCTATCATAGACATTGCTCTTTGGCCGGCCAAACTTTTAACTGAACCGGAAATAGATCCTGTAGGTCATTTGGCGCCAAATGAAAAGCTTTCTAACCTTTGACGGAAAAAGAGTGGCCTCACTATCTTCTTCTCCTCTTTCAAAAATACAATGGTTGTAAATTATTTGCACTGAAAATGTGCAAATAGTTTACACTTTAGTTAGAGTTACATAAAAAAAAATATTCTTAAACGTTTGACACAATACACCTACATCTCAATTATTATTAGGGTATGGTGGTCACGAATGAACCACCTAAAGTATGAAGGGATGTAACTTTTTTTCTATAAGACTTTCACTTACACAATTTTATGAAGATTGTTAGAAATATATCTAGAAATCACTTGTTATTATAGAAAATCAAGTATCTTCAATGGTTTCAGAGATAAAAGGGATTTAATAAAAAATGGGAAATGGTTCATGGTGTACCACCCGTGGTACTAATTGAACCTGAGGGTGGTATCGTTTGAACCGTATGGTACTGATTGAACCATAGTTAAATATTTCTAAGTTAATTCGTATTAGTACAAAGAATTCTAAAGAAATAAGAGATCGAAATTATTATTTAGTAATTTACTGGCAAAAATCGAAACTTAACCTTTGATATTTTCATAAAAGTAGTATAATAACTGTAATTAACGACAAAAGGATAAAAAAAAACAATACTTTAATTAAAACCATCAAGTAATTTTGTAAATAAAAAGACAAGCTTTTCCTACTAACTAATAGAATAAAATAAATAATCATACTAAAAAGACCATCAGTAGGTAATGAAATAAACTGAACCTTTAGACTGAATTAAACGATTCTCTTAGGTAAACCATGGTTCATTGAGTGGTTCCACATCGAAATGGTTCAAATTGTACCACCCTTATCTAAAAAGGTTTGAGGTTCTGTAAAAACTTGTAGAAACGATTTTTGATAAAGACACTCACATGATTAGAAAGGCAATAAAACGTTTCATTAGACACAATAAATCAAATTTTGTTATATATTACAGAAAGTAATTGAGAAAAGAAAAAACTCATAACTTTTTTCAAGTTTTTAACACTCAAAGCGAAAAAAATGCCATAACTCATGCGTCTTTGTCACGTATTTAGCAGTGACTGGAACGCGAGGGGTGCAACCCAAGGCACGTATTTTTGCCATTGTAGCACAACGATGCGACTTCACATTGGTGAAATAGAAGCCAGATTCATTTAGTACCCCTGGTTCATTGATGCCTACCTGACCCTACATAATTGTTTTGAACCGACTTCAAAAAAGGAGCAGGTTCTCAATGGGGTGGCACACGCAAAGCTGTGAGCAGATGGCGCTGGCATCGGATGATCTTTTTTTTTTGTTGATGGTCCCCCACGAATGAAAACGCCGAGTTTTTTTTTTCTTTCGGTCTGAGACTGATATGGCCAATTTGGCGCCGAGAGTTGTAAAAAACACCTGTTTGACAGTTCTTAATTCAAACCTAAGATCATTCGACTAACGCCCTCTGCCGGGATAAAAAGTTAGTGTTCCTCCTCATTCGGTAATAGGCACAAACTATACTGATGCTAGCGCATGTTATGCTTATGGTTTTTTTCTGAGGGTTTTTTTAATCAACTTAAAATGTTGTCCCACTGCAAGGCTAAGCTCATTTGGTTTCCAAGCCAAGATTTACGTAGATTTTCTTTTTAATAGGTGTATAAAATAATAACATAGGCATTACCACGTAGGTACCAATTATAGGAACGTATCTACTACCTACGTGGTACCCGACTACCTAGATCCGTAAAAAATACTTTAGATTAGGATATGTAGATAAAAATGATGGGTTAAAAGACTACATAAAGTAGCCTGAAGGATAGGTACCTGCTAGTAAGGTACCTACCTAGGTACCTAACGGCTCATTTTCTGTTTTCAAGCTATTGCATAGCTTCATGTTTTTAAGCTATTTATCGCAGGCTTTGAGCTTTGAATGAAGAAATTTCGTAATGAAAAATACCTAACACCCCCCACTCCGCCTACCATGTCAACGTGGTACAAAATAAAAAATAATTATAATTGCTTAGGCAATTATAATTATTTTTTTTTTTTCGACTTAGGTCGATAAAAAAAATGCTATGCAATAGCTTTACCGCGGCAGTCCCCGAGTATCACACGTTTTTTTTTATCTTTAAGTAAGACACCAATAATGCTCTTTAGCATGATAAACCGTAAAACTATAAAAACAATTAAATAAATTGTATAACCTTGGTAGATGACCACAAATTATGTTCTACTCAGCTCGACTGCGTCTCGTCTGTGGAAAACACTCGACCAAATTCCCTATTAAGTCTACTAAGAAGCCCTCTTAATGATTAAATCACTTCACAAAGAGGGGAGATATGACATTCCTACCTATCCCGTTAACACAATGATTGTAGTTCGTCACCGGTCAGTCGCTCCCTAATCGCTGAGCGGACCTAACCCGAATTTTATCATTTTAAAACTTTAATAGTGCTCCTTGGAACCATGTTGGTATGTTACTTTTGCATTTTATTTATTAAAAATACTTACTCTATGATAGAATTTATGTGATTTTGAATTATTAACCACGTGAATTGAGCTTTATAGATATATAATATAAATAAATATAAATATTTATTTCATAATCTCTCCGTGGCGCGGGATCGACTTTTGAACCTGGAAATGTACAATGTATCTCGTGTATAGAAATGATTCTTTACCAGCGTAAAAAAATCGATACCTAAGTCGAAAATATCAAATTTCAAGGCATATTCTCCAACCTGTGCTGGTACTTTTCCGAGTTCCTATGTTATTTTTATCAGCTACTACTAATGAACTGATTTTTTTTATTTTAACCTGACTCGAAAATTTATTGATCTTAATTAAGTCTAAAATTCCGGGCTGATTTTGATTCTTCAAAAAATGATTGTTCCATAATAACTCAAAATTATTTCTTAGACGATCCTGTTCATAACAGTCGCATGTGCATACCTAGCATGTCCAACGGAATCTGCGCCACCTATGACGGACGCTCAGCTGGAACAGACCCTCACTGACAAGAACACAATGCAGAGACATTTGAGATGTGCTTTGGCAGAAGGACCCTGCGATCCTGTAGGCAGAAGACTTAGAAGTAAGTTGCACAACTTATCAATAGTGTGTTTATTTAACGTAAGAAAATCAACCGTTGGATTTTATTAATCGGAGTTAAGGTATAATGTCCGTTGATGCCGTCACCGTGAGGCGTGGCTTGATTTCCTTAGGCCGTTTCGTTGAATAGAATTCATAGCGTTATTATTTTCTGCACCTAAAAATCGATTATTAACATCTAAAATGTGATAAGTCTAAATATCGATATTTTGAATTAAACTTTTGTATTCACAAAATGTTACTCAATATGGTAACTGGAATATTTTAAGTCACATAAATAGATATTACAGCAATCTTTAAAAAATGGTGTGTTTAATGGATATTTCTTATTCTGTGAATTCACCATAATTTCTCAATTAAATTCAATTCATTTATTCATTCATGATACACAAGTATAATACAAAGATAGATAGAAATATTTTACAAGGAGAAATACATCATCAAAAATCCTCCCATGACAGGATTTGATCCTGTGCCCCTCGCTTGCCGGGCGAGTGCGATACGCACACACGTGATTGATGATGTATTTATTGAGCAATAAAACATAAGAATTTTTTACAAAGATAGATGTCAAATACAATTATATAAATATAATATGTCCACTGTGATTTGGCGTAAAAATGTATCTTTCATTCAAAAACGTCTCTTAGAAACGTCTCTGCCTCGTGTTCCCTTTAGTCTCTGCAGATCTCTGCTGATTATTCGAGCGATGATCCCAGTTGCACCTTTGCAACCCTCTCGCGAGCCCGAGGCCGTCTTCTAGTTCTTACGTCTCTACTTCTTCAACATCGTGTATCTCACCCATGCGCGATCTTCAACATTGCGTGTACCTACACTGAACACGGGATGATATGAGTGCATAATATGGCCTTTTACACGCTGACATACCAGCACTTTTTGGGTTTTCCTAATATGCCGCGGTCGGGCGGAACTATCCGCCCGGCCGCGGCCTGCATTTTGGGGTCACAAATGACACCAGTTACCTCACGCTACTTGGCCCAAACCACCAAAATTCGAAACTTGATGTAATGCCCGTTCTTGATACAGGTAGATTATAGTGTTTACCAACTTACGATGTTTTTTTTTTCAGCGCTAGCTCCATTAGTGCTTCGTGGAGCTTGTCCTCAATGTTCACCACAAGAAGCTCACCACATCAGACGAACCCTAGCATATGTTCAGCGAAACTACCCGTGGGAGTGGGCCAAAATCGTTCGCCAATATGGTTGATCAAATAAAGTTAAATTAATAATACTTAATTAGAATAATTTAATTACACAATGATAGAATTAGGTACTTACCTTTTTTTCTAATTACGGTCCATCTAGGTTGTTTACATACAAACTGTTGATATTCAGACTAACTATTCTAATTAAGACTAATTGACAACGTTAACTAAAATCACCGGTCAATATTCTATTAATGTAAAACTTAACTAACGTATTTAATGTTAATTGACTGTTATTTGCAAATATATTATGCTTATTGTCCTGTCCCAGCTTATCATAATAACAAAATGTCAATTAGCTGAGTACCTATTCTACCAAGTAAAAACCAATTCTTGCCTAATGCATATTATTTATAACCTAATTTATATTACTAGGTTTATTACGAATTTTATAAATATAACTCGATATTAATCTTATGGTTTGTTTCTTATAAGTAAGTAAAATTATTAAAACTGCCAGATTCATATAAAATGTTATTTAATTTAATTCCGGAAACCTACATTGCGGATTTCCATAAACACATTTATGTTTTTTTATTGAATTGCGCTATGTTGTTCCAATTTCTTATAGGTGAAAAGAATAGAAAATGGATATAGTTGATATTTATTATGATAACAAATGGTGTTAGGTTAATCAATATTTAAATTCTCATGTACTAGCCGTTCACGTAACTGTCTTTAAGAGTACCTAGGTACATACGATGATGGCGGCACATAAAAGGGGGGGCTGTGTGTTAAGTAAGAGGTTACGGCAACTCAACTTGTTTCAAGCACTCCCAACTGAGACGCACGCTGCAACGCTTCACTGACGTTGAAATAAAAAAAACAGCATTGTAACACTTCGAAATCGTTAACAAAATTTAGTTCGGATTGACTGAGACATTGTGAAAGTAAAACTGAACATCGACCTTATTAAAATGCAGGTGAGTGCATAATACTTATTTTTTATATTCTTTGTTAAACGTTTAGATTACCAAAGCTTTCAATAGTTTTAAAACGTAGACTGTTGAACTCGCGAAGGACAGTTGGTTTCTTGTTTTTGCACACTTTTACATTACGAGGAAAACGCCTATTTTAACATTTGTTAATATTTAACAGCAACCAATATACTTGTATGAACCTAATTGGTGGTAAAAACGTAGGTATATACCAATTAATTGTAAAGAACAAAGTACCTACCTTAGCATAGTAAATATTGAAGTGATATTACTACAATGTATTCTGTGGTTATCTAAAGTACTATTTGGCTCACATTTCCATTAAAGAAATCAGCAGAAAGACACTAATTTCCCTGTCACATTTCGCAAGATCTAGGTCTCAATTACCCTACCACCAGCTGTCACCAGAACCACCGACCTAGATTTCACTCCAAGATTTTCCTTAAATACTAAACGATACGTAAATCCCAGATATTTTACGAGATGAATGAAATGTTACGTGTTAATTTTGCGGTCTTATGCAATTGATGTCGTTAGTAAAGGCTTCTGAAACAACTCCATATTTAAATCTAAAGCACTTCCGATTTGCGTAACAAGTTTTACTAAAATTCGGAACGGTGCATGTCATTGGTTGCAAAATAATGCCTATTGCAGTAATGTTTACCTAAAATGAAAATAATGGTACATGACGAGTTAGCGACAGAGGACCATCAATCATAATTCATTCCTAGCATAATAGGGGAAATATTTAAAATGACAGTGTTCTACGTAAAAAATAATTACTTGAAATACCTACATTGCATTGGAACTTTGGAACCACAAATAAAGTGCAAATAATAACTTACATCTGCGTAGGTATTAGGACGACCAAAATCCGCAATTTTAAATTTTATTATTTGTAGGCTGGTTCTAATCAAAGCACTTCCTTCCCAAAACAAACAAATACTAAGAACTGTTTATTATCTATACTTATCAAACCAGTTATTGAATTAAAATTAGTAATACATAATTATATTCAATGTTAATTTATTAGGTGTATGATTAAACCAAACTTAAGTAGGTATCATCATATCACTACTAAAATTATTTTAATAATATAATTATAAGATACTGTGATCTATACAATCAGCTAAGTAGCTGATTGTTTTGATTGCAATGTTCGATATTTTGACATTAATATGTTAAATGTTTATATTGTTTTTAGATAATAATATCGTAAAAAAATAGCGTTCGATTTTTTATTAGTCACATCTTCATTGTCAACGGCTAGTTCTAAACATGAAAACCGAAATAATGTTATTTATCTTATGGGGGCTTAGCTGTGTGTAATATAAGTGATAATTACCGTACCATTAGATATACTTACTGCCTTAAATGTACTTAAAAACCGAAAGTAGGTTCCAATTGGATAGATCTCATCTTTTAAAAAATGAGATAGTAGTCTATATTATTATCTACTATCATTTCACCATAGGTATATATCCCTATTCGTTGTACTAAGTGCATGCATACCCATAACAACGAATAGGAATATAATCTAAACATATTTCAATATTAATGATTTATTCATTAAAACACAACACACAAATAGAATAACAATATTAAAAGGTGAAAAAATAAATAAGTAAATACAAACAACACTAAAACTGAAACTTAAATCTAAAAAGAAAAAAACCCGTCGTCGATGACACCCTCCCGAGACATGGTCCCCAAGATGCTGGCGGCATTCCCCCTCTGAATAGCGAGACTAACTGGCTGAGACAGAAAACCACCAGCCCTGGGATCACCGGTCGCCTCGATCAGACGCCTCGACAACTCCTTCAAGAATTATTTCAATTAATTATGTAAATATTAAAATTGAACGTGGACACATCAAATAATAGATTCTTACCTAGTTATACCTATCTTATATATTATGAGGTCTACCTAAATGAGATACGATGTTGACATTAGTGCCAAACCGGACTGACAATCGTACACCGCCAACTAAACTAAGTTAGTTTAGCTTGGCATAGTTATCCATAAATAGATAGGTGTATATATCGATATCCATAGAGCCAAGTATCTATACAGGTAAGCATAGCTGGCATAGTTTGCGGTGGATGCACATGTATCAGCTGGCCAACTTCACTAAGCTAAACTAACTTAGTTTAGTTGGCGGTGGACAATTTGCTTAATGAAGATTCAGAGCCTACACTTATCTCCATATCCTACTTAATATTAAAACAAGGTTATCGCTTAATACATATTTATGATCTAAATTCATAACATAAAATCAATGAGGAACAAATTAGAAAATATCGTAATGCAGTCTCTGCCTTCGCTAACTGACACATGGCCATAGTGTTTTGTATTTTATTCGGCAACCCATTGACGATTACGCACGCATTAGATTTCTAAGCACGTTTAACGGCTATTGTGGGATGTCGTTGTTTGTATTCATTGTACATTGAGGTTCAATAGCATAAAAAAATGATTATCCATACTTTACAATGTCTTTGAAAATCCTTGCCAAATAACCTATATCTAGGTATAATCCAAAGCACATAATTCGTTTTTTATCTCTACGTTAGTACCTATTCCTAACAATGTTATAATTACCTATTTATTTTCATTTAATAACTCAAAAGCTAGCTAGCTTTAGGTACTTTATTTCGAGACTTACCTAATGCATTGTGAAATGTAAACTTGTCGATAATTTGAAATTCTTCTACTTTTCGTGTAGTGGTGTGCGAGTGTTAGTGTGTTAGAGTTTTTAGATCGCCATAAGATCTCTAACCACTGCTGGACTGGAGACTGGAGTATTCGGAGATCACAACCGGGACCACCGGCTCCGCTCCTGCTCCCCCGTGCCGAAATTTAGCATGGAGGAGCTTGAGTAAATTATTTTTTGCCACAGACATCACCCATCCAAGTAATGACTGGAACAGGTGTTGCTTAACCCGCACGATTATACAAGATCAGCGTGAACAGCTAGGCCAATGGGCTCCTTGATTTGATAATTTGGAATGATTATTTTTAAATTGGGATTTAATTGAATCCACCAGTGTCCATGACTGTACGTAGGTATGACTTATTGTGTGTCACCGCATGCGTGAGCCTAGTCTACTCGTTGATAATTCAATGCTGATGCTATGAGTACATGCATAATATCCAGTACAATCCTTATGCAACAATACTATTTGACCGCAGAATGTGGGATTTTCATAACCTTGACTTGCTTTGTCTTCTGTGTTATCAACTTTGCTATCAATATCATTGTTTTAAGTAAATGCATTTAAATGTTACGCGTTTTTTAACAGTTCAAACTTTACCTATGGCTAGCATAAGATTTCTGAAACATGCTTTCCTTTCTTCAAATTTTAATAACTCAGGTTGCTGTAAATATGAAGGTAAAACGTGTAATTATTTTGAAACAAGTCATATTTCCTACTTTGCAAGCTTCCTCATGAGCCTCAACAAATGCTTTGTGTGTTACTGTAATAACGCTGTTGCATCATTATAATAGCTAGGTAGAATGAAAGACAGTAGCATCAACCTGGCATCAACTATAATAATTATACGTTGTCGTAGGTTTTCATGGACAATGATTCAATGATTCTTATATCATCTCATAGGGCTTCCTTTAGTCAATGTTACTCTTTTTCTTTGGTAATTAAATCTAAGCGGTTTCGTTTTAAAAACCAAGCTTATCGAAATTCCAGGAACCTTATATTTACCCCAAAAAACGAATGAGTAATCTCGCTTAAGTAATTTTGGAGTTCACTTCTAAGAATTACTTATAACAACAGAACAAACGCATTTTGCAATTTAAACCGATATATGTTAAACCTAGTCATTGTTTTCCTTGTCTCATTTAGGTAATGAATAATAATGATAGATAAAACGTGTAGTAAAATTTTAATACTTTTACATTATGTAAAGCTAAAAACATCCCATTAGTCACAATCCGATTGCGTGCAATTTAAATTGCAAAAAAGACAATAAATTAATTTCAGAATCCAATTAAAATGAATCAAAATTAAATAATATTATAAAACCACTTAAATCCATATTTATAAAAGGCTTTGTTCTGACTGACTGATCAACGCACAGAATAAAATAGAATAGAAAGCATTTATTGACAAAATACACACGGTACAAAATATAAAAATTACAATAAAAGAATACAAACGAGAGGACATATGCACACACAGCCTAAACCGCTGGTATTAGAGAGCTGAAATTTGGAGACTGTGTTCTTTATGTGATGTAAGCATCCGATAAGAAAGGGTTTTTGAAAATTCCATGGGATCAGAACTTGACTTGCGGGTAAAACAGCGGGACACAGTTAGTTTAGAATATAATTTTATAACATGACATAAATTAAAAACTTATTAAAATACCTATATATAAAAAATTAAATAAACAAGTCCATGAGTTGTTTTTTTTATATTACCAAATGTTCATTGTATTTTTTTAGATAAACGTATTACGTACCTATACATAGTACAGTAAAAAAAATGATTTATTTAACTTAAACGGTATCATTGGTTTTTGGTACTAATACTGATATCTGACTCTTTTCAGATCACCTTCGCGTTGCTGGTTTGTGGGTTAGTAGCCATTTATGCTGCAGAACGGCCGCAGGTCACAGACACAGCCCTGGAGGATGCTCTCAACGATAAACGTTTCATACAAAGACAAATTAAATGTGCCCTTGGTGAGGCACCTTGTGACCCGATTGGGAAACGGTTAAAAAGTACTTTAAAATTATTATTATTTATTCATTTTTGCCTTTGTTGTCCCACTGTAGAGTACTGCAAGACTTGTCTCCCCTCTCTCCACACTTCCCTGTTTAGTGCAAGTTGAATCTAGTCTCTATCGTGCGAGTCCAATATATCCCGCCATCTTCTGGATGTAAAATTAAAGATGTACAAAATGTATTTTTTTTTAAATCAAATAACAGGTACCTCATAAAAGTAAAGTATCCAAAAATAAACAATTTCCTTATTTGATACATTCACGCACATTCGATTTTTTTATCATATAAAGCCAAAAGGTGCAACTGATTGCCCTTTGCATTGTAGGTAAATACATCGCCGTTGTACCTAGCCTACATGTTTTTTGGACAAACTTGTTCCGTTTGGTTTTATCGTAAAGTTTATCGCAATAATTTTCATAACATCTGCTCTGCGAATAAGGCGGGTTGACTTTCTTTGTGTTTGAGAGAAAGCAAAGGCGCTTAGCTCGTTACGGATAAGCGCAATATTTTTTAAATTGTTTTTTTTTTATTCACAGCTTTAGCCCCCTTGGTACTACGAGGTGCCTGTCCGCAGTGCTCACCGCAAGAAACCAAACAGATCCAGAAAACTTTATCTTATGTGCAAAGAAACTACCCACAACAGTGGGCTAAAATTGTTCGTCAATACGCTGGGTAAATTAATGTAGTAATGAATTAATTTTAAGTTAAAATAATTAAGTTTACTCGATACTGAACTTATACTCAACTTCAGCAATAAAATGGGGAGCTAAAGAACCAAAAGAATACATTATTTATTTCTGTATAGAGTAGTAAGTAACCTACTTTATTAAAATAATTTTATCAGATTTATTTTGTTTTTTTCTTGTGACTCATTACCATTAGCAGTACAATATGAAGACCGCTATATAGATAAGTACGTTTTAATAGTACCTATAAGCTTAGGTACAGTAAAAGAGTCGAACATATCAAACTTTATTTTTGACCTCCTGAAAAGTCAAATTTTTGAGTTGTACCTTTTGACACAAGAGGGACAGATATATGAACAAAAAATAAAAATAAATTTTTATCTAATTTAAAAACCGAATTCATAAGGGACAAATAAACCTCACCTACACACAGTGCCACCGACTTATCTGTTATTCTATGGAGCTGATTCTATTGATAGAAGACCAAAAGTACCTAGGTGCATTCTGGGTTGCAAATTTGCTCATTTTGAAGGTTCTCATCAGAAGTTCGTAAAAATTTTATGACACCGACTAGAACTTTTTATGAGACCAACAACCCTTTTATATATATTTACTAGCTGACCCGGCAAACGCTGTTTTGCCTTATAAGTTATAGATAGTAGCCGATTCTCAGACCTACTGAATACGCATATAAAATTTGGTAAAAATCGGTCGCGCCGTTTCGGAGGAGTAGGTACGGTAACTAACATTGTGACATGGAAATTTTATATAAGTATTAGAGATATTTTAATAAAAAAGAAGAATCATCGCGATGTTTATGATTATGGACTTTAGACGGCTGAGAGCCCCAGGTAGTAGCCTATAAGTATAAGTACACAAACGCATAATCAACTTACATCCGAATTGATAACCTCCTCATTTTTTGGAAGTCGGTTATAATTATTATTATTAGGTATATGGAACGTGCGGATTTCCCTTAGGTACGTTCCACTCCATGTAGTAGTTAGTAGTAATACCTACTCAAGTTGGTAGCTAAATAACTTTTGGCTTGCCATTCCGTTCACATAATATCTACTACCCATACTTGGCTCATTTTAACCAACAAAATTTATCTAATCATTTGTATTCTGTGCTAACAACACCGACAAATATTTTTCGTGATTAAAAAAACTCCCGCCAAATATTCACTTATCGAATGGAAAAGGAAACTACCTACCGGAACCATAGACTTTCGTGTTTGGCCAATGTTGTCTAACACGAAGTTCAAGCGTAGTTATGGCCAATCATATTTTTTTGTTGTGGCAAGTGTGTTTCATGATCTGAACAAACTGCATTACAGCGCTAGATGGCAGCACCGACAGAGAGAAGAGAGTAGGTAGAGGGGTGCACAGCCAGACGAGGGAGGCGCGGGGTGAAGGGGCAAAATAAAAAGTTCCCATTGTTTCCATTTTTTAAACATCTTCGAAAAAGTTACTTAGAATTTTCTTGAATTGAATTATCTACAAATTACTGCAAACATAAGTACTAAATACCTAGTGCTTGTGTTATTATTTTGTCTGGCTGTTCATAGAAGAACTCCAAAATTTTTTTTAATTAGGATACTTGACAGCTGTTTAATCAAGTAATTAATGATGTCAGTGTTTGTTTACTAAATTGATGTTGTGTTCGGAACTGTTTATGAACTGTAGTTTGGGTTTTTAACGGTGATTATCATGGAATCGAAAGGTCAGCCATCGTATAAAGGACAGGAAGATGGCGACGGATCCGAGCGCCCACTGAAAAAAGCCCGATTTGCTTGGCAAGTCAAAGGAAAACACAATCCAAAAAATGAAACAACCCCGGTGATTACGAGTTCATCTGAAGAAGTACAGGACTCTTCTTCCTCCTCTATTGTGAGGGAACATGTTGCTAACAAAACTAACAGCTGTGTCAGTAGAAATAGTGCCTCTCAGGGTTATGTAAAGAATGACGACAGCAACACCAATATCGCACGAGGAAATCCATCTACCATTGATTCCAGTAGTTCCAGAAGTCAAAACTCATACGATAGAAGCCTAGATATCAGAGATCTCTGTACATTAAATCCTTTGAGAATGATTTCGCAAAGTTTATCATGTATTGAGAAGTCTTTAGAAGACCGGTACTTATTGCAATGGCAAACACAACAGGTAATTAAGGAGCTTGACAACTTTTCTACTAATAACAAAATTAATCTTCTATCTTTAGCTATAAAATACTTTGTACTGACTGACTGCCTAAACCGCTGGTCCAACATCAATTAAATTCAGTGGTTGTGGTCATTGTGATGTATAGGTATTCACTAAGAAAGGGATTTTGGAAATTCCCGTGGAATTGGGACCTACCTACTTGAGAATGAAAGTCTTCTGTGTATCAGTACCTATAGCTGTTACTTCTTCATCAAAAAGCTACTGATCTTTATCGTCAAGTTATTTCAAAAGCAGTCAATTAGGTTTCCTATAAGCTGTGCCCTGCTTAAGACCCAATATTGAGGAAATAAGAGGATGAAAGAAGCCAAAGTGATTTTTCACAACTCCAGCTGTCCACTTTCCAAGTTTCATCACAACTGGTTAAGTAGTTTTTAAGTAAAGTAACAAACATGTAGTAGGTATAATTACTATTATAGAGGTATAGTACAAAATATTAGTGTGTTGTGTACTACTACAACATGAAACTCACTTTGCGTTGATATTCTACAAACTTGGAGTCTACAATGAATAGGCTTCTTATTAGCCAAGCTACAAAATGCTGAAGTAATTAATCTATATATATAAAAATGAAACCCGTTTTCCGTTGTCACGACATAGCATGAAAACGGCTTGACCGATTTGGCTGATTTTTTTTTTGTAGTTTTCTAATACTCTGTACTTACGTTAGGTTCTTACGGAAAAAAATATTAAGAAAATCTCTCAGAAAATTTACGCTAAGGCGGTACGAAGTTCGCCGGGTCAGCTAGTTACAGATAATAATGGTAAATACTGTATCATTTTCAGATTGTAGCATGCTGTATAGACAACACTGTAAACCGTGTTACAGACAGACGGATGCAAGCACCTTCAACTACAGGGGAAAGTCTCCGAGCCTTGAACATGGCGCAATTCCTAAACCACTTACCAGGCGACAATACTATCGAAAACGAGGGTATATTAATGGCAATTTCCGCCCATGGGTTACGGAATAACACAAGCATTACCCACTGTGATGACAGTGATGAATATGATAAAACTGAAGATAATAACATTCCAGTATTCCCAACTATCTCTCAAGATCCAATCGCAACTAACCAAGTACCAACAACAAACCCGGTGCCGCCCATCGAAGATAATGATGATGTAGGATTCTTTGATGATTTATCAGAAAGTCCTGATGATGACAGTCATTTCCAATTCATGAATGCGGCAGAACAATTTGCTATCAGTAGCAAAGGTTTGACTGCGTCAGGGACATAGATTCATCATTAAAAAGTTGAATAGAAAGATCTAAGTGGTTGTTACAACATCTGATTTAAATTATGTTGACATGTGCACAAATATTTTCGATGTGCTGTAGGTATTGGTCAACAAAAAAAACCTGCAAGTCAGATGGTGTTACAACCGCTAAATAATATAAGCACAAAATTAGAGTAAAGCCTCCTTACTTATACTTTTAAATGATGGTTAACACTGACCTGAATTATACGGACAGGAGGTCTTGCACTGAATTTTGTGCCTATTTGATCTGCGCGATGTTGTCGACCGTGTCCGGAACTATTAGTTCCATAGACGGTCACCATCACTTTCAATAGAAAACGCGCGATAACAGCGCAACATGGCGCAAATCAAATCGGCACAAAGATCTAATGTCATTTGTATAGCAATTCCAGCGTACTTGTATAGTTTCATTTCAGTGATGGTTAAGGACTAACCCCCTTACTTATTATAAACAGTTACTGTCAGAACTCTGAATAAACTATGAATCGTTTGTCTTTTACAGTGACATGATGTTTCAATGTTGACAGAAAGAGACCAACGTTACATACCTTAGTCATGTGTTAATCATTGTTTATAAGTAAGGGGTAAACAGCTGCTCGATTCTCGTAAATAATTACATACCAATTCGATGATAGAGACAGTGCAGACTGGTGACAGACACAGTGCAGACACAACACAATTGCAAAGAAAACACAAAATACTTTCTCACTACTCAAAACATTGTATTTGTATGGTAGTACTATACGAATACAATGTTTTGCGTTTTATTTGCAATTGTGTTGTGTCTACACTGTCTTTGTCATCAAACTGTAATTTACAAGAATCGAGCCGCAGTTAAAGAATGTTTGTCCGACAAACTGTGAAACTTCTTATTTTGGTCAAAGACAGAAATTAAATAGTCATTAACCCCTTAATCATTGTTTACAAGGTAAGTAAGAAAGAAGTAAGGTTTAATACAAAACTTCTCTTCAAAAAAATCGAAACACTTCCAGATTTTTTTTTGATGAAAGTAAGATACCTAGGTATAAATGTAATTTTATTGTGTTCTGTTGAACAGAAATTATTTTTTCTTGTAAAATATTTTTTTTGTTTAACTTTTCTTATTGAAAAATAAGTTAACATATTTGCTAAATAGGTACTTATCTGATTGAGTTTTTTTGTAATAATATTTTGCAATATAATTTGCAATATACATGTATTTTTTTTACTATATATAAGTACTTATACTTAATTTAAAGTTGAATACAAAAAATCTTGTTTGTATTCATGTATGTATGTATGTAAAATATTTAAGAAAGGGGAATTTATACATAGTATGGTGGGCATCAATGAACCACCTAAAGTTTGAAGGGATGTAACTTATTTTCTATAAGACTTTTACTCATACAATTTTATAAAGATTGTAAGAAATATATCTATAAATCATTTGTTATTTTAGAAACTGTAGAATCTTTAATGGTTTCAGAGATAAACGAATAATAAGAGATAAGATAAGAGAAAAAAATGGGAAATGGTTTATAGTGTACAACCCGTGGTACTATTTGAACCGTATGGTACTGATTGAACCATAGTTAAATATTTCTAAGTTAATTAGTATTAGTACATAGGATTCTAAAGAAATAAGAGATGGAAATTATTATTTAGTCATTTACTGGCAAAAATCGAAACTAAACCTTTGGTATTTTCATAGAAGTAGTATAATAAATAACTGTAATTAACGACGATGGATAATAAAAACAATACTTTTGTTAAAACCATCAAGTAATTTGGTAAATCTAATAAAGAGACAAGTATTTCGTACAAACTAATAAAATAAAAAATCTTAGTAAAAAAACCATCAGCAATGAAATTAACCGAAGCTGTAGACGAAATCAAACGATTCTCTTAAGTAAACCATGGTTCATTGAGTACCACATCGAAATGGTTCAAATTGTACCACCCATATCTAAAAAGATTTATGGTTCTGTAAAAATTTATTGAAACGATTTACGTTAAAGACAATTACATGATTAGAAAAGCAATGAAACGGTTCATTAGACACAATAAATCAAATTTTGTTATTACTTACAGAAAGTAATTGAGAAAAGAAAAAAACCTATTTTTTTTAACTTTTTAACACTCAAAACGAAAAAATTGTCGTAACTCATGCGTCTCTGTCACGTGTTTAGCAGTGACTAGAATGCGGAGGGGTGCAACCCAAGGCACGTATTTTTGTCATTGTAGCACAACGTTGCGACTTCACATTGGTGAAATAGAAGTCTGATTCATTTAGTACCCCTGGTTCATTGATGCCAACCTGACCCTAAACGTAAATTGGAAATATGTTTTTCACCTCACAACCTCGGAAAGGATCGTTTTGCACGCTGATTTCTGCGTGCAAAATTGCATTTTGCGCCCTAGCGTGGAAAGAGATTTTAAAATTCGAATCTGTCTTCTCGATACCTACTTATTTATAGAGTCAAGTCCTTTGAAAATGCGCTAACCGGAACCTCATTTCTTTTTTTTTGTTCATGGCATCGAACCACGAAGTATTGTTGCACATTGCCAATGTAGTATTTATTGTTTATTATCATTAGTATCAAGCAGGTTTTTTCATGAATTATTCAATTTAGAGATTGTTTGCTTATTTTTATTATTTACGGTACAATAAGCGGTATATAATGCTGAATTGAGTTTTCTACCGGGAAAATGCACCTAGCGTTTTCCTCGCTGTAGTGAGGTGAAAAATTGTGTGTTTCACTCGGCAGCAAAGTTTTTTGCATCTCGTACCTTTGAAACCTTTGCGACGCTCAGCATTCTATATTTGAACCACTCGCATGCGCTCGTGGTTCAATCCTAGAATGCTTCGCTAGCTCAGGTTTCAATACAAGTACTCGTTGCAAAAACCAACTTTGCAGCCTTGCATAACAAATAACTATTGTGCTGGGTGACATGAAAAGTTCAACTAAAATAGAATTAATGTTTACGAAACCGAGAGAATCTTTAACTAGTGTGATGGCAGAGGTCTCCAAATGGGGGATGGTGGTTGTTTTTATTTTTAACCAACTTCCAAAAAAAAAGAGGAGGTTCTCAATTCGTCGCATATGTTTTTTTTTTATCAAAGATACTTAAAGTACAAACATTTTGAAGTTTTGGGAGATATCCAGCTTTTATACACTGCATTTAAAAATGGAAAATAGTTTTTTTTTGTGTAGAGGCGGTTTTTAGCTGTTTGAGTAAAAAATCCCCACTCTAAGGCGATTCGATAGGACCTTAGACTGTATGTATGAGCGACCAAGGAGATTTGCTGGAGCAAGTCAGCATTTTACATTCGAATATCAGGTTTCGCACTGTTGTAAATAGGTATAGTAAATCGATTGAAATGTTCATGTTAGAGGTAGACCTGCACACGTATTATCTATCTCGTTAATAACTGATTTTGATAAGCATTAAGCAGTACATATGTATATTGCTGGTGATTACCAAGTTTTACCGCGTCAAAGCAGAGCAAACGCTTTGACCAGTGATTCTCTTAAAGCAGCAATGTGCTGCATAATGCCTTTCGAACTGAGTTAACAACGAGATAGATAATACGGGTGCTGTACCCTAACCATGAGTTGTAACGTGATTAGGTACTTTGTTACAATGACTGTTTGATAATTTTCACAGCGCGCCCGCTCCGCCTAGGCATCATCCGCGCATCGGTCGCGTCGCGAGATAACATATTTTGCGTTGCTGTTTTGCCAAATCTGTTCAGTAGTTCTTTGTGAGCTATAATTACGAGTAGCTACACAATAAACAAATTCGGTTCAGGTCGGTTAATGTTAAGGAATGGAGGGGTTTTTCTTTTTGTACGAGTCACGTGACCAAATAGGCTCCTAACGTTGCAGCGCAGTGCACGTATTTACGTATCAACTCATGGTAGAGGTACGCAACCATTAGTTTATACTTCTGATTGTTTGATTATTTACGACATCAGTTAATATAAGATACCATAAAACTACCTATGTATACTTACTAATCAATATAGTTATTATATCTACCTACATATTGAGTGTATGCCATAAGTATATTCTGACTAATAAATAAAGTCATTAAATACTCTATTTTGTTTACTATTTAATTAACCCATATAGATAACTAGCTGTGTCTCACGGTTTTACCCGCAAAAGTTCCGACTTCCATTCATTTAAAAAAAAAAAAATTTCATTCATTTTAACGCACAGCCTAAACTGACGATATCCGTCGGTCAGGACAAAAAATTATAATAATAATGATGTACGTCTCGGCGGGGGCACTGCCGCCGTGCCCCCAGATAGGTACCCTATTTTAGAAACTTAGATTAAAAATGCAAACAAAGAACTGTCCATTTTAAAGGAAAAAGTATATAAAGAGTTGTCACTTTCAAATAAATGTATAGGATTTTGTTTACATTTTCGATCTAAGTGCCTGAAATAGGGTATAGGAGGTTGAATTAGGGGTACTAAGTACTAATGGTTTTGAAAAGGAAGGTGTATTTTAACTAAAATAAAAATTCTCAATAACAATTTATTTATTGCTTGTTATTATTCACATAATACAAAATAAACTATGCACAAGTTAAGACCACTGAATAATCCAAGTTTCCATAAGATATTGAGAATAAACAACTTGTTATCTGAAATGTCACAGCTTAATTGTAGAATTCGCCACGTTCAATATTACCTTGTCACATTCGAATACCACCATTGTAGGTAACGATTCTATTTTTTAAATGCAATTACCTATGAAATTTTAAAAAATCCCCTTTTTCTACAATGAGGTTTTTTGCACAACTATAGTTCCATTAATGCCTCAATAGACACGGGCTATATAAGGACTACAAGCAAAATAATTGAATACTGCAACATTATTTCAAATTCGAGGACTAGTTAAATAATTCAACCGCAAAGTTTTGGATTTTGTATCTGTAGATGACGCAGTGTTTAAGCTCCTACAGGGGTGCCTAAACGAAGCTTATGTTTTTTTTATGTCTAGGCATTATGTAGTACGGCGGATTCTACGATTTGTCTGTGACTATACATCAAGTTATTTTAATAGAAGCAGTCTGTTTACGGATAAAATTAATATTAAAAATCATGGCCGATTATCTTAGACATAGCTCTAATTAACTGTACACTCAATATTTCGGCATTAAATAATTACATATACTAAGAAGATTTCTATTTACACAAAATTATACTATCATTTTTTCTCATCTGCTAATTTATACCTAATCAAAAAATGTAGGCTTCGTTATTTTATATGTATATGTCAAATTTGAACACATGTATCAAATTACAAGGGCAAATTAGCAAGACTGACGACAGACTGATAAAAAATATAATTAGGGCAGCTCCCGTGGTTTTCTTATACAAGTTTAAACTTTTTAAAATTAATAACCAGCTGCTGTTAGTGTGTCCGTTTATTTTGAAATAGAGTTCAATTTTCGATAAATACTTTTAAGCAAAATTTCAGTTCAAAAATCCCTTTAAAAATAACTTAGTCATACAATAAAACACAATAAAAATGATGTATATAGTATATGTACACATTTCAATAATTCAAAAGTTTGTCATGGTTGTAAAAATATAAGTAAGCCCAATTACTTAATACGAAAAAAAACAACTTGGAATTTTGATCATTCTGATTTTAAACCTACATTTAAATCTGCTGCATTATGTCATAATAAATAGGATTGCAGGCTCACATATGCAAAATCTTGCGCCTGGTCGTTCAACTGATGGTTCTAACTACCTACTCAAAGATGTTTTTGTAGATAAAGTCCATACACGCGTCTAGACGAGCCAAAATACTAGAACAAGTTAAATTATAGAAACTCAAATTTAACATTTTCACGTTCACTCCACTCATATCCAATACATTCCCGGCATCAAAATTGTATTGCCATATAGGCAAAACATTATCGATGCCTATTACACAAGTTATCTACTTTCCATAGTTAAAACAATTTGCATCTATGAGCCTATGACCCAGTATAAGTTAAGTTTAATATACTATAATAATCTAATACATAAAGGTACATAATATTTCTATGCAAAACAACGCGTTTTTGGCTTACTAATATTATTTATACATAGTTTATATTAAAAAAAAAACTTATAAACGCTTCAAAACTGGGACTCGTTCCTCAAATTAACATTTCAAAATAGTTTAATGAAAAAATGAAAGAGAAATATTGGATTACCAAACTGTAACTGTTCAAAAAAAGCATGGTAGATTTCAATAATAATTTCCGTTTTATTAATTTGGATTTGTTAACGTCGGCTTCACCCGCATAAGTCACAAATCCACGAAAATTCAAAATAAAATGTACTTAGTTACATGTATGGAAGGTAAAAGCTTCGCATTACGTCCGCTAGAGGCGCCTTTCAACTTTCTATACAATTTTCGCGACGTGATAATTTGAATTTTGTATAGATTGTAAAGTTAATGAATTCCATTGAAACTCACTTGATTACTGTTTTACTTTATAAAATAAGTACCAACATAAAATTAAGTAGAATACAGTAATATCTAAATAAATATTATATTAAAGAAGTATGTGTGTAAGTATTGCATACTTTTAAACACAACCAAAATTTACTAAGTGCGCTACCAGCAGTAAACTAAACTATAAAATATTTTTATTTGTTTTTCTGGTAAATAGAAGCATGACTTGGATAAATAATTTATTACTGCTTCTTCAATTTCAAAAATACTTTTAGAAAACAAGAAATACCTTGATCAATTACTTCATAATATGAATTTTGTACCAATTTCATATTTAAAAAAAATATCGTGTGTAGGTCTCAATGAATAGGGAATTTTCCATACAGTATAAAATCAAACATTTAAATTTAAAAGAAAATATCCCCTTGTATTTATGCACGTTAATTCTTGTCAAATATTATAAATTTAAAAGTTTGCCATAACCTCTTCACGATAAAAAAAGAGCGTGATTCACGACATAGGCTATTACGCGGGTGAAAACGCGAAACTCAACTTAGTATGAATTAAGTATTTTTACATATTAAGTAACTACTAAGACTGGTATAAGATAATTCGACTTAACTAACACTTAACTATGTAACACGCTGTTGCAAGAACATTATATGACGCGTAGTATTTCGGAAAATCGACAAAATCTAATAATTATTATTTCTACCGCACATGACATTAATTTTGCTCTGGCAACATTAACACTATTTAAAAAAAAAGAACGAACGAACGAACGAACGAGTTATGTACGTTCCTGTTCCCTCCGTTAAAAGGCTAGGCTGTTAACTAATTGGCTGATTAGGCTACATAGCTGCAACATAATTACTTTAATTAGTTATGTACGTAAAGTGTGTTTTTTGTTGCATTAATATTGAAAAAAATATAATTAGTTTAATAGAAATAAATAATTATTGAAACAAGCCGACTTTCCAAGTAACACACGAAACTTACGAACTAAACGTTAGCGCACGAAAACCACGCAAACTCACAACCGCGCAACCACAAAGGAGACAAGTGCCAAAATTTATAAGTAATCTCAAATTCTCCTTAAACTATGTACTTACTTACTTATTTATTTATTTACAACTGTATAACTTATTTTACAAATCTAAGTTGAATATTATTATTATTTAAAAAATCTCCAAAAGTTAAAAAAATTGACAAACACATTATTCTTATAGTTAACAAAGCGTATGGATTCATTTATATGTACAAGTACGCAAAGATAACGCGTATGTAATATTACAATAAGCAAAATAGGGCACCAAAATTATAAGTACATCATTTCACATTAAAGACGTTTTTCGGTTTTAATCGCGTAGTGTTTATTACTTTTAGCATTGTTTCCACGCTCAACGTTTCCAGACTTTAACATTGAGCGTTGAAACAATGCTAAAAGTAATAAACACCATGCGATTAAAACCGAAAAATGTCTTTAATTGCATTACAACATCGTGAAAACATCAGAAAAATTTACATCATTTAAATAAAAGGGATTTGGGAGTTGGTGCGGCAAAAGACTTAAAAACACTTGCTGAAAATCGACAAGGCAATCAAAATGTTTTAAACCAATGATGTTCTTATAGGGGAAGATACGGTATATTCTAACATTGCGTAGTCGAAAAATGAGCTAGAACCGCAGTGTGACAGTACGTGTTCACGTGACAACGGTTCCACATACGACTGAGGCTAGTGGGTCACCTGACGCAATTTTATAGTCTCATTTGCCGTGGCTAGGTACCGTATCTGCCCTTATTTGTTTTTATCTAGGTTTTCAACCCTTGTTTTAGTAAAATTGTGTTGTTTCGTATTACGACCGCTAGGGGCGCTTTTCAACTTTCCATACAAATTCGCGTTGACGCAAAATCTTGTCTATGAAAAAAAAAGTAAAAAAGAACTCTATGGAAATTGTGTAAGTAATTTGTTTGATTTGGATGGGAACACTTAATACTTCAATGTTGGAAGATTGTTTGTCAGCACACAATTGAACGAAAATCAACTTTAAGTTGAATTATTTTTAGTTTTAAAATCTGCTTCACCAGTCCGCCATCCCTTGAAAGTGACCTCCTCTCCTTGAAAATTCCATACAAACGTCATACCAAAATAATTCAATCAAAACATTCATACAATAACACAACTCCAACTAACTGTATGGATACTGTATGCCGCGTGCCTAAGTTGTATTAGATGGTAAAATACAGATGCAAAGATTTAGCGTGTAAGTCACCGACTCTCAATATCCAAGGTCAGAAACAAAAATCAATGACCAGATTCAGATTTTCACAATCGCTATAAATGATAATAATTGTAGGATGTCTAAACAGGATAAACATTCTGAAGAAAAATTCAATTTATTTATTTTTTCTGAATATCTGTTCTGTTATGACCACAGACATACATATAATTAGACCACACGAATTCATGTTCTTCGCGTGTCAAAAAAACGTGAAAAACCCTGACAAAACGTCGCGGTAGTCGGCACTAACTGGCAGTCCGCGCGGGTCTATAGTTGCCGGACGTCCGTAAAAACTAATAAAATGCCTCGTTGCGTGATTAGTAATTGCAAAATTCCAAATAATTCGAGCACCCAAAGGCAGGAATATATTTTCTGTGGCTGTGACGTCACAGTAGGTATTAAAAAGTAGGCACACTCAGTCGCTCAATAGCTCAATACAAATCGAGGTGACATATGTGACGTCTACTTTAAGTACTTATGTCTGTAGTTGTGACACCCTATAAATTATGATAAAAATACGATTTTGAAAATCTGATTGTGATCATCGACTTTTGATACTAGCTATCGATTAATATAGAAGTACCGGAATCTGATGGCATTTTTTTTATATTACAGCAACTCTTGGGTAGACGGATTATACCATCTTGATACTTTAATATAATGTAAACAATGTGTGTAAAACGTATCGAAACTAGTTAAGCGTACTAATGACATGATCATAACAGATTTAGATGACATTGCCATATAAAAAATACGTTTTTTTTCTCATGTCATGAGATTCTGGTAGACCTATACTAGCGTAGTAGAAGTAACTTGGAGCACAGAACACAAAATCTTTGACAAAAATAGTCAATTTACTACTTTTGAGGAAGTGCTTTTAAAAAAAAATTAGATACGGCGGGACTGGAACCCGACTACTGGTAATCCGAACCAGCACGATTGCCGATACGCCACGGGTAAGTCTCCCGTCAAGCCGAAATTAAGAAAGCACCTCCTCGTGTTCTTGCGGGTAGCGAGATTTACCGGCGTAGCGGCTATCGTTCGTATTACCAGTATTTTGTGGTATTCGGGTTAGAGTTTTGCCGGGTACTGACATTTTTCAAAAGCATTTCCTGAAAAGCAGTATTTCCTAAGTGTCGTAAACACTTTAAGAAATAATGTTTAATAAATTTAAGCAAGATTAATAAACTTGTAGGTCACCATTCGAAGGCGGAATTAGACTTAGCAATTATTTACAATATTAACAAGTAAGCAACACACAGGCATCAAAAAAAATCCTTGGGTATAGATAACTTATTGTTTTCATCACAAGCTTTTGTGGCAGCCGTCTTAAGAAATTCACTCCATATAAAATGAAATTAAATTTAAGAGAGTAGACTATCAGCGTTTTTTTACCCGCCTACGGAGAAACTACAAGGAAGGGTTATGATTTTGGCAGTGTATTGTATGTACATATAATGTAATTAATTACTTTTGGAATATATTTCACATTTTTTTTTCTAGAAACATGCAGGACTCTAGGCAGAGGATTTTTTTCTTTTAAAATACTATTGCTGTCCACATTTAATTGTTTTCTAAAGATAAAAGTTTAAATAAAACTTAAGACAGGGTAAGAATTGTACAGTACAAATATTATGAAAGAAAACATGCGTGCTCTACTACATTTTATACGATCTGGGCAAGAAAATAGGGGACATTTTATTAGTTTTTAGGGGGAATTTTACTCGAAAACGTTTTTGGTAGACTACGCTCTTAAGTTTTATTTCAAGTTAACGCTAAAATAGTAAAAAAGAAGTTGATATTATATCGCTCTTTCAAAAAACCATCATAGAATATTAATAAATAAAATGACAATAATAACAGACTAGACTTTAGGACCGTCTGCAATTTCATCCACGGAGTAGAAAGGGCTTATGGGGGAGTTTGATAATTTGCCTGATAATAAATATTGTTTCGTAGTTCCTTGACAGATGACCAGAATTTCAAAGATTCTATCAAACTACATTATGACATTTACACTGACACTTTATCTAAAACAGCCCACACTTACAGAACACATATAAAGCAATTCGTACATGTGTGGTGTATACGTGAAATGTAAGTGTCCGTCGTGTATTTTGAGCTTTAGTGCAGTATGAAATTATCAAAATTTGCTTTCGGAACTTTATAGTTTTTTAATTAATTATGTTTAAACTTCAGTACAAAATAAATAAATGTTATTACTGTGAGCTGTGTTTGTAACTCCCAAATTAACAATTTGAATGCATCTTTCAGTTTCAGAGTTTGACTTATTAGATTTATTTCATAATTAATGCTGCTGTTTGTAAATAGATTATCTGATTTAACCGGTTTTTACTAAAAAAACATTTGTTCAATATTTTGTACAAATTAAATAATTTGTTAGGTATTTCTTTTCCAGCTATATATTGTAATGGTAACTTTGAACTATGCTTTAGTTCAAAAATACAATTTTAAATAGTCTTCTTCGTCGTCGTGTTATTTTAGTAAGTATATTAATTCGATAGTTTCAATTTAAAAACAAATGGCCATCGGAATTGAGTCTAACCACGGTAACTGTCAAATTGTAAATCCGTAATCGCTAAAATGACGTAAAAGCATAATTTCAATCGAGATTTGTTTAGGTTGCTGAAGGCAATATTTAGTAAGAAAACATGAGCATATGCACGCCCGTCTATGCTCTTAACGTCAACAAGTTTGTTGGGTGATCTATAGACTATTTCAAAGTCATCATTCTAATCTAAAGCTGTAAATACACACTATACTTCGTTTTTTAATTTCAGACTATAATGTGACGTTTCGGTTCTTTGTATTTGACGTTTTTTATTCAGGAAGATGTGTCAAATCATGGTCTACAATTAAGGAACTAAGTAAACACAGTAGGTATGTAATCTAAATTAAATAATAGGTAATTGTGATGTTACTAAAAGGGTAATAGTTAAATATTTGATATAGTAGGTTCTATAGCGAATCGCTATGGCTTAAATTTAACAAGGGGTATGTTTTTAGATTGGAGGCACTTGTCACAAACCCATTCTGCGTACACTTCTGCTGTTAATAGCTGGAAGGCTGGCTCCGAAAGACCAGTGCATCCTCTGCAAACAAAAGATTGATTCTTTTTTTCATAACGCTCGACTGAAGCGGCATAGTGAATAGAATGCTCTAAATTCATACAGATTTCTTTGTATCATATGAATATGCCATATGTAAACAAAATTATTTTGTTTTGACAAGTTCAATCAAAGCTACATCTTATATTGTAATCATTAGGTTTTTAATAAGCTGAAGATCGTGCAAAGGGGAGACGTAAAAGTAGGAAAGCGCACCCCGGGCTCTCGAGAGAGATGCAACCGGGAACAACGCTCGGATGATGGATGGAGGTTTGTAATAAGCAAATCTACTATTACAAGTACATTAGTTCATCTTATGAATCAATTTTCTAAGAACCTAGGCCCAGCAGTTTTGTTTGTAAGCTGTCTGTCTGTCAGTAACAAGTAAATTTTTTATTATATAGTTTTTCTTACCTGTGAAACCAGAAGTTGCATCCAGATTCACATAAGATGGCCTGGTCATTATCATGTACTTCTTTGTGACAGACGCCACATGGGTATATAGGTGGTGCATTAGGATTCTGTGGGTTAAACACCATTGGTTGGTCTGGGGGGTAAACCTTGCCTGCACTAACAGGCATTGGTTTTGGGCCAAACATGCCCATACCTTGCCCCATAGGCCCGACCCCTTGTCCTCCTGGGCCACCCATAGCCATGCCACTCATGCCTGCCAATGGGCCACAGTTACCCATATTGCCTGGGCCGGGCCCCATACCCATTGACCCACTTCCGCCCATTGGCCCCATAGGTCCGCCATGTCCCATATGGTTGCCAGAATAAGGTGGCCCTGGACCCATAGACGACATTGGCCCGTTTCCTCCCATGGGACCACTTCCCATAGGACCTAAAATGAAAGATTTAATTTGTTACTTAGAATATTAATATTACCAATAATGCAAAGATTTTGTTGTTAAAATTTAAGATATTTTAAGTAAATATTTGAATTAATTGTATCAAATACTAACCTCCTGACGACATAGGACTTCCATGTCTCATTGGCCCACAATGTCCAGGCCCCATCCCACCACTTTGCATTGGATTAGATGACATAATTGAACTACTAGGTCCCATTGAACCATTAGAACAACTGGGGCCCATAGGGCCATTCATTCGGGGTACATTCATGCCTGGACCACCTCCACCCATAGGGCCATTCATTGGTCCGTTCATAGACCCTCCTCCTAAAGGACTGTGCATTGGTGGACCCATTGGACTATTGCTCATGTGACTGCCTGCCATCGAACCCATGTTCATAGGACTACCCATAGGCCCTGAAGACATAGGTGAGCCCATAGGCATTGAATTCATAGGGCTCATAGGACTGCCCATAGATCTTGATTGAGGGCCCATTCCTGGCCCCATACTGTGGTTACTCATGCCCATGCTAGGTCCACCCATAGGTGACATACCACCCATATGTCCCATTGGACTCATATTCCCCATAGGACTGATTCCTCCCCTCGGTGGCATTTGTTGTGACATTGGGCTCATGCTGTGAGGTAATGGACTCATGTGTCTCATAGGAGGTCCTCCCATACCATGCATAGGTCCCATCATCCCCATAGGACCATTCTGCCCCATCATCGGCCCATTCTGACTCATCATTGGGCCGTTATGAGAAACAGTGGAAGGAGAATCATCAAATGGATTTGATGCAACAATAGTATCTCCATAGCCCGTTAAAGGGGGAGGGAGAAGGTCCTGTGCAGTTGGTGGGGGTTGTGGAGTGAGTGTGTTGTTAGCGTTTGAAGTTTTCCTTCTCTTTTTCGGGTTACTCGGTGCTGGAGCCGGCGGCGTCGGCGTGTCCATTGGAGGCTTGAAGTCCGGCGGGCCTAGCCCCGGTCCAGGGAGCCTGTACGGCGGCATTCCAGCCAGATTATGACTCATCTTGCTACTGATCACTTTCAACTCTGATGACCATTATCTTTGTATTGAGTACAGTATTTCAGCTCATGTTTACAGTTCTGAGCCCTCGCATTTTTACGAGAGAGCTCAATGTTATGCCGAACGACAGGTTGTGTCTATTTCTGTAACATAATTATTACAATTTGAGATTTCATTTGTCATCGTAATTACTTGTGTATCGACGTGAAATGAAAACGTTAAATATATTTTAGATAGTGATTGCTACGATGATGATACCAAGGAATTCCATCCTACCAAACCAAATCCCGCGGTCGTAACCTGAAGATTGACTGGTTTGTTATAAAACAGCTAAGATTTTACAAATTATAACAGCAAGTCTTTGTAAAACGGGAATAAAATGTCCTAAAGATGAACAATATACTTACAGCATTATCAATTTAGCATCGGAATTGCTGATTATTTTTTGTCTTCTTTGAGATCTCAAGGCAGGCGTGCAACATATGATAAAATACCAGACGTAACCACCGCTTTTGTGATATATTTCACCCTTCTGATGAAAGCGCCTGAATTCTTTGAAGCTTTAATGTGCACAAAGTCCACGTTTATCGAGATTTAATACAAATTTTTAACCATTTTTTATTTACGACTCACAATATTCCAAACAACACACGCCACATTCACGACGTTTATAAAATTTACAAAATTTCCCCCAGAGGGCACCACATTTTTATTGCTTTCTTATTCTGTGGTAGACGAAAATAGCTTCGACTGATTGTTAAAAATTGCTTCAAATGATCGTGATTCGTGGCTTGATTGTACAGACGCTGTCAAGTTTCGATAGTCTGTGATCTCGATCTCCGATGATCTGTCACTGGTAGCTAAACAGTCACTGTCAAAAATTGTTTCCTTTGAGGTTATGTTTTTTGGTTTGAAACGCGAAATGGAATTATTTTTTTAGTGAGCTTAAACTTTTAAGATGGCTCTAAACAGATTATTCGCTAGTTTAACTGTAACAACTAGTTCAATAACCAGGCGAACGTTACATGTTACTGCTTCTCAGTTAGCCAGTAAACCTAACGTCGAAAAACCTAAGCCTGGGTTAGGCAAAAGTTATCGAAGAATAGTCCATTTCCCAGAGGAATATACAGTAAAACCTTTGGATGTCACGAATCTAGCTGGCAGAGATCCCGTCACAGGTATGCTAGTTCTTGAAGGTTGCGTACAGATGGAATTCTAAAGGCAAGTTTATTTACTTTGTTACTGTTTAATTAGGTCGAATGGTAGCCAAAGGTATTGGTGGCGGTATCAAACATAAATACCATTGGATCGAGTGGCTGAGAGATGGACCGACTGAAGGACCTCCTCAAGAAGAAAAAGTTATTCAGGCAAGACAGTTTTACTAGTGTTATGTTGTGATTTTATCCTTATTCTATTACATTTAATTGCAAATCTTCTTGTAACAGTAATTCTTTACAAAACTACACCTGGCTGTTACAAGATAAATTTTTGAATATTTGTAATCTTGTCTTTTACTACATTTAGGTAATAGAAGATGGGTGCAGAACATGTCATGTCGCCTTGGTTGCTGTTGGCGACAAGTTGAAATACATACTAGCAACAGAGAATATGAAGGCAGGAGATATTATCAAAACTTCAAGAGAACTTCCTAGAATACCAGGTAAAACAAAATGTTATCCTATTTTATAACTATTTAGAGCGGTGTTGGTCTAGTGGTAGATACCCCGGCTTTCATTCTGAGAGTCGTGGGTTCGAATCCAGACCGACCGCGCACCAATGTCTTTTTCTTCTAGATATGTGCGCTAATAACATCGCTCTTACCGTGAAGGAAAAACATCGTGAGGAAACCAACATGTCCTAGGACTCACCACGGTCCGAAGACATGGGATATTCAGTGTTTTCTATGTATCATATGTATGTATTTACAAAAAAAAAGTATAATATGTAGTATAACCGTTGTCTAGTACCCATAGTACAAGCCTAGTGCTTAGTTTGGGGCTAGATTGCGCTGTGTGTAACGTCGTGCAATATTTTTTTATTTAATGAAACTAGCGGCCTGCCCCGGCTTCCCACTACTTATAAGTTTTTTAAGATCTAACATAGGGACAGACAGCTGTAAGCAACTTTGTTTTATGTGATGTTGAAGAAATCAATAAAATTTACCACCTACATTTTTTCTCGAATGTCGCAATGTCGGTATGAAATTAAACCCATTTTTTCTGCAACTGCAAGAGGCCTGTTAAACCTCAAGCCTTTGAATATTCCAAAATGATAAATATAATAAAGGCAGTGCAATTAAAACCAAAAAATTAGTTAAATTTCATGTACCTACTTAACTTTTTCAATAGAGATTTTTCTTATTACAGTTCGAGCTAATGAAGGAGATGCTTATTTACTTGGAGCTTTGCCACTTGGAACCATTGTACATGACATTGAAAAGGAACCAGGTAAAACCACATACCTACCTACATGTGAATTGTCAAGAACCTCTTTTGCTATAACCTTATTTTTTAGCTGGCCTCTGGTTAGCATGCGAATTTTAATCTATTCATAAATGGTTTAATAAGATATCTCGATATTGAAACTCTGCCTGTTGGCTGATAAATAAATAAATCAACCTCTGGTTCTTAGGAGGTGGTGCCCTCTATATCCACGCGGCAGGGACATTCGGCACTATCCTGAGAAAGCAAGACGATCGTATCATTGTACAAATGCCGTCAAAAAGACTGTTCAGCTTCAATCCGAAATGTATGGCTGTTGTAGGTAAGTTAAAGAAAATTAATCTTTGAATAAAATAGTTCACCATATTCTGATACGTTTTGAAGGTCAGTGCAGCCACTAAGTGTCTTATTATACTGGCAGTTTGCGAGCAGTTTCAGGGTGGGATGGGATACAAAACTTCGCATCTGGTTATATAGAAGGTTAACTGACCCCTTTCCTTCTTATTAAACACTAGCTGCGTCCCGCAGTTTCACCCGCGTAGGTCCCAAACCTTTGGGAATATCGGGAGCAAAAGTATCCTATGTTACTCAGGGTGAATGTAGCTTTCTAATGGTGAAAGAATTTTTGAAATTATTCTGCTTGTCTAATAAATTTCTTAGAATATGTAAAAAAAAATATTTTTTTTATTTAAATTTGATTCAGGTCGTTTATCCAACATCCTGCACGGCTCTACCCCCATCGGCTCCCCGCAACGTAACCGCTGGCTCGGCAACCGGCCGCGCTCGGGGCTGTGGCAGCGCAAGTCTGGCCGGCACGGGAGGAAGATCAAGCCACCGAAGCCGGTCAAGGAAATATACGGGGCCGCTAAGAAGGCGGCTCAGCCTATGCTGTTGACTATGCGCCCTTAGTTTATTGTTATGTGTGATGTTGATAAATAGTAAATTAGTAGTTTTTGTAAGTTGATTTGTCGTTTTATTTAGATTTAACGCCGACCCGGGGAACTTTGTTCCGACTTAGATGAAAAAAAAGATCTCCAGCTATCTCCATACCACGTTTCGTCGCAATCAGCGGCCTTTTTCTGTAAAAAAAACTGCATAGATCCGATGTAAACTTCAGTCAACTTTTCTAAAAGTACGTTGAAACCTGTGAAGTTAACTCGGTTGACGTCACACAAAACAAAAAGCCTGCAGGTTGCTACACGGCACGTCACGTGACTTAGCGCGACTAGAATACAAAATAACTCGCGAACCGTGTAGAAGCTAGCCGGTGTCTACACGGTTTTTTTTGCGGAATAAGGCCGCAGTTTGGTTTTTGCGTGAACAAGTTATAAACATACGAGTCGTGTATGTTTATTACTTCTTCACGCAAAAACATCAAACCTTTCACCTTTAGAATATAGGGATCAAAAATACATAACCCTCCTTCGGCAGTCGGGGGTGCATCGGTTTAGGCGTGAAAACGTGACAGACGGAGAGAGTTACTTTCGCATTGAAAATATTATAGTGCGTTTCATCTTTAAATTTCTATGCTGCTAAGTTGGTAGCAAAACAAAAAAGTGTTGCCTTAATATTTTGAGTGTGCTATACCTTAAACCTTGAATTCAGGGAGATCTATTTATTCATCTATTATATATAATATTATAGATGTCGCTCTGAACTCAAGGTATCACATTCTAACTAATTCTTGTGTAATAAAAGCAACAGTTATTTGTTTTGCTACCAACATAACGGCATAGGAATTTAAAGATGATACGCACTATAGTTTAAAAGTACCTACGATCTACGTAGATTGTACGTAATAGGTACTAATAGTAAAACAAAAATTGATCTTATCATTCATTGCATATAATTTTATGTAGGTATTTATAAATATAATTATTAATCACAATACATTTATAATAAAGTTACACATTATCACAATAAATGCAACATCGACGCAAAATCTATTGAGTATACTTCGTTTTTTAATTTCAGACTACAATCTGACGTTATGGTTCTTTGTATTTGACATTTTTTCTTCAGGAACATGTGTCAAATCATAGTCTACAATCAAAAACGAAGTATAGGTGCTAAGTTGACAAGCTGCATTGTATGTAAGCGTGACGTCAAAACTACGAAATACTAGATTTTTATTCGATTTTTGATATGAAATTAAACTCATTTTTGTTAAAAAAATGCTTTCTTAAATTTTGCAACCTTATAAAAACGGTTGTACTGCGCTATCTAATTGCGCTACAGGGGCTGTCCGGGCGAGAATGAAATTAAGGATTGCATTTTCTCGTTTTAGCGACTGATGCTCCGTTCGTTCGGTAAATAATGAAATCACATGAAAGTAGCGCGATTAAAACGGTAAAAATGACTTTAATTTTATATGAAATACTAGTTGCGCTTCCTGGTTTGTCTTGTGTAAGTTCGAGGTAAGGCTAAAAATAGCCTTGGTCTTTCTCTAATGTATCATCTTTAGGCGCAACAGCGTAACAGACTGACAGCAGTCTGGATTTATTCACTAACATCTTCATCATCTGATAGTGTTAAAATCTGAAAAAAAAAAGAAATGATTTGACTGGGTTTTTCAACGTTACGCAACGTTAGCATTTAATTTTAAGATTGGCACCACTAGATGGCGCCAGTGGTAAAAATAAATCGCCATATCGTTGTTTAAAATTTAAAAATAACTTTTATAGTATGGGAGTCCCCCTTAAATATTTGTTGTTATAGCGGCTACATGAATAGTAAAACATCATCTGTGATGAAAATTTCAACTGTCTAGCTATCACGGTTCATGATAAACAGCCAGCAGGTGATAGACAGACAGACGGAGGGACAGTGGAGTCTCAGCTGATGATCCCGCTATTACTTTTTAAACCTTAATAACAAACGTGGAGTAAGGACGGAGTACTGAAAACATGCTCTGTCTATTTCCGTGACAAGAACTTTCAAAGTTGACAGACAGAAACAAAAACCACTCCGACATTACTCTTCTTTAATTAATGAGGCAAATCGCAAGGGCATATCGCTCGGATGATGATGATGAATTAATAAGGCAAGGGTACAGTGGAAAAAATGGTGGATGCGCAAGTCGCATATAAAATGTACTACTCGAACTTCCTCTTCCACGTAATTTTTTTTCAACTTATTTGCCGGGACCTGTACGGATCCCTAAAAACAAAAACCTGTGGCACTCGAGAACTGCCGCAGTAAAGCTATTGCAAACCATTTTTTTAAATTACTGTGGGTGTTAGGTTTTATTTTCGTTACGGAATTTTTGATTCGGTCGCCGCGCTCAAAGCCCGCGATAAAAACAAAAGCTTAAAAACAGCATCTTACATCAGTCATCTCCGCAGTCAAATGCAACTCGGCCAACCCGGTCACCTCCTCCAAATACTTCCCACTTCCGAACACTTGGAACAGAAACTTCAATCCTTCCTCCCGGTAACACTTCACTACCACATCGGAACACGCTATGCACTGTGAGAACTTGGCACACGTGGGCACGACGGTCTGGTAAGAGTGGAGGAAGCCGCGGATGGAGTGGGGGATGGCGCCGAGCACGCCGGCCACTTCGGGGGGGAGTTCGGAGTCTGTCAGGTTGTATACGGCTGGGGCTTGTACTCTGAAAAAGAAACAGTAAAAATGCTGCTTTTAATAATTTAAATTAAATTAATTTAATTAATTAATTAATTAATTATTAATTAATTATTAATTAATTTAATTTAATTAATTAATTATTAATTAATTTAATTTAATTAATTAATTATTAATTAATTTAATTTAATTAAAAATATTTTAATTAATTTTTAATTTCAAACATAATATGAGTCTTTGTTTCTCGAATTAAGTAGGTATATTTTTTTTTTTTTTTTTTGAAAAAATGCTTTCAAAAACTTTCGTACCCGGCGGGACTCGAACACGCGACTACGGTAAGCCTCTCGCCAAGCCGAAATTAAGAAAGCGTTTTCTGTTCTGTTCTTCCGAGTAGAAAAAGCTTTGAAAGCATTTTTTCAAAAAGCATTGAAAGCATTTTTTCAAAAAGCATTATAATATTACTGTGGTAAATACTTAAATACTAAGAAATAAAGTAAAAATGCTTTCCAAAAATCTGCATCCTTCAAGGTAATCTAGGGTCAATAGTTTCCGAGGTATTTACGTTTTAAGTATGACAGGTTATCTGACATTTTTTGTAGGTACCTATTCCGATCGTCTTTTGTTTCTATTTTGATCGTCTTTTGTTTTTCACTCTAATAGCTTCTATTAACTTTTTACTTTTTTTTTCAAAGTCTTTTTGACTTGTACTTTGCTGGTCTAAATGTGCGGTTTTTTACTGACTGAAACATTACATACCTCAAAGGATGCTGTAACAAGGCCACCAATACTTCGACAGCTAACGCCCCAGCAATGGCCGCCACTCCCGGCCGAGTTACAGTACATTGCTGGTCTAATGTGCGGTCTTTTACTGACTGAAACATTACATACCTCAAAAGGATGCTGTAACAAGGCCACCAATACTTCGACAGCTAACGCCCCAGCAATGGCCGCCACTCCCGGCCGAGTTACAGTACATTGCTGGTCTAATGTGCGGTCTTTTACTGACTGAAACATTACATACCTCAAAGGACGCTGTAACAAGGCCACCAATACTTCGACAGCTAACGCCCCGCCACTCCCGGCCGAGTTACAGTACATTGCTGGTCTAATGTGCGGTCTTTTACTGACTGAAACATTACATACCTCAAAGGACGCTGTAACAAGGCCACCAATACTTCGACAGCTAACGCCCCAGCAATGGCCGCCACTCCCGGCCGAGTTACAGTACATTGCTGGTCTAATGTGCGGTCTTTTACTGACTGAAACATTACATACCTCAAAGGATGCTGTAACAAGGCCACCAATACTTCGACAGCTAACGCCCCAGCAATGGCCGCCACTCCCGGCCGAGTTACAGTACATTGCTGGTCTAATGTGCGGTCTTTTACTGACTGAAACATTACATACCTCAAAGGATGCTGTAACAAGGCCACCAATACTTCGACAGCTAACGCCCCAGCAATGGCCGCCACTCCCGGCCGAGTTACAGTACATTGCTGGTCTAATGTGCGGTCTTTTACTGACTGAAACATTACATACCTCAAAGGATGCTGTAACAAGGCCACCAATACTTCGACAGCTAACGCCCCAGCAATGGCCGCCACTCCTGGCCGAGTTACAGTACATTGCTGGTCTAATGTGCGGTCTTTTACTGACTGAAACATTACATACCTCAAAGGATGCTGTAACAAGGCCACCAATACTTCGACAGCTAACGCCCCAGCAATGGCCGCCACTCCCGGCCGAGTTACAGTACATTGCTGGTCTAATGTGCGGTCTTTTACTGACTGAAACATTACGTTACAAAATGACAACAGATCATTGAGATATTATGTACTAGTACTAGAGATGTTTCAAACAAGGCGGTACCATCATTCCTTTTCCTTCGTTCAAAAGTGTAGGAAGAAATGATGGAACCGCAAAGCTACGGAGGCAGGTCCCCGTGTTGGGCGAGTTGTGTGTTGTGGGTGTGATAGTGTTTTTCTTTCACAAACTTATTTTAACAAACAGACAGTTACTTTAATAATAATAATAAATAATAAATTCTGTGAACAACACACAGCGCCATCTAGCCCCGTGGTAAGCGACTAAGCTTGTGTTACGGTGACTAGACAACGGATGTAATACTTATATTTATTTTTCTTTTGTAAATATTATACTTTCGCGCTTATAATGTTAGTAAGGGTTATAGTACATAACAGAGAAGTCGGTGGCACTGTGTGTAGGTGAGATTTTTTTTAATTATTATTAGATAATTAGAGTGACGGTGTTTTATAAATGCAAAAAATGAACTTACGTTCCCGGGGGCAGTAACGTCATTACAGAAGTAACAACCCAACTGGCCGCCCGACAAGAACTCTTTGTTTATAGCCCCTTCTTGTGATGAAAGTCCCACGCCGTGACGCATTACCAAGTAACTGTCGAACCCTAACGCCGCGTTTATTACTATCTGAAAGAAAAACACAAAAAAAATAAACAAAATCTTTTGAAAAATATCCCGTGACTGGGTTTGAACCTGTGCCTCTCGCTTGCCGGGAGAGTGCGCTACCAACTACACATAATAAACCGCTTTTTGAAGGTTGATTTCTAGTAGAATGAGCAATAAAAATCTTATCTATATAAAAGAAAGTCTTGTCAGATACACTATTTGTAACTCAAGAACGGCTGAACCGATTTAGCTGTAAATTGGTGGGGAGGTAGCTTAGAACCAGGAGACGGACAAAGGATACTTTTTTTTTTACTCTAAGGCGGAATAAAGTTTTCCGTGTCAGCTAGTAAGTATACAGGGTGTTTCGACGAGGGGGTATAAAGCCGAAAGGGGGTTGCTCTAGAGGTCTAGGCGAACAACTTTTATTCTACGACTTTTGGAATTTCTAACTTTTTTTTCGAAAATTTTAAAGTTGTATCACTAAAAAAAACAGCTGCTTTTGTAAAAAAAAGGCAATTAATGTTTAGATTGTAGTGGTCCAAACTAAATAAAAGGGCACCTTAAGGCCAATGACCTCAAGATCTAAAAAACAGCTGATTTTCATGCAAACTTTAAACTCAAAATTTTCGAAAACAACTTCGAATTTCCAAAACTTGTAGAATAAAAATTGTTCGCCTAGACCTCTAGAACAACTCGGCTTAATACCCCTCCTCGGAACACGTTGTATAAAAGAAAGTCTTGTTAGATACACTATTTTAACTCAAAAACGGCTGAACCGATTTAGCTGTAAATTGGTGGGGAGGTAGCTTAGAACCAGGAGACGGACATAGGATACTTTTTTTTTGACTCTAAGGCGTAATAAAGTTTTCCGTGTCAGCTAGTAAGTATATAGAAGAGTCGTGTTAGTTGCACTGTTTATAACTCAAGAACGGCATAACCGATGTCGCTGAAAATTGGTGGAGAGGTAACTTAGAAAGAGGAAAAGGACAAGGGATACGTTTTTATTTTGTTTATGTCTCTAAGGCGGAACAAAGTTCGCCATGTTAGCTAGTAAGAAATAAAAAGAAAATAAGAAAGTAAGCCAATAGTAAAATTAGAAAAAGCAGAAGTTATATCCCGTAAATACCTTTCCAAAATGTGCTGCAATCAACGTAGGCAGCCATCTTGCTTCCCTCGTATCTAGTAACAAGAAAATGACGTCGTGATTCTGTATGGCTTCAGTTAAGATGTTTATATTGTTCACAGTCTCTTCCTTCAGAGAATCGCCTACCGGGTGCCCGGGCATCGGAATGTGGGCCACTATGCCTTTGGAGTTCTGAAATAGTACATAAGGGCGTTTAGGTGCACAATGTCCAAATTGCCATGCGGGTGCAAAATGTCATGGTCGCGGAATGTCATGGTTGCAGAATGTCATAGATCAGAAGATTTTGTTAATTTGATGGCCTCGGTGGAGTGTCGGGATACGGTTGCGACGTAGAAGGTTGGGGGTCCGATTCCCGCCGGAGAGAAGTTTAGTATATATGCTGCCCATAAATTCTGTGAACATCACATAGCACCAGATCTAGATTCTAGTCCCATGGTAAGCTACTAAGCTTGTGTTACGTTGACTAGGCAACAGATATAACCCGCCGAATCCCGCCGGGTACTAAAGTTTTTGAAAACATTTTTTCAAAAGCAGTATTTTCTAAGTGTGGATTAACACTAAGTTATAATGTTTACATGTTTGGAATGTGTCATCTTATATTGTAATCATTTCCATGTAATATGGGAAGTTACAAGCTGAGTTGAACTGCAAAGTTCGCCGGTAGATGTCACTACGAGGCCTTACTCGCAAGAACACACGAAGAGGTGCGCCCTTAAATTGGACCCGGCTGGAGGGCTACCCGTAGCGAAGCGGTTAACGCGTTGGTTCGGATTACCAATAGTCGCGGGTTCGAATCCCGCCGGGTACTAAAGATTTTGAAAGCATTTTTTCAAAAGCACTTATATGTATTTCTTTAGTAAATACAAACATACATAGAGAGTATTAGAGAGACACCTAGACCACAGACAAGCAAATTTTATTTTATTTTTCAAAGTTTATTTTTAAGCATAAATACTTGGACTCACTCACTCATAAGTGGGACTCATGGATCTTATTGCGAATTATTGCTATCGGTAAGTGGTATCGATATCGACGTTGCAACATAATCACTATCGATATTGCAACATGCTCACAGCAACCATACTATGATTTATGACCGGCGTGCAACGAGTGAAAACAGTAAACTTACAACAGAAGGCAGTATATCCTTCAAGCTATCCGCCGCCGCCTCGGCCTTGCTCCGGCCGCCGTTGAGACAGTCTTGGAACGTGAACAACACTTGCCGCGTCGGGTTGGAGAACGATACTTTACCGTTGTCTATGAACGTTATGTCTCTGAAGCCCCATGCCTGGGAACAAGACAAATATCTAAGAAAAGTTCCGATCCCGTGAGAATATCGGAATTAAAAGTAGCCTATGTTACTCAGGGTGAATGTAGCTTTCTAATGGTGAAAGAATTTTTGAAGTTGGTCCAGTACCTAGTTTTTGAGTTTATTCATTACAAACATACACACTCAAAAATACAAATCTTTCCTCTTTATAATATTAGTACCATTTATAATATTAGCAACATATAACTAAGTAACATGGTTGTTTTTACTACATAGGTATATTACTAGCAACGCCCCGCGGTTCACCCGCTTAAGGGCCTATACTGCTGGTTTTTCAGGCTCAAAAGTAGCCTTTGTCCTTTTCCAAGGTATCTATCTCTATATCAAAATTCATCAATCGGTTCAGCGGTTTAGGCGTGAAAACATAACAAACAGACAGAGAGGGTTACTTTCGCATTTATAATATAAGTAAGATTAAGAGTAAGTTAAGATTTACTTAACTAGCAACGAGTCACGGATGGTACTATAAAAATGACCATAGATTCATTAGTTATACGATTTTTTGATCAATTTGCATGCAAGACTGGCCCAATGGAACCGCGGCTTAAGAGAACACTTACCAATAAGTCTCTAGCCACATGACAGCCAAGGGTTCCTGCTCCGAGCAACAGACATTTCGTTTTCTTCATCACATCAATGTCTATTTCAGGTACTAAACGCCATTTCATTAGTTTTATGTTCAGATCTGAAGATGTATCGGCAAGCCTAAAAATATACAACTTTCAAATAAAAATGACAGCTTTTAGGGTATAAAACCCTTTTTCTAATACTCCACTGTCTATCTGTCTGTCACCAGGCCGTATCTTATGATATGAGATACCGTGATAGCTAGATATTTGAAAATGTCACAGACGATGTAAGTCTGTTGCCGCTATAACAACAAATGTACCAAATAAAAATTTGAGTAGAGCTCTCATACAACAAACATGATTTTTAGCAAAAAAAAAAGAATAAGTTCTTACTTCACAGGATCCATAGATGCCGCCATATTTGCTAGTCGAGGTCCAAAGTTGCCTTTATCATTTCTCTCCCACCCTACCCAATTCAGTGTGTTTGTTGATTCAAACTGAAACAAAATATACATATAGAGTGTGAATCATTTAAACTGGCCTTCAAGGAGATATGCTGAAAATGTTGAAAGCCGTCGCGTCCTTGATTTTGATTATCGATTTTGATGAAACTTGGTATAAAGACAGGTGGAGATCTGGATTAAGACATAGGCTACTTTTTGTCCCCACATTCCCGCGGGATCGGGAACTAGGTACGCGAGTGAAACCGTTAATCGCTGCTAGTTTAAAATAATTTCCAACTCACCCGAGGAAGTGTTACATCAAAAACGAGACTACCCTCAAATCCTCCATTGATTTTACATCTCAATCCGATAACTTTAACATTAGCTTCAGCCAAACACGGGCAATGTTCTAGTAAAGCTGTTAAGAAAACTCTTAGAGGCCAACCTGGATTATTTCCATTACTCGGATCCATAAAAACAAGGAAAGAATTACTCAAATCTATATCAATTTTAACCTGTTTAACAGAATTAGTTTTAAAAATATCTGATAATATCTTCAAGTTAATATTTTCATTCTCCTTTGTGAGTATGAAGAAGGATCTCTGTGTGGCCGGTAAAGTCTTGTAGAGCGATGATAGTTGGTCTAACTGCTTGTGGGTTAAATGTGCAGTTATGGGTGTGCTTGGGCTGTTTATGTGGACGATTGGTTGACTTGGTGCAGGGAAAGCGAACCAGTAGTAATAGTGGAACTTTTTTAAATCCTGAAAAAATAATTGTAGTTTTAAGCATTAGTGTCAATAAAAATTGTATTTGAAACAACTAACCGACATTGAAACTGAAATACGAGTTCGATTTTAAACCTAAATTCACTCAATAGAACCCAAAAAGGCAAAACAAACTCTTTATATGATAGTTACTTACAGCAAAAGACAGAATGAAAAAGTTGATCAACTTATTAGGTTTTTCAATCCATTCTTTTGATTTGATGGTCGCCCAAATCATTTCACCAATAGAATTTAATAAGCTAGCTTTGTCTATGTCTTTAAAATCTTCTATTGTGTTTTTGTTCATTATTGTACCGGTTACATCAATGTAGCTAAAATCTGTTGCAGTGTTCCTGTAAGAAAGCTATAGTTAGAAATTTCAATTTTGGTTTGACCACATAAATCCCGATCCTCCGGAAATATCTGGATGATAAGTAGCCTAAGTGGTGAATCAGGTTTACAGCTATCTGCATACCAAGTTTTATTACAATTAGTTTAGGAGCTTTTGAAGGAAAAACAAACATACTTTCACAGGTAACAAACTTTCACATTTATAATATTAGTAGGATTCTAATAAAGATTAAAGTTAGAATGTTTGTCCCTTCCCTTTAGAAGAATTCTAGTAGGGACGCAGTTCCGACGTCTAGATAAATCTCAAGATTCTGAAACCGGCTTGCTGTTCTTATCATCATCATCATTTCAGCTGTAAGAAGTCCACTGCTGGACATAAGCCTCCCTCATAGATTTCCAGATGCTTCGGTCATAAGTGGCCTGCATCCATCGTGAACCCGCGGCCTTAACTAAGTCGTCCGTCCATCTTGTTGGTGGACGTCCAACGCTGCGCTTTCCGACGACGCTGCGCTTGCTGTTCTACATAACGGTAAACATTATAAGCTAGCCTTTTACAAAACACAGTAGATAATAAAAAGTATAAGAATTCGATATTAACTTATTAAAAGACGTGCCATCTACTTCAAAAACCGATCCAATATCTTCTCTGTAAGTAAACCTTCCAAATATTTGTTTTGTTGTATCGTTGAGTTTATCAACGTCCAATTTCATTTCTGTAAGTGCATGCCAGAAAGAGGGATTAACAAATGATATAAATGGCACATATTGAATTATTTCTTGTCCTTCAGAAGACATTTTTAGCTATTATTTTATGAAATAATTACAAAAACAGTTAAAACAGTAAAAAAATCTAAAATATCCACTTTTGTTGACATGACATTGACAATCCACCTGACAGATATAGACAAACTTTTTTTACATTACGGCTTAGTACGACTCGTCAAACGTCCAGTGGAAAGTAGCTAACAGAGATTTTATGTTTAGATTACAGGTTTAAACTAGGTTTAAACCGTATCTAAACCGGTTTAGGTTTTAAATACTTTTACGATTTATTTAGTTTAGATTTAATCAACTCAAATTTAAAAAAAAAGCATTATTTGACACCGGTACTAGGAATATAGTAGTGGGTTAGATATAATAATATCATAGTGTTAGTTTCACTAAGCCTTTTCCGCACTTAGCCTCACAATTGGGCCATTGTACGTGATTTCTTAGAGGGCTTAAAGACGCCACGGGAGCCTACCCCGTATTGGCGAATATCCCATGCCTTCGGACCGTGGTTTATCCTAGGACATGTTGGTTTCCTCACGATGTTTTCCTTCACCGTAAGAGCGATGTTAATAGCGCACTTAAATTTTTCATAAAGAAAAAGACATTGGTGCGCGGTCGGCCTGGATTCGAAACCACGACCTTCGGAATGAAAGTCGCGGTATCTACCACTAGACCAACACCGCTCTAATAATATCATAGTAACCCACTAAGATTTTCAAAGAAAAAAACTACGGAAAGGCGGGAGTTTTGTAATTTTTTCATCAAGCCAGAGCTAGAACCGAGCCAGAGATGAAGAGCCAGGTAGAGACATGATCTTGGCCTTCGCCCTATCAGAGCTGCTGTCTGCTGTCTTCAGCTTCTCGTGCGCGAACTCTAAGTGCCTAAACTGTAACAAAACTTAGAGGAAAGGGTCATAATTTTATTGTCGTAAATATTACCTACGTCTGCGACCAACTAGGCCGCGGGTATCCTTACAATCACGCACGATGATTGTCTGAGCAATATTGAGGACGATAATATTGCTCAGGCAAACATCGTGTCTGATTTAGCGCACATTAGGTATATTTGTTTTTAACAGGGACATTATGTACATATTCTGTGATCGGATTAGAACCTTTCCTTTACAAAAGACTTTCTATCAAGTCACTATTAGGTACCCAACTTTTACAAAAGGGTAACTTTGTAGGTACCACACTTTGAACTTTTATTTCCGTAGGTAGGTACCTACTACTTATTTCTAACCGGATGAAAGGATTATGTGATACCTAGTTTGTTCTAGACTAGATAGAGGTGTAAAAGAAATACCTATGTTACACAAAATTAAAAATATAAGTAGGTACTTAACTTTTATTGTTATGATGTTTTTCTAGGTTCTACAACATGACCTAAATCATTCAATTCCTTCGCATACAAATCTAACCGCGACGTCATATTAAATCCCCAATGATCCTTAACTTGACGGCAAAGATTCAAATCAAATTCCGCAATAAGGAGACCATCCATGTTTCTTGAAAGACCTGGAGTCCTGCATCCGTTGGGCGCTGTGACATAGCTGGAACCGTAGTAAGATCTGGAAACCTTCTTTTCTGCTGCAATGAACTCTTCAGTGCCAACCCTGTTGATACTGCAAGTGAAATAGTTGTTGGCAACTGCAGCATTTCTGGCTTCGATCCCCCAGAATGATTCACCAAATTCGGAAATCGTAGCGCTTGGATTGAACACAATCTCAGCTCCGTTCAATCCAAACATTAGCCAGTTTAAAGCGTGGTGACGTCCATAGCAAATATTGATGCCAATTTTCGCGTGTTTAGTTTCAAAAACAGGATGCCCAAGATTGCCAGGCGAATAATAAGATATCTCACTAAAACTCCCAACGCTTGGCAAATGATTTTTACGATGTTTTCCAACGTATTCTCCATTTTCATCGATAACTACTGCTGTGTTCCACCAGGTACCGTCATCGTCTTCCAGAATCGGGGATATGATTGTTATTTTGTACCTTTTGGCTAACTTCTTCAGGAATACCGTGCTAAGTCCTTCGGATGCTGACTCAGCGAACTGCTTCCATTGTTCCTTTTCTTTAGTGCACAAAAAGAACGGCATATACCAAGTCTCTTGTAAACATACTATTTGTACGCCCTCATTTGCTGCAGCGTCTATTATCTTCGCAATTTTATCAAACACAGCCTTCTTTTGTTCAGCAATCGGCTTATCTGTGGGTAACACAATAGAGTGTTGAATGAGACCAACTTTAACGATTCTAGGTGTTCTAACTTCCTCTGATGCATCGAATTTATAAGCGTAGACTTCAAAATTATTCTTCTTGCTTGATTCCCTAGTTGTTTGCTTCAAATCCAGGGCACAATGATTTACTCTACCATAGTGAATTCTATTGAAATGTTTCAACTGATCACTAGTAAGTTTTTTTTCCATTGCAACGAAAATATTATCTTGTAAGTCGTCCATTTGCATTAAAAACTTGTTCTAATGTATTTATTTTAATTAATTCTGAACGATGTCGGAGTGTACCTACTTAGTTACGTAAGTGCGAATGAACGATGTAAATTGTAAATACTTAGATACGAGCGTGGCGTGTTTACGTAATTAATGTTGACAAGCCATTATCTGAATATAGACACTTTATTCATTTGCTTACAAGATTTACTCAGTCAGATTCGCCTTTATTTTTTGTTTCAACCAGGGACGGGTTGCTACCACCGCTGGGTTATCAACTTATCAATCGTAAGGGGTCCCCAGGTTACACAGCCCGGGTAAACTACGTATGAAAGAAATTGGGATTTTGCTGTGGAATGGTAGATGAACCGGGTAGTACCTATACTGTTTAACTATGGGATATTACAGGAACTACCGCAACGATGTCCCATAAACACGTAAAATGGCCAACCAGTTGAGCAAATTACAGCATGAAGGTAACAGGAACAGAGTACGTAGGTAATAAAGGTATAACGTACGTAACTGAATAATGCAGAGCAGAGACAACACTTTTTTTTTACTTAGGTAGGTACCTGGGTACTTTTACTGGAATGCCAGTCGAAAGAGTCCTCCTCTCATCATGATGTTCAGTGGCCTTACTTAGAGCATTTCTGCTCTCACGACGACGACGCTAAGCAAAATCCAGCAGGGGAATCCAAGCTAGAGGGAGGTAGGGGACCGCTTCCTTAAATACATACCTAAATACATACATACCCATACCGATACTATAGTATAAGTACAGTTTTACAAATATTTACATTATACCTACATGTAAAGGTATGTAGATACAAAAGCAACTCAGATAAATAAAATTTGTTTACAGATATCTTCCTATGCGTCTATTATCCTTATGGTTTTAACGATAGATGTTCCATATTTGTGGATTTGCAGTGCGGTATCGAACGTACCTATATTACCTTACTGGGAATCTATTGGGCTACTGTTGCGGTGGCAACTTGATCTAGATGTATTCTATTATTGCGGTCGAAAATTACACCTTTGATCTATTTCAAATTGTAAATTTACCAAGTTGTATGCGAAAAGCTTTAAAATTATCGGCGTTTATTTATGTAGGTTATATCTGCGTACTTAAAATATCCGTCCGATGCGTGGGCCGGTGCAGCCACTTAAGAAGACAGGTTGCGTTCAATGCTGCTAGTTCCCTTTTCTACTTGCATTTGTGCGTGACCAAAAGAAAGCGCTCACCTACTATTATCTTATTATAATAAACAGACATGTACCCATAATTAGGTACCTAGGTATGATAAAAATAAATACCTACTTCACACACTAAAATATGTATGTAGGTATCCAATCTACCATGTAAAATATGTAGATAGGTAGGTACACTATTTTACACGTGTTCAAATAAAAGTGGACAATCTTTAATATTTTTCATTATAACTTATAAGTAGGTACCTAAGTATTGCTATGCTATTTTAAGTTTAAGTACCTATGTACCTACGCATTGCACACATTGTACACCTTTACAACATGGTTATAGAAGTCTATATCGGCTTAAATTACCGTTCCCGGAACACATTATATACCTATTTATTTGTGTGTGTCCTTGTAATTATAAATTCCTAGGTTAAAATGTTAAGAATTAGTACCTACCTAAACTCTCACCACGCTACGGCTACGAAAAAATATGTCAAATCCGCCCTAGTCAAATAGACCCCTAATGCGAAGAGAGGTTACTCAAGAATCAATTATATCTTAAAAAACACGATTACAGGTATACTACACCTACTTATTAGTAAAGTAGGTAGGTAGGTACATGTACCTAGTAGTTAAGTTACAGACAAAAACAGTTTTTTTTTGTATATTTTTGTTTAAGTAAATATTTATCACTTGTTGTTAGGTAGTTTCTGATAACAATATTGTTTGAAAAGCATTTAGATCATTGTTCCGAAAGTTACGCCTCATATGCGCAATCTAGCTTTTTTTTATCCCTAGATTTAGACAATTTGTTTCAATATTTATAACACTTTGGTAGTGTCAAAAATGTTCGCTAATTTCACTGTATTGGCAAGTACCGGGAGTTAAATTTTTAGCCCAGTCCGGTGCAAGTCTGCCTATCACAACCATATTATCAAGTAAACTTGTGTTAAATTTAGCAATTGTTTTTCACTCCTCCCCAACCGGTCAGGTCACGTAGACAAATATTGATAAGCCTAATATTTTTCTCATTATAACATTATCGCTATATCGTGGAGGGTCGAAGGCCACAGCTATTAAAGCTGGACCACACAGATAAAACAACATCTCGTTGTAGTTGCATAGGATGTATGCAGTACGGTATTTAAAGAGCCGGCATCCGGCGGACAGGACAGTCGATCGGAATCGGCCCTGACTACCACACGCATCAATCATGGAGAACGAAACTCAGAGCCTCGAAGCTATCGTCAACAACAACCTCGCCGGGCGTGATCTCGATGAGTTTAACAGAATTTACTACGGGAGGAAGGACAACAATGAAGTGAAACTGAAGGAATCCTCCGTGACTGCTGCCAAAGCGGCTGATTTTGAGATTGCTGCCTATAATTTCCCGGCCAAGAAAGAACAGACCAGACCCCCAAGAATCGTGAAAGTTGGAGTCATCCAGCATTCCATCGCTGCACCGACCGATCTCCCAATAAACGACCAGAAAAAAGCCATTTTTGATAAGGTCAAGAAAATCATCGACGTTGCTGGCCAAGAAGGAGTCAACATCATCTGCTTCCAAGAGCTATGGAACATGCCGTTCGCTTTCTGCACAAGGGAGAAGCAACCGTGGTGTGAGTTCGCTGAATCTGCTGAAAATGGTCAGACTACCAGATTTTTGAGGGAACTCGCTATCAAATACGCGATGGTTATCGTTTCATCTATCCTGGAACGCGACGAGAACCATGCTGAAATTCTATGGAATACTGCGGTAGTCATCAGCGACACTGGCAACGTTATCGGCAAGCACAGGAAGAACCACATCCCGCGAGTTGGTGACTTTAACGAATCCAACTACTATATGGAGGGGAACACCGGTCACCCAGTGTTCCAGACTCGATACGGTAAGATCGCTGTCAACATTTGCTTCGGCCGTCACCACGTCCTGAACTGGATGATGTTTGGCCAGAACGGAGCAGAGATTGTCTTCAACCCGTCAGCCACAATCGCAGCTGATGCAGGAAGCGAGTACATGTGGAATATTGAGGCTAGAAACGCTGCAATTACCAACTGCTACTTTACCGCTGCGATCAATCGGGTTGGCTACGAACAGTTCCCTAATGAGTTTACATCAGCTGATGGTAAGCCAGCGCATAAGGACCTCGGACTGTTTTACGGATCTAGCTACTTCACTGGACCGGACGGAGTGAGGTGCCCCGGTTTGTCTCGTACCAGGGATGGACTGCTTATCGGCGTGTTGGACCTCAACCAGAACAGACAGATTAAGGACCGTCGTTGTTACTACATGACGCAACGCCTCGACATGTACGTCAACAGCCTGAGTAGAGTCTTGGAATTGGAATTCAAGCCCCAAGTCGTCCATGAAAATGACAAACAGAACTAAGCCTACAACAGATTGACTCGCATTTCAATATTTCCCATCTGCTTACAGCCTTCAATTATTGTGTATTCAGATGCAAACCCGCCCTGTGATGTACTTACTACCTACTTGTAGAAGATGACGAAAGATATTATATTTATGTAACACCATGTTTCTATTATTAAATGTTCCTTGATAAATGCTTAAAATTATGCCATTTTTTATTTTACTCTATAGGACACATTTGACCACTATCTCACTCGATGGTAAGATACGATACGGTCTATGACTTGTAGGTTGTACGAGTGCCCGAGTGAAGGCAGAAAGACGGCAGTAGGTGTTAGTCCCATCTTAGTGGCTCCACCGACCGATGTTTCGGAACAGTTGGAGTCGGCTAGGCGAAACGTCTTTTAGTACTGGCACCTACGTGTACGGTAGCAAGCCCGGCCCCCCACAATGTATTTGATTACTAAGTAGATAATGTACATTGGAGGTCACTTGATTAGAAAATATTTATCCGTTTTGTTTATGTAGTCGATTATGATTGAATCTAATTACCATTTGCTTCTCGTTTTCTCATTAAAGTCGCTAATGAAGTCGTAAAACGTTGATCAGTAAACAATCAATAAAGATGCATTCTAGAAGAGATTAACTTGATAATAAAACTCACACTGGAGACTCACGTACATACCTAGATAACCTGCTCATAGGTACCTAGTTGTGTCTAGACTCTAGACGCGATGAATATGGAAACTAAATACCTGCTACCAGTTAGTGGGCAGTTTCCATATTTAACAGATATCCACTAATTTGAAATGCTTTGATGATAATGGAACAAGGTTTTTCCCCACGCACTTAGCCAGTATTTTGAAAGGTGTCTGTTAAACTTGTTTTCGAAAATCTAGACTTTAACCGGAGGAACTGCGAGACTACTTATCTAACTGCGGTTATCTGTATGTAGTATACATTTTTCATGTCGAGAGTCAAACTCGCAAACTACTGCCTTTTGCGTCTCTAGCGAATGTTTGTCCGCGGCGCTTTAGAGGATAGTTATTAATTACTAGCTGACCCGGCGAACTTCGTACCGCCTTAGCGTAAATTTTCTGAGAGATTTTCTTAACATTTTTTTCCGTAAGAACCTTGTACAGAGTTTTAGAAAACTACAAAAAAAAATCAGCCAAATCGGTCAAGCCGTTTTCATGCTATGTCGTGACAACGGAAAACGGGTTTCATTTTTATATGAGATTTCATTATTTATATATATAATAAGATAATATTATAGGTACGCCCCCAGGATTTTAGGCAGACCGTATATAATATAGAGGAACGCGCCGAGGCGCCAACTACTTGGTAGGTAAGGTACGTACTAAAGCACTTGTCTCGAAAAGGAAAAGTTGAAAGCTCAAACACTTTAAGCGTCATTTTCTCTGTAATTTTCTCACTCACTGAGAGATGTCGCTAATGTGTTGATGTCAGTGATTGTCACGCCATCTAGCCTACAACACGGCGAACTGCGAACCTTACCTTTTCACCGAAGTCTAGACCAATATGCTCCTTCTTCTAAGAACGTTAGCGTAGGTTTTGGCTCATAGTTGCATTAAGTTTAGATGGTAGAGCCACTACTTTTGCAAGCACTAGTGAAGTTGCAGTCCATGACATCCATTATCTTAATGATGTCTTTCGTATAGGGTTGACATCTCTAAAAAAAATAAACAGAAAATAAAACAGAAGATTATTGAGTTATTTTCACAATGTCTGTCCTGTTTTGACGCTTCGCAAAAAATCTAAACGTGGTCATCAATTTTTGATGCTGGCCGTGCGTGCCTTAACCATCTAAACCTCTTTGATCCAATTTTCTAACCTTTTTGGTCGCATTGTAAAATAAATAACTGGCTGAAAGACGCCTTGAAACTAAATTAAAAATAAATCGTATTTCTTTTTAAGATTTTTTCTACAATGGTGGCCAGCAATTTGAAGGTAAAATGATGTACTTATATAAACTCCTTGGATGGATTATTCTATTTTTGTATAAAACAACCGTAGAGTTTTAGTTGGTAGTGGTACTCCTTGTAGGTCTATCAATCTAATATCCATTCCGTCCATCACAAACCAACTGGCCGATATTGCTGAAATGAAAAAAAAAACTCTTTTTTTTGATGCAAAGTTTTAAGTTTGGAGCAAAGAGGTTAACAAACTATTTCCAGAGCTATCCTGAAAGTGTCTGAAATCGAAGCAACCCTGGAATGGAATCTAGGTTGCGTACGGTGTCATCTCGTAGCGGAAGTCACGGCTCTCGCAACATTTTGTATCGTGCGAATGTGCCTATATGAAGTGTAGGTAGGTACTCTGAAAGTTAGAACAAATACTATGTTGTTTCCTACAAAGAAAAAATGCCAGAACCGATTCCTGATCTGTACAAAGACATTTTTTATTTCCCGCGGGATCGGTAGGTACTAATGCGGGCGAAACCCGCATAGTACCTACCGTTGTTGCTAGTAGGTATCTAAATCTATTACTATTATAAAGCGGAAGAGTTTGTTTGTTTGTTTGTTTGAACGCGCTAATCTCTGGAACCGCTGGTTCAATTTAGTCCAAATTCTTTCAGTGTTGGATAGTCCATTTATTGAGGAAGGCTATAGGCTACTTTTACTCCCGATATTCCCACGGGATCGGGACTTACGCGGGTGAAACCGCGGGACGCAGCTAGTTGAGAATAAAAATAGCGAACGTGAAAAAAAAATTACACGACGTTACACAGCTCAATCTAGCCCCACCAAACTAAGCACTAGGCTTGTACTATGGATACTAGACTACGGATACACCTACTGCATATTACACTTATTTTTGTAAATCATCATCATCATCCGAGCGATGTTCCCGGTTGCATCCCTCTCGAGAGCCCGGGGTCGGCTTTCCTACTTTTACGTCTCCACTTCGCACGATCTTCGGCATCCCGCGTAGTGAGACCATTTGCATGCATATTCGGAATTACGACGACTTATTTTTGTAAATATGTACCTACATTTATGATGGATGATACATAGAAAATACCCAGACCAGAAACAAAATAAATACTTGCACCCGAACCCGTAACCTTCTGCATTGCAGTCGGACCTTCGCTCGATGCGCCACAGAGCCCGTCTGTTGCCTGAAATATAACCTTAGCTTGAACCGTTTCCGTGACATTTTTTTCAGGTAGTTTTCCAATTTCCACTACAGTATCCTTTATTCGTTCGACAGGTGTCGTGGTTCTGGTTAAAAACGTATATTTTTGATACCCATCCGACAATAGTTCGGCGGACGATTTCATCGACACATGCTCCGTTTCATTTCCGTTGCACTCGTCGACGTTTTTGAACACACCATTGTATAAAAAGTTTCACTATTACACGAACTTGATTTGACCAAGAACAGAGGATTTTAGGAGTCGCTATTGCTAGTGTAGAGTTTTCTTCTAATCTTAGTTGAAAATAAACGACGACACCCGCTGCGCCGCCTCTGTCTTCAGTGCTTCTGTCTGGCTAAAAGTATACCAATACTTTCAATAACTATAAAATATAAAAATAACCCGATGAGTTTCTAGTGGTTTCTTCTCATCAGAAAAAAACAATTGGCTTCCGAAACCACAGTAAAATCTCGACATTTCTAAACGTTCATGTAACTTATACATCGTTTTTAAAAGATAAATATATTTTATTTTATTTGATTTATACCTACCTAGAATACCTCCGTATACTTGCCATCAAGCAAACATATTTGTAGCCATATAATTCTCACCGTATGCAAAATTCACCGTAATAAAAAAAATTACCTGTGTATTATTAGTCGGTAAGATTGTTATACACCGTCCGTTTGTCAAGCTCTCCATGCTACTCCATGCTTCGCGGAAGGCACCTTAAGCAGTTGTTCCCTTCCCAGTTGTTATATTGTGATATTAGCTGTCGTTAGGTAGGTACCAAATTAAAGGACTTGCGACCTGAAAACTCTATCAATAAGTGAGTCACAAAAAGAAGAAGAATTCAGAGAATTCGCACAAATAACAAATAAATAGATTTTTACATTTTACCGGGTGTCATTCGCGTATTGTTTCTGTTACAATAGTCTTGGTCGTGAGGCGACCCCTCCTCTATAAGGTGTCTACTCGCGACCATGACAAGTTTATATATATTTTTTATTGTATTTTTAACTCCACAGCTTTCTCTGTGCCACTTAGGCGAAGCAAATTGAAAAGCACACTCGAAAACCCCTTTAGTGCGGTGTGAGGTCTACACAATAGACGCACACACACACGCTCGGCCGTCACACGAGAATTTTATCGTTTTAAAAATGTCATCAATGAGTTTTCCGGCACTTGATTTTTGGACGTAAAAAAGATAAATAGAACATTTTTCATTTATTTACTGAGATTTGTCTTTGAGGACTTTTTCTAACTTTTTGAGGGTTTCGTACCTTAAAAGGTAAATAAAGGAATCCTTATAGGATTACTTTGTTGTCCGTCCGTCCATCTATCTGTTTGTCAAGACCGTTTTGGGTTATTAAGTAGGTAGGTATCCTAATATGATTTATTATAACATGTAGGTACCTTACCTACCCAAGAAGGGCTGATGTCAGGCAGGCCGGGCGTAAAACCCGCATCTATTAACAGTATGATAAATAAGACCTACTTAGCCTTATATACGTGGAGAAAGGTCGGAGTAATTTTACCACTTTTTGTTTCTGTCTGTCAACTTTGAAAGTTTTTGACACGGAAAAAGACAGCATGTTCTCACTACTCCGACCTTACTCCACGTTTATAAATAAGGCTAACTGTGTTAAAGCATGATTTATGCTATGAAGACAGCTTTTGTTTTGCATGTTCTCCGTGCCGCGTCCGTGCTGTCTTCATACAAAAGTAGCCCGTCCCCGCCCTGGCCCGGACACGGCCCGGTCTAGCATAAATCATGCTTTAGGCGAACTCTCGGCTTCAGATAGTACCTAAGTACATCATTGTTTTAATATTGTATTAGATATTATTGGTACGTAGATAGAGTTTTTCATTCCATTACGTACAGACATCGATAATTTTTGTTCTTTTTCTAATTTTTGTATTCCTTACTTTATCTCTTCTTTTTATCTTTAGTATACTCCTCTCCATAGCTCTTTGAGTTGTTTGTATTTTGTTGGATGTATATTTGTTGTAAATCCATGTTTGACTACCATATGAGAGGCAGGGCAATAGACAAGAGTCCATGATTTTCTTCTTAAAATATAAATCTGTGTCTGATTTCAGGATTTCTTTGAATGACCAGAATTTGTTCCATGTTAATTGGACTCTCCTTTCGATTTCTTCATGGTGTCTGGAATTTTTAAATGACATCTGTTTCCCGAGATACACATATTTTTCGACGTATTCTATGATAGTCCCTTCGACTGTTATGGTTTTTCTTGTGTGGTTTGTCATTATTTTCGTTTTGTCTTTATTTAGTTCTAGTCCAATTTTTTTGCTGTAGAAGTTAAGTTCATTAATCATTTTTTCCAGTTGTGTCGCTGATTCGGAGAACAGTACAATATCGTCTGCGAATCTCAAATTACTTAGGTAGGAGCCATTCATAAGTATACCTTTTTTATTCCAGTTTAGATTTTTCATGATATACTGAAGTACGAGTATAAATATTCTCGGTGAGAGAGGATCTCCCTGTCTCACCCCACGATTAATTTTTATGTCGGCTCCACTTCGGTCTAATTTGACTCTACTGACACTTTTACAGTAAATGTCCTGAATCAGTTGTATCATGTCAGATGGCGCTCCATACTCTCGTAGAGCTGCCCACATACAGTCGTGTGATATAGAATCGAACGCTTTGGCATAATCAATAAACGCTGGGTATAAATATCTGTTATGTTCTCTATATTTTTCTATTACTTGGTCGAGTACGTGTATGTGGTCAGTCGTTGAAAATCCTTTCCTAAAGCCCGCTTGTTCGAATGGTTGGTGCTGGTCGGTTATTTTCGAGAGTCGTCTTTCTAGGCCTGTCGCTAAAATTTTATATAGACACGGTTGTAAGCTGATGGGTCTATAGTTGTTAATATTAGTAGGGTCTCCTTTCTTATAAAGCAGGATGATATCCGACTCGGCTCACTCCTTAGGGATTGTTTTGTCTTCTAATATTTTATTGAACAATATTGTTAGCGGCGCGGACAGTAGTATTTTTCCGATTTTTAATATTTCGTTCGAGATCTTATCCGGGCCACTGGTTTTAGCATCTTTCAATCTTTCAAAAGAACAAAAATTATCGATGCTCTACACCATTGTAAAAAGTTAAAATGGAAGTGGGCGGGGCACTTATCAAGAATGTCAGACGACAAATGGACAAAAGTGGCTACTGTTTGGAAAGGACCGGTGGGAAAGAGAAACAGAGGTAGACCAGCAGAGAGATGGGAAGATGAAATTAATGAAATAGCAGGAAAAGATTGGCTAGACAAATCAAGAGATAGAAAGAATTGGAGAACGATGGAGGAGGCCTTTACTCAAAAAGAGGTCCTCGAATGAACAATTTTTAATTTTTTAAGTTTTTTTTTTGAATTAGTTTAATTTTTAAACTTTTTTCATAATACTTATCTATTTAGTTTTAAACTTATTATTATTACGTGTTTTATAAGTATCATTCACAGGATAAATAAAGGCTAAAATAAAATAAATAAATACGTACAGACATACAGTCTGTCACCATCACCGCGCAACGCAATTCTCTGACCTGATAAAGCGCAGGGTGCGACGCGATCCATCATAAGTCGTTATTGAATTACCACTCTCGCCCCGACCCATCCAATTATTGCTCTTCTAATTATAAAATAATTACTTATTTTCACCAGTGTTCACTTCATATTTTAGTCAAGTCAAATCATAAAGTAGCTTGCACCAAGCTGGGTTAAAAATGTAACCATTCAAGCTTAGATTACCTAGATGGGGGGTATTCTACCAACGACGTTCGAATTTTGATTAATGATTTGTAAAAGTGTGTAAAGAGTAATTTCTGGATCAGTTTGACTTTGGAACTGGTGAAGCTCGACCGTCAGAGACGAGTTTGAAATCACTAGTGCATCACTACCAGGCGATCTTTCTCTTTGTAGTCTCTAATAGAGACCAATTCCAGTTCTGTGCCTACAAGTATGTGTGTATTCATATCTCTACAAAACAGAGCGAGTAATAAATGCAGTGGAAAGTTCATCATCCCCAAGGGTAAAATACGTCATTAGGCTTTCGAAGTAAAGACAGGGTGATTCGTCATCTAGAGATCAAGAGGAATCCAACGATACATGTGTTTGGTAAACGAGAAACATTTGCGAAAATCAAGCTCCACCGCCGTACTCATTGGACGTAGAAGCCAACTTCGCACTACGCCTGCTAGAGACGCCTTTCAACTTTGCTATTAGATTGGAAACATTCGCATTACCTACATGTCTTTTATTTTTGTTCATTTTTAGCGTTGAGGAGTTTGAGACCCAATTTTGGAGTACTTTGGGAATATCGCCCATCGCCCCACAGCTCACATTACACAGGCTGCGTATAGTTACCAACAATTAAATAAATGGCTACGTATAAAGCAGTTTCCTTGCTTAACTAATAAAATGTTTCTAACTTCGTTTTTACTTATCTATGAAACCGAAATGACATCTTATTTCATAGATCTGGCACAGGTGCTTCGAATTACACTCACAGAAGAAAGGGTTCTTTAATTAGGTTGCTTATTAGATAAATTAAACTCTATCCCCTTACGTTACAGTGCCAAATCGTCGTATCAATAAAATCAGGGATTATTTTCGAAATTATTAAGTTCACCAGAGAAACAAGGCCTTTCTTGACTCTTTCAAGAGTACTTTGACAGTTGTCGTTTTAAGTTCAAAAAGTTGTAAGAAGCTCTAGTTAAATTGGTCGTTGTTTTACAGTACAAAGTTAATGGTTTAAATTGATGTCTGTCGCGATTTGTACAGACAATCTCGGTTGGTTAACTCTCATTATAAATGTCTCTACTTTATAGTATTTTGATGAGTTGCGGAAGTATATTTTTGTAGGTAGATTTTGATAGCTTTTATTTCCGGATGAAACGACTTGGAGCAAATTTTTCAGATCTAAAAGATTCAAAATCCTGACTTATTGAAATATATTAACGCAGAGCCCAAACCTGGAGAGTGGGTTCTTTGTCACGTGTATAGGTATCCAGAGTATCCAATCCACTAATAAAGGATATTTATTTATGTATAATATGTTGGTATGTATTTACAAAAGAAAAATAAATATTAGTATTATATCCGTTGTCTAGTCACCGTAACACAAGCTTAGTCGTTTACCACGGGGCTAGATAGCGCTGTGTGTTTTTCACAGAATTTATTAAGTTAGTGTTATTTATTTCGCAATTCCTACGGGATCAAGACTGACGCGATGACGCTAGTAAACAATGGCAGTTTCAGACAAAAACTACTGACCCCATAGCGATAAAACTAGAAAAAAATAGAATAGGTAGGTACATACTACCTAGCTGACTTAGAATACCATACCACGCTGTCTACTTTTTATCTGATCTAAAATGTAGCACGCTTACCTTACCCAGAAGATATTTGTTCATTTCGAAAAAAAAGAGGATAAGTAGGAAACTTCGGTAAGCCGGAGAATGGTTAAAAGTCGCAAAAAACGAAAAATAAAGGTAATAGGAAAGAGATGAGAGTATAAAGAAATCATTCATTTATCTATCCAAGTTAAGTTGCAGTCAAAAACCTCCACGAAAAAAAAAGATAAAACATTGAAATAATTATTGAAATCCTCATTTCAGTGCCGTTACATAAAATGTCGCAGTAATAAAAACAAATTATCCGATTTATTGAATGTTTGCCCTTTGTGGAGTCATCACCATGAACAGTGAAAGGTCGACCTGCGAGTCAAATGTCGTAACCTTTGCGCCTTTCACTCCCACAGGAACACCCGTGCCAAGTAACTACCATTCTAATTTATGGACAAAAAGAAAACTGCAAAAACACAACGCATGGTCGCCGCTGAGCGGGATTCGAACCAACAACGCGTCTTTACTAGTAGGGCAGAAGTATTTTCCGTTTAAAATACGTACTTATTTTATTTATTTATTTGGACATTCAACAGCTTAATTCTAAGAATACAATATAGGAAATATAGAGCCAATTACAGGATATCACGTATAGGAGTCTTACAGCCGAATACAGAAACGCCGCTTAAAATTTGAGGGGTACTTAAATAATTGAGCAGCTTCTAAATTTAAAAATAGTATGGGTTTTTTTGAATTTGAGAGGTGCTTAGTTGTTTAAGTATTGAACTCAAACTATGAGTTGCGTTTCTGTATTCGGCATGTATTCTGAATAAATAAATAGTTTGCTTTTGTTCATTTCTATGAAAGCCCAGTGCAGGCTTAAGCACGTAAAATAAATAGAATAAAAACTGAAACTGTTCAATAAAGACGGGTCTTGTTCCACTGCCGTCTTCCTTCTTCTAGATGAGCGTGTTACATCTTAGACCATATCATCTCTTACCATCAAGAGAGATAGTGGTCGAACGTTCAACTAATTACCTATCATCCAAAAAAAACTACATTGAAATCGGTTCATCCGTTCGTGAGCTACGATGCCACAGACACACACAGACAGACAGACATACAGACCTCTTTTTCCGTCGGGGGTTAAAAACTAGTAAAATTCTTGCTATCTCACTACAAAGTTATATTATAACACAGACTTACCCATTATTACCCATACCGTCACGAACTAATCTCAAAATAAAACAACGTTTGTCGCATCGCACTGAAATTGTATTTTCATAAGAAAATTAACACCTATTCAGGAACCACTTTATCCGATTGTACACAAAGGGGTAAGGGGGTTGTGAACAAATCGACAACTCGACTGTGAATATCTGAGTGGGTGCCGACTTATAAAAACACAAAATAACACTTTCTGGCAAGGGGATGCCGCCCGCGCCGCATGCCGTCTTAGGGAAGTGGATACTGTGGATAGATCTTGTTACTTGAAGTGTAGCAACTCGATGGAATCCTACTTCATTTCACTACATCTACATTAATATTATAAAGAGGAAAGATTTGTATTTTGTGTGTGTGTGTCGTTATGCTTTTAATACATTTTTGATCCCGATATTCCCATGGGATCGGAACTTACGTTACGCGGGTGACTTTAGTGAGCGGTTATAGGTACATAGCCAGGTTGAATCTCTATAAGATTCCGGGTTCGTATTCCACCGATAAACCTTCATGGCCTTATTAATAAGCGTGGTGTAAGGTCGGAGTAGTGAAATTATGCTTTTCCGTGACAAGAACTTTCAAGGTTGACAGATAAGAAATGGTAAACTAAATGGTAAAAACTATCAGATTACAATATTTTGGGGATTAATCCAGATTTATTTTAATCTTCGTTACCTAATCATTGATCATAGTCTGGTACTTATGTAACAAGCCAATTTCCTAAGTTTTGGCTATAGGTCAATGGCACTAAACACAGTCTGATCCCCATATTACAAGCCTAGTTGCTTTGTTTTGATTGTTGGCACTGAAGGCAACGACCTGTAATCAATATTTGTATTGAATATATCTATACTTATACTTATATACTTATATATTATATATATATATATATTTATATATTTTATATATATATATATATATATAATATTATAAAGCGGAAGAGTTTGTTTGTTTTTTTGTTTGTTTGTTTGTTTGTTTGAACGCGCTAATCTCAGGAACCACTGGTCCGATTTGAAAAATTCTTTTGGTGTTAGATAGTCCATTTATTGAGGATGGCTATAGGCTATATTATATTTTCAAAAAAATAGGGATCCTTACTAAAAGTTCAATAATGTAACACAAGGTGTGAAAAAAATGACGCCGCGTGCGCTGCGAAAACTATTGGATATAGAACAAAACTATGTACTACAACTTTGTAGAACATGTAATTGTCTACAAAATACATCGCGACACCATATGTCTAACTATTGTAGTTATCTCACAATAAGTGTTTTTGTAATTTTTGTAAATAATTAAAATGCCGTCGCTTTAATAAACTTTTATTTTGTACCTTGGTATTAATCCTTATCAAAATAAATTACTTCATATTCAAGACGAATTCAATACCTTTCTAGGACCTTTTGAATTATTTAATTCGGACATTTCATTCAAAAGATATCGCGATATTAAAAATGTAAGTATGTTGCAACCAAATAAGTATTCAGTATTGCGCGCGCATGTATGAGCGCGGTCGGCTCCTTGCAAAGCGGTTGTGCTCAGCGATACTTTTTAATACTTCTTTTTTAGGGTTCCGTACCCAAAGGGTATAAACGAAACCCTATTACTGAGTCTTCGCTGTCTGTCTGTCTGTCCCTCTGTCCGTCTGTCCGTCTGTCACCAGGCTGTATCTCATGAGCCGTTATAGCTAGACGGTTGACATTTTCACAGAAGACGTATTTTGGTAGCCGCTACAACAACAAATACGAAAAACAAAATAAAACAAAAATTTATGAGGAGCTCCCATACAACAAACGTCTTTTTTAGTTATTGTTGTCAATTTCCGTATCTAATAGCTAACCTTAAGTACTCCCCGCGCGGTGGCGGATAAACTGCTTGATCCCTAAGAGGGTTGGTGTCTGGCAGGCGGCCGGCCGTAAAAACATTGCCAAATCTAATTGCAGCAGGTATGGTCAATGATGACTTACCGTCTGCGCCGACCCCAAATAAAAAAAAAAATTTGGGGTTTATCGGACCCCGGGCTCCCGAGAGGGATGCAACCGGGAACATCGCTCAGATGAGAAGAAATAAATAAACAAATTCTGAAAGTCACTTTTCTACGCGGACGAAGTCGCGGGCACTGCTAGTAATAATAATATATCAAACAAAATGAAAATTCCAGATATACCTACCTACCTACTTTATAATCAATTCATGGCAAATCAAATTGACGTCGATAACTACCGTAACGATAAATAAAAAACAATTTACATTATATTATGTTAAATAGAATAGACAACAATACTTTTTTATAATATATTAAAAAAAAACTATAACCTCAGTGGCGCGTCGTGCGAAAGCACGGCTGCAATGCAGAAGGTTGCGGGTTCGATTCCCGCCGGGTGCAAGTATTTATGCTTAAAAATAAATATTTGTGTCTGGTCTGGGTCTGGGTCTCTATGTATAATATGTATGTATTTACAAAAGAAAAATAAATTATATAAGTATTATATCCGTTGTCTAGTCACCGTAACACAAGCTTAGTCGCTTACCACGGGGCTAGATGGCGCTGTGTGTTGTTCACAGAATTTATTTATTTATAAATTCTTGTTCTACTGCCGCTCCTTATTGAATACAGAAACACCACTTAAAATTTGAGGCGTACTTAAATAATTGACCAGCTTCTAAATTTTAAAATATTATGGGATTTTTTGAGTTTGAGAGCTGCTTAATTATTAAAGTACTACTCAAACTTTAAGTGACGTTTCTGTATTCGGAAGTTAATCATTAATTATTATAACCTTCACGTTTTAATGTTCAGAGACGTTTTGTCCTCTTTTCCTTTCTAAACTAATATTATAAAGAGGAAAGATTTATTTGTTTGTAATGAATGGGCTCCGAAACTAACGTGACGATTTAAAAAATTATTTTATCAATAAAAAGCTACATTATCGAGGAGTAACCTGGCTAATTTTGATCCTGATATTCCCACGGGATCGGAACTTACGCGGGTGAAACCACGGGACGCAGCTACAGCTTTGTTTGACGTTTTGCTACTTAGACTTTCTGATCGGGAGGCCTACATATTGCGTAAAGGAAATTATATACCTAAATACACACCTAGTATTTAATTATATACGAGTACTTATTAAACATATAGGATTTGTGTCAAAATCGTGAGCGTCGTGAAATAAGCTAAGTAGGTACTATATGAAACAATATAAAATTAATGTGCCAAACGCCAATGTTTGCACATTTGTGTTTAATTTTGTCCCAAAGTGAGTACAAATCAGTTAATTTATGTCCGAACTGCGAAGTTTCAACCATTATTTGAAACATTGTATTAATTAACCGATATGCCTTTACCTTCGTTTTGTAGAGATAAAATAATTTTACATTAGAGAGAATGGCTGAGGAATTTATTGAAATGTAATTTAAAGATACGAGGTTTTATGTTTTTGTAGACTAGCTGTGTCCCACGGTTTAGAATAGAATACAAAATATATTATTGATAACAAAACACACAAAAGAAAGAACAGCAATATAAAAAGAACAAAAGGGTACAACACATTTAAACATAACACAAAGAAAGAAACAAAAATGTCCAAGGAATCGCGTGGCTGCTGCGCTGCGCAACAAGGATCTGCCTCGACATATAGTTTCGCCCGCGTATGTCCCGATCCCGTGGGAATTTTCAAAAATCCTTTCTTATCTGATGTCTATTTCACATAAAGAACACATTTTCAAATTTCCCTATCAGCGTTGATCAGTCAGTCAGGTCAGGTTAAAGTTTATGTGGTACATACCTATGTGATTTAATTTTTGCATAAATTTCGTTTGAGCTATCCAGAATTTGGCATCAAGTGGTACCAATTGTAGATGACAACCTCATAGTCCTCGTTGAACTCCTCATCAACAATACTTTAGAGACCAGCTAAGTAGAGGACTGCCCTAGAAGGACTGCGGTGGGAGCCAATAGGGAAGCTTGAAGACATCTTATAAGAGGAAAATGACAAAACAAAACGAAAACAAAAGGTTGTGGTGATACTGCAGCAAATTATGACAGCATGTACAATCTACATTGTCATTATTGGCCTGTACAACTATTATTGATGATTTGGTTTGCGTCAGTTTGCAGCTTGGGTGTAATTAACACTTATTTTTTACTAAGTTTATTTTTTAAATTTTACTTCGTTATCCGAATAATTATACTAATCCTATACGAATTAAAAAATATATTGAATGTACTCTCTTGGTATTTTATCTCTGTGCATTGCTAGTTTTTTTTTGCAAAAATAACCAAAGGTGTGTTGAAGTCATTTTTACAGTTTGAAGAACAGTGTTTGAAAAACAGACATGTTGTCGCCTTTAATGAAACAAGTAAGCTTAAAATATATATTTATTACTAGCAGTGCTCCCCGGTTTCACCCGCGTATTTCCCGATCTCGATATTATCGGGACAAAAAACATGTGTTAAAAAACTCTATTAGCCTTAATAATAAACGTGGAGTTAGGTCGGAGTAGTGAGAACATGTTTTGTCTTTTTCCGTGACAAGAACTTTCAAAGTTGACAGACAGAAACAAAAGGTGGTAAAATTATTCCCACCTTACTCCACGTTTATTAATAAGGGTTAATCCAGATTTTTAGCTAACTGCATACCAAGTTTCATTGAAATCGGTTTGGTAATTTTTGCTTGATTGTATACCTAACAAAAAATTTAAAACTAGCATCGTAACTTTCCGCGTTTGTAATAGGTATCAATGGGATATAGAAATCCAGAAAAGCATATTATGTATTTATTTAGAATATTTGGGTTCATATTTGAACTAATCATAGCTCAATCATGTACGATTAACAAAGGCGGGGTAATGTAGGTATGCTTCTTATACTCGTACAATAAAACGTGAACGTGAATAAAAAATACATTCGGTAAACGTGAACAAAACATCATTATTGCGCTTTCAAACAGATTTAACATTTTTTGCAATTTCGATATTTTCACTCATACAAAGTGTGGGCTGAGGGGATAGAAGCCGATGACTTTTACTAGTAATTAATGCATGAATAAATTATTTATTGTAGACGCCATATTATACATTACAATACAAATCAAACCATACGCAACTTAAAACAAGGCGGCCACTTGACCGGCCAGTTTAAAAAAAAGTATACTTTTCTTCTATTATTTATTACAAAGCTGAAGATTGATTGTTTGAACCGCTGGAACCACCCGCGCCGGTTTGATTTGAAAAATTCTTTCAGTGTTGGATTATAGTCCATTTATTGAGAAAGACTATTAATAAATTAGGCGTACGAAGTCGCGGGCACTGCTAGTATGTAGTATATCCGTTGTCTAGTACCCATAGTACAAGCCTAGTGCTTAGTTTGGGGCTAGATTGCGCTGTGTGTAACGTCGAGTAATATTTATTTATTTATTTATAGTATAAAATTTTTTACAGTGTATCGTAGCAAGTGCAGCCCTTCTAGTGATTATATCATGCGGTGCTGCGATGGGTTTTCCAACTGTACTGTTGTTTCAGTTGAGAAAAAATGACACTACTATCGAAATAGATTTGGACTCAGCTTCGTGGATCGGTATGTTGTTCTTTATCTTGTTTTCTGTACGGCGTTTGCGTCGTTGAGCTTTTTAGATGCTATAGGTACAGACAGCCATATCTCTCTCTGTAGTCGGCCCCTCATGACTGAGGATCGTGGCCATCAATGGTTCTGCCTCTGGAACGGATAATCTGTCTCCAGCGACTACTGCTCATTGCCTTCATAACGATCTGATGGAACTTGTTGGCTAAATTTTTGTTTAATTTGGTCCGTCCATCGGGTTGGGGATAGACCCCGTGAGCGTTTTCCGTCAGTGTTCCCAACCATGTTGAGTTTTTCCAAATTCACAGACAAAGACAGCCATAACTTTGTACAAAGTGAGCATGATCACACAGTATATGGCCATTGGTATAGATTTATTTACATCATCGTTTGTAACGAGTGCCGGTATAATGTGTTAAATTAAAATGAGTGTAGGAGCTGGAGAGCGGTTATGGATTTAAAAATATTATACAAAACCTTTGATCTTTCTTGTTTGATCTATTGGTGTTCTAGATTTATGCGACACAGAGTGAGACTCATTGGAAAAAATATCCTTTCCATACTGAGTGTGCTTCCAGATTTCATTATGCTCTGTTAAGCTAAGCGTCCACCTTTCCGCATCGTACGGATCGCTCGAATCTGCCACTTTCTATTTGATGCGATCCGTCAGATGCGTACGATGCCGAAAGGTGGAAGCTTAGCTTTAGGAAGAAGGAACTATTGACACATAGCATCCACATAAAGTTCGTAGTTCATTTTTTAATCCGATATTTTCATTGTTAATCAATGGGGTGGCACACGCAAAGCTGTAAGTAGATGGCGCTGGCGTCAGATGATCTTTTTTTTTCGATGATGGTCCCGATGATGATGGATTTTTTTTATTCTTTCGGTCTCAGACCGATATGGCCAATTTGGCGCCGAGAATTGTATAAAACACCTGTTTGACAGTTCTTAATTCAAACCTAAGATTAGTCGACAAACGCCCTCTACCGGGATAAAAAGTTAGTGTTCCTCCTCATTGTTTGTCTAATTTTCAGGATCTGTCAGTGGTTTTGCCGGTATACCGAGCATCATAATGCCTCCAATCATGCAATGGAAGGGCCGCAAGTTTGCTTTCATCATGTCAAGCACCTTCGTTCTCGTCGGATGGATTCTAATGTATTTTGCTAACAGTGTCTCTACAATTCTCATCAGCGAATCCTTACATGGTTTTGGAGGTAACAGCCTCCATACCGTTGGCTATCTTTGCCTTAGCGAATTGGTCACTCCAATTTACAGAAGTGTCTTCGTTCTTTCTATCAACGTAGCGAATTGTATTGGATTAATATTAGTAGGTATTACAATAAAAACGTTACATTGGAGATTTGTGGGTATAGTATTTAGCGCACCACTTATTATTGGCATTGCAATGGCATTTAAATGGCCCGAGTCACCATTTTGGTTAGCGTGGAAAGGCAAAACAAAGAAATGTGAGAATAACTTTGTTTGGCTTAGAGGAGATGATGAAGAGTCATTAAGAGAATTGAAAGAGTTGATGGCAGCACAGAAAGAAATCAGGCAAAGAGAGAATAATACAAACATGATTAAGAAAACCTACAAGGATCTGTTAAGTAAGGATTGCTACGTCCCAGGAGTTCATATAATTCTACTCTATAGCCTATCTTACTTAAGTGGTGGAATGGTATTTTTAATGTATTCTGTTGAATTGATCAAAAAAACAGCTGGAAACGAAAATGTAGCCTTCATTGGCGGCATAGTGAATAATATTATAATATTTTTAGGCATCTTAGGAAGTAGTATTATGGTCAAATATTTCAAAAACAAAACTGTATTATTAACTAGTGCTTCTGGGACTACAGTCTTTTGCTTATTGGCCAGTATTGTTACCTACTTACAGCATCTAGGAGTTGTGGCTATGGATTCTAGGTTATGTTTGTATTGTTTAATAGGTCAAACCATTGCAGGAACTCTAGGAATGCATCCTGTATGCTCTGGAATGACATCAGAGTTAATGCCAGTAAGGTACCGAGGTATAGGCGGATGTCTGTCAATGTTATGCACTTGTGTGTACCATGCGTTGACGTTGAAAACTGCACCATATTTATTTGAATATATTGGTCTATACGGTACATTTTTATTATACTCTTGCAATATAATAATCTTCTCTATTCTTGTTTGGAAATTTGTACCGGAAACGAAAGGAAGGACTTTGCAAGAAATGGAGAACTTTTATATGTATGGCAAATTTGAAAACAGGTTTTTAAAGAGTGACGGCGAACAAGAACATATTATAGTTTCCAAAAATGCGCCTTAACCTACTGTCTTTCATGTCGTGCACATCTCGACGGAGTTAACATTTTCGAAGATTCATTCTTGCTTAGTTCTAATTATCTACTGTATTTAATTTTCTTTGAGATTTCTTTTTTTTGTTAAAATTACCTTAAGAATAGACAAATATGAATATTGAGGATGTTGCACACAGCGTAATCTAGCCCCAAACTTTTTGAATTACGTATAGGCTAGGGTTTGACTAGTAGGTAGGGTTTGAATAGGTACTTACCATCAGGATTTTCAATCCTGATGGTAAGTATTCACGAAGCACGCTGACCGTACGGTTCACTCTCAATAGACTCTAATGTCTCAAGCCTGAACCTGGCTGCCCCATCTTTTAGGTGAGAGCTGTACTCTATGCAGAAGCGAACTTGTGTTTGGTAAATGCTCAGCTGTTCAAGCCTGAAGTACCTACTGTCTCACCTTCACCAGCACAACAAGCTTCCTAGAGGCAAGTTCAGCTTTGGCCTCTATGAAAAAGCCAAAACTGAGAGAGGGTTAATTATGTTCAGGCCAAGAAGCTCAAAGCAGCCTCCCATGGGGACATATACATTTCAGAAAGTGGGAGTCAAATGTGTAATGCTGTGGCGAAAAACAGTCACGCCTGGGTTTTGGAAGCGTTGAATCTGACTAAATTGGCATCGCCCCATTCAGAGACAGTCATCAGAGATAGGTTCATATGCTCAACCATCGCCTTCCTGGATTTGTGCCACACTTGGCTTGTAAAATCCTGGTAGATGGCGCCATCACGAGCCTAACTCAAAAAATAAGGATAATTTTATGATGCCACTTACTTAGTGTTAGTGGCATCGTGTACACAGCACACATATAAAGAAATTCGTGCAGGTGTGGTCTGTTTTAGGTAAAGTGTCATCGTGTAGTTTGACTTTAAGTCTGCATACACACACAGGAACATTTAATTCAATTAATATAAAAACTAGACCGTAGTTTATTTGGTATTTTTTTGGAATAATGGGTACAGTATGGTAATGGTAAATTACACCTCGTAACGTTAGGGTTAGGCGTTGAAAAATGCAGAGCGACGCGAATAACGAAGAAAATTATAGGCACTATATTACCTTACGTACGTAGGTACATACCTACCTACTTATTTGTTTTAAACATTTTCTATCTATGAATTATAATTAATTGAGTCAGATAAACCTTTTTATCCAAACTTCTAGCTTGGTTAATGAGTGGGTTACCTGCACAATTAATCATTGCTATTAATAGGTAAATTAAAATAGACCCTCTAGTTATCTGCTTCCAAACATTCGAAATCGGCAGGATTCATAACCACAACTACTGTGCACTAATCCTAACCTCCGTATTTATAGACAAGTCGAGTAATTACTTTGGCTAAGTAATGCATTTTTCTCGCTCTTGTCAGTGGTTTTTAACGTTTGCGAAACTGTGACAGAGATTTTACTTATACAGATTACCTAATTACTCGTCTATAAATATGGGGGTTAATGTGGGTAAAATCTAGAAATGTTTAAATGAATAATGTTTAGATTTAATTTACTTAATAAGTATAGGTAGTAAGTAGTTGTACATGATCATCACTAGGTACTATAAATTTGTATTTTTTTTTAAATGGATAACTAACTTACGATAATAATGATGGTTATATATAACGATAAATTTTTTGAAATAATATATTTTGTAATTTATCTACTTATTGTCTTTTACTTAATGTGTTTTAATAATTTGCCTACCCATGCCTTTTAATTTTATAAATATTTGAGTGTGAGGCTCTTTTGTCTTTTTAGGGTTCCGTAACTTAAAAGGTAGAAAAGGAAACCTTAGAAGATCAGTCGCCTGTCCGTCTGTCTTTCTGGGTTTTTTAGGAACGGGTGGATTTAGCACATTGAAATGTATACTAGACTAGCTGCGTCCCGCGGTTTCACCTGCGTAAGTCCCGATCCCGTGGGAATATCGGAATCAAAAGGGTAAAATAATTTTACATTTGGAAGAATTTCCGAGGAATTTATTGATTCGGCATGTTTTAAAGGCGTGACGGAACTTGTTAGTAAACTACACTGGGATTTTCGTTTGTCAAATGGCGCCAATTGTAGGTGACAGCTATATAGGGCGTGTCTTCGCGGAGAGCCCGTCTACTGTGGGATAAGAGTGGCATTCTGTTCGACATTAAGGTATCTAAGCCTTGTATTAGACGAGTCCTGGAAATTTACGCCTCATTTCAGCTTACTCCAAAACTGGAGACTCGGCAAGGGCTCCCTGTAGCCTATTTCCTCGCCTTCAGAGGCTTGCTGGGGGCTTTCCCTGGGCGTTGTAAGGTTCTGTAATGGACGAGTGGATCGCAAGTCCACACGGTACCTATCCTGCCACCGGTACCATACATGCTGAAGCAGATATTTCCGGACATGGGTGTTTCGGATAGTATCTTGTTAAAGATAGCTCGTAAGGAGATATACACTCGCCGCAACCCTGCTCCAGCGATGTGGACACCGCCGATCACACGCTCGATGTCTGCGAGACCTAAAGTGTTGAGCGTGACGTGCTTCGAGTGCTCGCCCTGGTGCGAAGCAACTTGTCCCTCCCATGGGTAGTGAGTGCCAAGTTGGAGAATGAGACTGCATGGATGGCTGTCCTTCGTTTTTCCGAGTGAGTGATGTTGGCTAAGGAGGCGACGCGGACGCCGCGGAGAGAGACAGTGAACAATCTTATCACTCCACCCGCGCAGAGACAGGACGCACAGAACGCCGGACACGTCTGATGTGCCCGAGTACGACAGACGTATCCGGCGTGACGACCAACTGCCAAAGGCCGATCTTTGGCGGCAGACTAGTCTGTCGCGTATTTAAGGGGGCCCACCCTCAAAAGAAGAGGACTTAAATTTCTCATAATCCCAGCATAATGGCGTGTGTGGAACTGGTGGAGTTTTAATGAGTAAACCTTTAGTCGTCCATCACATTTGGCCAGCAGGCAGCCCCAGATATTACGGTCGTTGAAAATCCAGAGTGGCGGGATCTAAAAAAAGGTTATTTGGAGAGGATGGTCCGTTGAACTCCACATTAAAATACTTTAGGGACCAACCTAAGGAAGCCCTAGATGGACTATGATGGGAGACTTGCAGTGACTGAAGACGCTTGGAGAAATCTCGGATTGTATTATCCGAGATTTTTTCTATAGTAATTATTAAATGTACTCTCTAGATGTTTTGCCTCTGTAGATAGTTTTATAAATTTTATTTGTTTTGTAGAAATTAATCAAAAGCTTGATACTTCATTAGTTAATTCCAGTACAGTTTATAGAATAGCTCTTGAAATACAGACATGTTGTCGCCGTTAATGAAACAAGTAAGCTTGAGTATTTTAGCTAGACCCAAGAAGTGCTGGCTTGACGTTGTAAGATCGGATATGTGTGCTAATGGCCTCACTACACGGGATGCCGTAGATCGTGCGAAGTGGAGACGTAAAAGTAGGAAAGCGGACCCCGGGCTCTCGAGAAAGATGCAACCGGGAACAACGCTCGGATGATGATGATGATGAAGCTTGAGTATTTTAATTCTTGATGAGGTAGTTCCCGTGTCCCGACCCCATAGAATCAAGAATCTATGGGGTAATTCATTCATTCATATATGGTATAGATGAATGAATGAATTAGTGTTTATGAATGTACTGAGCACATTTTACCTATTCTGTAAATATGTGTGTGTGGTTTTCATTGTGTAATTTTTGTAATGGCACAATTTTATTTTAATAACTTTATTCTGTATTTCATCAATTGTTGTTTTGTTTATGTGTTGTTTGTGTGTTTTGTAGTTTTAATGTTTAATTTATTGTTTATTCTTTACAGTGTATCGTTGCAAGTGCAGCGCTTCTAGCGATCATATCATGCGGTGCTGCGATGGGTTTTCCAATTGTACTGATGTTTCAGTTGAAGAAGAGTGACTCTACTATCGAACTCGATTTGGATTCCACTTCATGGATCGGTTTGTTGTTCTTCATTTTTCTTTTGAATGGTGTTTACGTTGCTTGGTTAGAGTATTTTAGACGCAATCAAAGACAGAGCCAAATACATATTTTGTAGCCATTGGTATGTATTTGTTTACATCATTGTTTGTAACGAGTGTAGGTACATTTTTGTAGATTGTTGTGAATGTAGCTGTTGAGAGTTTATTAAAATATTACAAAAGCGACAAATCAGAAAACCTTATCCTTTCTATACTAAGTGTGTTTACGGATTCACCTACGTTCGCATCTCTTATCTATTATTTCTACCTGCATACCTGGCAGTGTTAATCAATTGTCAAATTTTCAGGATCTGTCAGTGGTTTGGCCGGAATAACAAGCATCATAATGCCTCCAATCATGCAATGGAAGGGCCGCAAGTTTGCTTTCATCATTAGTATTTAGTGCACCACTTATTATTGGCATTGCTATGGCTTTTAAATGGCCCGAGTCACCTTTTTGGTTAGCATAAAAAGGAAAAACGGAGAAATGTGAAAATAACTTTGTTTGGCTTAGAGGTAACGACGAAGAATCATTGAGAGAATTGAAAGACTTGATAGCAGCACAGAAAGAAATCAGACAGAGACAGAAGAACACAAACATGATTAAGAAAACCTACAAGGATCTGTTAAGCAAGGACTGCTACGTCCCAGGAGTTCATATGGTTCTACTCTATAGCCTATCTTACTTAAGTGGTGGCATGGTATTCCTAATGTATTTTGTTGAATTGATTAAAAAAACAACTGGCGACGAAAATGTAGCATTCATCGGCGGCATGGTGAATAATATTCTAATATTTGTCGGAACATTAGGAAGCAGTGTTATGGTTAAATATTTTAAAAACAAAACTGTATTATTGACCAGTGCTTTGGGGACTGCAATCTGCTGCTTATTGGCCAGTATTGTTACCTACTTACAATATTTAGGAGTTGTGGCTATGGACTCCAGATTATGTATGTACTGTATGATAAGTCAAACCATTGCAGGATCTCTTGGCATGCATCCTGTAGCCTCTGGGATGACATCAGAGTTAATGCCTATAAGGTACCGAGGTATAGGCGGATGTCTAACAATGTTAAGCACTTGTGCGTTACATGCGTTGACATTGAAAACTGCACCATATTTGTTTGAATATATTGGTCTTTACGGTGCATTTTTATTATACTCATGTAATATAATAATCTTCTCTATTCTTGTTTGGAAATTTGTACCGGAAACGAAACGAAGGACTTTGCAAGAAATGGAGAACTTTTATATGTATGGCAAATTTGAAAATAGGTTTTTAAAAAGCAATGGTGAACAAGAGCATATTATAGTTTCAAACAATGTGCCTTAAGCGTATAATAGGTATTTAAAAAAAACCACCTACTATCGTGCGGTTAAGACAGTTGTAAATTTCCGAAAATCTCATTGTATTTGTAACGAAAAAATCTTATTGTTTCTATTAACTGTCTATTTTTTGCTGTTGAATGAATACTATCAATACTGTATTTAAATTCTGCATTAGGTATTGCAAAATACGATACTACTTTTATTTATTAAATATTAAAACTGTGCCCAGCAGTTTTACTCGTGTCCTCGGTAGGACATAAATTGACCGTCTTCAATTCTCTGAGATATATGCCTCCATCGTAATCACCAAATTTACACACTTATATCACATTGTACTATTATGGGGCTATTCATTATTTGTCCTAGACTTATTTGTACTATGTACCTACTGTTTGTATTATCTGTATAATTGTTTTTAGGCATGCTTTGGGTTGTATAGGAACCTATATACGTATGTAAATGTCATACGTTAATTATGTTAACCAATTCTGCAAAAAAATCGACAGAATTAAATTATGCCAAATGTCTTTCGCCATTTTGTTTTTTTTTGCATAGAAAAGTTTTTGCAAAAAGGGTGCGCTCCGTAACTACATAATATTATTTAGAGCTTACGGTCTGTGTACAGTGAAAAGGAAGAAATAAGTAAACCGCGTTTATTGGCGAACGTAAAAAGGAACGTAACTCGACAATGAAGAGCGACAGAAGAAAAGATTCACATAAAAATAAACTGAATAAAAATTCAGTTCCGACAGTTAGTGGTGACGGCGGCAGTCGGCAGTCGGCACAGTTGACTCACGCCTTGGACTTTACCACGTTTCGCCGGGAAAAATCATGGCAATGTCACCTGAATACGCAATCGAATTGTGTTGATCCTTGCTTTAACTATCTACGTAATTTTAGATAAATAAACAAACCGGAAAAATGAGTTTATTTTCCTTTTAACATTGTGAAAACAGAAGAAAAATAATCTAAAGAGTTTTAAATTATTATTATATTTTCCGTTTTTTTTTCATATAAACTAAACTACTTAGGTTTGTAGAACTACGTTAAGAAATATATTTCATTTCTTTCTTTACCTTCTGTTTCTACTTTAATTTGTATTTTTAACGAATAAACTAAACATTTTATATGCACGTTTGGGCATAATTTTGTTATAATTTGCCATAATTTATTATGTTACCTATGTAGGTATTATGGCGGGCGTTTGTTACTCTTTCATATAGGGCCTTCATATTTGTTCTTCGTTTTATAGTTTAGTTAGGTAATTGTGTTAATTTAATATTGATCTTTAAATTTGTTTTTACGTATTTATAATGATTATTTTTAGTTTTTTATATCGTGTACGAATGTAATATTAATTATATTTACCTAGTTACTTACCTACCTATTTAAGTAGCGTTTGATTACTTCATACGTTATAATTTGTTATAAATAATAGTTGTACCTTATTGATATAATAATTGAGAACTCTCGTAACGAAGGTTTTTAAACTTTGATAGCCTTATTAATAAACGTCAGAGTAATTTTACCAATTCTTGTTTCTGTCTGTCAATTTTGAAAGTTCTTGTTACGGAAAAAGACAAATCATATTCTTACTACTCGGACCTTACTCCACGTTTATTAATAAGGCTATGAAAGAGGAACTCCGACAAAAACAACTTACCCCTACTACTTACAAAGAAAAGAATATGTGTGTTTACCAACCGTTATACCTACACAACTGTGATAACAACTAGGTAGATTTTATTGTTTAATATTTTATAATATAGCGTGTCGTATTAGCGTCATGCTAAATAAAATATTAAAAAAAGGTGAAGGAAAAACATCGTGAGGAAACCAACATGTCCTAGGACTCACCACGGTCCGAAGACACGGGATATTCAGTGTTTTCTATGTATCATATGTATGTATTTACAAAAAAAAAAGTATAATATGTAGTATATCCGTTGTCTAGTACCCATAGTACAAGCCTAGTGCTTAGTTTGGGGCTAGATTGCGCTGTGTGTAACGTTGTGCAATATTTATTTATTATTTATTTATTTTTATTTATTAAACAAAACCAAGACGATTAAATCAAAAGATAAGTTAACTTAGGTAGTTATATGGAAACATAATGCATTAAATATGATAATAGAACCGTTTTATCGTGGTTTTTGCGACGAGACGGTTGAGTTAGTAGAAATGTTAATGTATTAACACTTTGCTTTCGGTACCTACTGGTTATTGAACGGCGAGACTGTGAAGTTGTTTGGTTATTTAACAAGTTTTTGCAGAATAAAAAAACATAATATATCTGGATGCCTGTGGACATAACTTCTGTAAATTTATAAGATTGTGTCATTATGACACCTTTGTATACGAACTTCTTGATCAAATAAATTATATCCATCCTTACCCTGTTAAGGGTTCTTCTTCTTCTTCTTGTAAAGGTCACGTTGAGCGTTGAAACAATGCTAAAAGTAATAAACATTAGGCGAATAAAACCGAAAATTGAGTTTAATTTCTATCCAACATCGGAAAAACAGAAGAAAAACCAAATAAATTATCTTTAACTTCAAGTATCAATACATGCGAACCACACATACCCGCGTGTAATGCAAATAACGCCCGAACAATAATCAGGAAAGTAAGCGATACGAATAAAAATATACTCCCCCCACCCCCTTAGCAGGGTAAGGATTTAACATATCTAATGCGGTTTACGTGTCGGAGGGGGATGAATGTAATCGTTTTAAGACGTTGTTCACTCAAACAGGTACATGAGTTGTGGATTTTTTAATACTTATTCTCACTTGGTTTATTTTTTTATTTGTGATGTTTGTAGGTGTGGATTAAAGGATCAATACTGCTTGTATTGTCGCAGTATGAGTATAGAAGAGTAGGCGGGATGTAAACGTTAATAGGCGAGACAGAATGTATGTTAAATACTTTTAAATAAAATGTATTTAATATTAACCATGTTTAAATTTGTTTATACGGAGCTCGATATTTCGACAGTAATTGCAACTGCCTCGTTCACGAGACTAAAACTTGTTCTGTTAAAAACAAATTTGAACATGGTAAAAAATACCTACTCCGTCATTTAATTTTATTTGTAGGGAAAACAATAATGAAAGTTTTTAAAACCGTATATCTTCTAAGACTAGCTGCGTCTCACGTGACGGTTTCACCCGCCTAAGTCCAGGTCCCGTTGGAATATCGGGATCAAGAGAAGCCTCCATAATGTAGAAAGTCGTGTTGGTTTAGTGATGGGATTTTACCCGGAAAAAACCCAAATTTGGGAAAAAACCCGGAAAAAACCCGGGGAAAATTCCCGAATGGGATAATATTCGGGTTTTTTCATATTTAGCATATGTAACGTCTAGGTAATGTGTAGATACATGTATATATCAAATAGTATGTACTATTTAAGTACTATTACTACTAATTAGAGCTAATGTAACTTTGTTTATCTTTATAATTCAACAAATACACTATTTATAACTCAAGAACGGCTGATTTGGCTGCAAATTGGTGGGCAGGTAGCTTAGAACCAGGAGACGGACATAGGATTATTTTTTTGTCTCTAAGCCGAAACAAAGTTTGCCGGATCAGCCAGTATATAAAGATAAATGTATCATTCATTCATACAAAACACATTACGTACGTGCCTATGTTAGGATATTGTTATCTTTGCCTGTCTATACCTTTACCTGTTTGATCTAAGTTTCTGAAGTATGGTAGTATACGACTTTCATTAAGAAGGTTATGGAAAATGCGCACGCGCAGCGCTCATGTGATTCGAATGAACTTCCTTATGAGGACAATGCAATGCGAACATGAGGCCTCTGTCATAGAACCTAGCCACAGATATGAGAGACCACACATGCATGGTCCATTTGTATGTTCAATGTTCATAGTAATTAAAGCTAATCTGCCTACAGATTGTGAAATACAACTTGCGATAAGCGATAAGACCGCGCTTTGACCTAGATTCAATGTTTATATATTTTGTATTGTTATTTATGTTGTGGTGTGTACGATAAATAAACCATTTTTTTTTCTTTCAATAAATAAATTCCCATACTTATAAACGATGATTAACAACTGCATATACTGTGTTTGTTTGTTTCTGTTCGTGAACTTTGAAACTTCATGTCATTATTACAACGATACAATTATTGTATCGTTTGTCTTTAACTGTGACATGAAGTTTCAAAGTTTACGAACAGAAACAAACGTTACACAACTTAGTCATCTCTTTGTTATCGTTTATAAGTAAGGGGTATATTTTCTGCAGGTTATCAACGATCTGTGTGCCAAATTTCAGCCAGATCCGTTTAAAAGTTCTAGCGTGATTGACACCAAAATATTCAAACATCTAAACTTTGTAAGCCTTTATAATACTAGAGGGATAAAATAATAAAATATAATAAATAAAAAGCCTTTTATTTCTTGCAAGTACATAATAATATTTATACAGAGTTTAATATAATTGGTTTAATATAATTTTTAGTTCATGCTTCTTGTTTTTTTTTTTTTTCAAATTTTTATTCGTATGCAAGAACCCCTCCTCTTGTGAAGGTGAAGGCCTCCTCTAAAGAAGTCCATTTTTAGGGTTCCGTACCTAAAGGTAAAAACGGGACCCTATTACTGAGACTTCGCTGTCTGTCTGTCTGTCTGTCTGTCTGTCTGTCTGTCTGTCCGTCCGTCCGTCCGTCCGTCCGTCCGTCCGTCCGTCCGTCCGTCCGTCCGTCCGTCCGTCTGTCACCAGGCTGTATCTCATGAACCGTAATAGCTAGAAGGTTGAAATTTTCACAGAAGATGTATTTCGGTTGCCGCTACAACAACAACAAATACTAAAAACGAAATAAAACAATTATTTAAAAGGGGCTCCCATACAACAAACGTGTTTCAAAAATAACAAGGAGTCGAGTCAGGACAGGAAGAAGGACAGGAGGACAAATCGAGTTGGTCATGGAATTCAAAATGGCTGCCCTATCTGTCAAATATACCAGTCTGCCTTCACTTACCAAAGAGTTTCTTTTATGTTTCAGATTTTCTTTGTGCCAAGGTTTTTTTTTTTCAGTGATTCGGTCGTTTGATGGGAGTAAGAATCGAAGATAAATATTTCATATTTTCCTATAAAATTTAAAAATTGGTTGTTGTAAACCATTTTAGGGTTCCATATCCAATCGTGATAGTGGTACGGAACCCTTTATGCGCGAGTGTCGCACTTGCCCCGTTTTTTTTCTATATCTTGGGCTATTTGTGTCCAGTATTTGTTATTAGAGGGATAAAATTAGCTAAACATCGGTCGGTTTTTCCCAAATCGTTTCGTAAACTCTATGTACTAAACGACTTCGCAAACTCAACGGCGCCGGCGCGAGCGTAGAGTTTACAACAAAGACATACCTACTATTAAAGCTTAGCCGTAGAATCTACATCTTAGTAGGTACATCTTTGTAGTGACTCTGCTGTAAGAAGTTTATTTTTATCAAAAAAAAACCGGTCAAGTGCAAGTCGGACTCGCGCACGAAGGGTTCCGTACCATTATCTATACAACAGATTTTGTTTTGAAAGGTAAATTGCGGTTTACGATTTATGACGTTTTATATAAAAACTACTTACTAGATCTCGTTCAAACCAGTTTTCGTTGGAAGTTTGCATAGCAATGTACATCACATACTTTTTTTAGTATAGCTCTTATAGTTTCGGAGAAAAGTAGCTGTGACATACGGACGGACAGACAGACGGACGGACTGACAGACAGACAGACAGACAGACATGACGAATCTATAAGGGTTCCGTTTTTTGCCATTTGGCTACGGAACCCTAAAAACTGGAGAACTAAAGTTGTAGTAGAGTTTTCTCTACTTTAGAGTAAACTCAACTACAACTTTAGTTTTCCAGCAAGAACTAAGTCTATAAAACGCTTTGTCCTGACTTGACTAACTGACTGAAAGTTCAACGTACAGCCTCAGCCAACCGCTGATGGTAGAGAGCTGTAATTTGGATAGTGTGTTCTTTATATTATGGAGGCACCTATACAGGTGAAACCGCAGGACACAGCTAGTTAGTTAAAGTTAAATAAAATGCAGATACCATAGTTACATTTTTAGTTACAAGTTTTACATTTGACTGGAAAACAATAAAAATACTTGAGCACAAATTGCTTGCTAATAGCAAAAAGTGCTCGCACCCTTCAAAAGAGATGTTAAAAGCATTTGAAGAGTACTAACGGTACGAGGGCGAGAATTAAGTGAAACATTCATTTGTGGACAATAGCAGGTGTAGTCGCGAGATACGTACCCGCACTCTTTAAGTAATTGGCCTTAACTTAGGGCTGGTACCTACTCTCCGAGGCATGTAACAAATAAATATTTGGTTTTTTAGCAGTGAAACAAGGTCCATTCAAGTCCAAGGTGGAGATACCGCTCTAAGACCGCCTATTGAGCCACTTTATTTTTAAGTTTATCTATTTTATTGTGCTCGCGACTTCGTCAGCGTTGTTCGAACACAAACCTATAGCTGTGTGACTTCCTGTTACAAGTTTATTTTCAGCAAAGTGCTGTTTTTAGGGTCCCGTAGGTACCCAAAGCATAAAAACGGGACCCTATTACCACTACTGAGACTCCCCTGTCTGCCTCTCTGTCCGTCTGTATGTTCGTCTGTCTGTCTGTCTGTCACCAGGCTGTACTCCTCATGAACCGTGTATGAGTCATGACATGAGTCATGATGACATGAGTTATCCTACGACAATAATCGCGTCAACCCTATCATGAGTCGAGTGTGTTTAGGTCGCTCGCTATCAATGGGACGGGCGGGACTTCCATTACAATGAGTGGCGCCTACATTATTTACAAATGAGCGCATAAATATTTAGTGCCTTCTACAGACTAAAAAGCTGTCTCACAATTATTATTGTCATTATAGGTCTTCTTGACTTGGACTCAAATTAAAATGGTACGTAGGAGGATAAAAATCTTCTAGAGGCGTGTCAAGTAAATATTTTGAAAAATAGAATTAACAGAAGTAAATTTTACAATTATTCCTAACTAGCTGCGCCAAGCGGTTTCACCCGCGTAAGTCCCGATCCCACGGGAAAATCGGGATAAAAAGTAGCCTTATGTGTGATTCCAGGTTTCATGGTAATCGGTTCAGCGGTTTTTAAGTGATTGAGTAACAAACACACATACATACTCACAAACGTTCAGCTTTATGATATTAGTAGGACTAGCTGCGCCCCGCGGTTTCACCTGCGTAAGTCACGATCCCGAGGGAATATAGATGTAAAAGTAGCAGATCTCCAGGTAATCTGGATACTTTCAACTTTATAATTTTAGTATGATTGTACGATAAGATGTTATAGTCCAAAATTCTGTAAGGCTTTTAATGTCCCACACACACAAGACCTCCCCTATCTAGCATCTTTCCTAGGTATTAAATACCTATAAGAGAGTAGGAAAGAGAGGTTATTAGTAGGCCTATTAGTGATTATGGCGCCTCTCGCCCGCGCCGTTGAGACAATTGGTCCGATAGTGGTTTAATGCAAGACTGTTAGTAATTATGGTGGTTTGAATGCCTTCGCGATATATCCTGGGTTATTGACATGCTTGATAATGTATGATAGGACGGAATTCGGGATCATAGTTTTGTTTTAAGAGGAGTATATACGCCAACGACCTTGAAACTGAAAATCCCTGTCGGGCTCATCGAAAATTGTTGATTATTTCATGACGGAATGTCGTAGAACTTTTTTTTGTGCACAGATTGTAGGTGACATTGTTTCCTACATTTTGGTGTAGTTTTAAGACAAGAACCTCCTATTGGTGCAAAGCCTATCCAAATTTTAATCAAAAAATGTCTGATTTGGCTAAAATGTCGATAGGCTTCAATACGTTTCGACATATTTGTATGGAAACTGCACTAAAATATCGGAAACAATGTCGCCTACAATCTGTACACAAAAAAAAGTTCTACGACATTCCGTCATGAAATAATCAACAATTTTCGATGCGCCCGACATGGATTTTCAGTTTTTCAGAATAGGGCCCTTAAACAATATCATTTTGGCGTTAGGACTAACAGAGTTAAAAACCCACTTAGACGCTACTCACATTATGATGGAATGTGTTCGGAATGAGAATCAGCGATTTGCAATGTTATCTAGATTTAGTTTTAGCATGTGTCTCGTCGGAGGTGTGGTGGGCGCTCTGGCTTGCCCTCTGTCAGAGGAAGCTTTGGCGCTTTACCAACTTGTTTTTTGGGATTGCGTAGACGCTGAGGTGCGGTGATGGCCTAACAGAGCGACATTACCGTTCTTTTGGTCAAGCTCTTTAAAAGATTAAAAAAAAACCCCACTTGTGACAGTCAAAGATCAACGCTAGAGTTCGACAGAATCTATACTAATACTAATACTAATAATATTAGGTCCTTACATATGAAATTGGCGTTTTGTCGTACTGGCCACTTTGATCTCAAATATCTCTTCTTTGGTTAGGGATTCCAATTTCAAATTTATACAGCTATTTATTCATACATTTGTATTTCGAAAACCGTAATTCATTTGTTTTGTCCTCGTTTGGTTTTTTCTTTGCGTCACGCAGTTTACAAAATGGAAAACTTGAAATATCGCGTTATTTACGAGTACGAGTTCCACCGTGGTACCAGTGCTGCAGAAACGGCTCGAAGGATTAATGATGTGTATGGCGGCGGTGTCGCAAAAGAAAACACAGTGCGTTTTTGGTTCCAACGTTTTCGTTCTGGAAATTTCGACCTGCAGAACAAGCCCCGTGGACTGCCGGAGACTAAAGTTGCTAATAAAGAATTGAAAGCTATTGTGGAAGCAGATCCATCGCAAACCACGTCCGAGATAGCTGCAGGCTGCGGTGTTAGTGATAAAACTGTTTTAATCCACTTGAAGCAAATTGGAAAGGTGAAAAAGCTTGAAAGGTGGGTACCTCATGAATTGAGTGCAGCAAACCGACAAACGCGCGTCAACTGCTGCGTTACATTACTCAACCGGCACAATAATGAAGGGATTTTAAATCGGATCATTACCTGTGATGAAAAGTGGATCCTGTACGATAATTGGAAACGCTCATCGCAATGGCTGAACCAGCCAAATCCTGCCCCAAGCGAAAATTGACTCAAAAAAAGTTACTTGTGAGCGTTTGGTGGACTAGTGCCGGTGTCGTTCACTACAGCTTTCTTAAATCTGGCCAGACGATTACAGCAGATATCTATTGTCAGCAACTGCAAACCATGATGGAAAAGCTAGCTGCTAAACAACCGAGGTTGGTCAATCGCTCTAGGCCACTGCTGCTTCAGGACAACGCTAGACCACACACTGCACAACAGACGGCTGCCAAATTAGAGGAGCTTCAATTGGAATGTCTAAGACATCCACCGTACTCCCCGGACCTGGCTCCAACAGATTACCATTTTTTTCGAAATTTGGATAACTTCTTGCAAGGTAAAAAATTCAACTCCGATGGGGCAGTCCAAAGCGCCTTCAAAGATTTCATTGATTCTCCTAATGGTTTTTTTAGTAAAGGGATCAATGAACTACCTATGAGATGGCAAAAGTGCATAGATAGCAATGGTACATACTTTGATTAAATAAAAATCTATATATATAAAAGAAAGTCGTGTTAGTTACTCCACTTATAACTCAAGAACGGCTGAACCGATTTAGCTGAAAATTGGCAGGGAGGTAGTTTAGAGCCAGGAGAAGGACATAGGATACTTTATATCCCGTTCGATTAAAAAAAAAATGCTTATTTATTGCCTTTAAGGCTGAACAAAGTTCGCCGGGTCAGCTAGTATTATTATAAAAAAAAAGACTTTATGTTCCTCCCTTACAAAACGCCAATTTCATATGTAATGTAATGACCTAATATTATAAAGAGGTAACGTTGGTAACATGTATGTATGTATGTATGTATGTATGTATATTGGGGGTAATCTCCGAAACTACTGGACCGATCTCAAAAATTCTTTCACCATTAGAAAGCTACATTCACCCTGAGTAACATAGGCTACTTTTGATCCCGATATTCCCACGGAATCGGGACTTACGCGGGTGAAACCACGGGAATCTGCTAGTATTTTATAAAATACGAAAATAACAGTCCTAACTAACTCTAGGAGTAACATTTTAAACCAACCAGGAGCAAGCAAGCCAAAGATGCCAAACAACAAATTTGTTTCACAAACCAATAACTACCCAAATCATACCAACACAGCATTGGTAATTTGACTAATTTTTGCATTCCATTGTCTTCAATAGATTTCCTACCCTTTAACAATCAGGAAAGGTCCTAAATTGCTTACCAAATGGAAGATCTAAAACTATGATGACATGTGCCCGAGGCTAACCCGTGGAATTTCATTAGAGCGTGGACGGACCAGGATTAGTGGCCGGGCTATTGTCCATTGAGTTATAGCCGTTGGACACAGGCCATTAAATGTCGTAGCTTCCATGTCAAAATGGAATACTGATAGTTTTCCTAGAAAATGACGTGTCACGTGGCTTTACTTTATACTTGGTTTTTTAATTGTAGACTATGATTTGACACATCTTCCTGGAGAAACAATGTCAAATAAAACGAAAAAAACCGTCCACATGCGGTTTTAATTTTTAATTATCTTGATTTTAATCAAGATAAGATAACTTTTGGCGTCACAATATTACCAATAGCATTATGAATTTATGACTTCGGTACCCACTGGCTTAGAGTTACCTGGAAGAGATCGCTTAAAGGCCGCCAATTGTGCCACCTAGATTTAAGTTATTTATGTTCTTCTTTGAATTGAAATTGTATTTTGGTGTCTATCTATCTATTTTAGCTGCTTGTCAGGTTATTTTGTAGCTCGACTAGTTGTCAACAGTGGCTACAACACGGCAGTGTCGGAGGTTCGAATTGGCCACGACTAGATGTCTAATTGTTTGAAATATGCGGTTCTCGCTGTAAGGAATAGTTTGATAGCCCCCGCTCCGTGCTCAGACTATTTCGTGTATTTTATGACTTTGGTATTGAGAATACCTAGCCAAAATATAGGTAACTTACAATTTGCATTAATATCCACTGTTGTTGTTGTTCGTTAATCCGTTATCCGTAGTACCCACAGTACAAGCCTAGTGCTTTGTTTGGGGCTAGATTGCACTGTGTGTAAAGTCTTGCAATAATTATTTATCTACATATACACAACAACACTAATATTATAATCCCGATATTCTCACGGAATCGGGACTTACGCGGTTGTAACCGCGGGACGCAGCTAGTTTATTTATATATGTCCCCTCGAGACCAAGACCATTGTAACATGGTTGAAACATCGAGGTAAGAGAAAGAATTAAAAAGTAGGTATCTAAAATAACGGGATTAAGACCCGGGAAAATGTAAAATCACGAGTTCCAATCGTGTTAGTTTTTAAAAAGTTTATTTGTTTGGAACTGGAATGATGTTGAAATGAAATTTTGGACTATTCTTATCTACACTAATATTATAAAGAGGAAAGATTTGTATTTTTGTGTGTTTCTCCTGGACCGATTTCAAAAATTCTTTCAGCAAAAGAAAGATACATTATCGAGAAGTAACATACTACTTTTGATCCCAATATTCCCACGGGATCGGGATTTACGAGGGTGAAACCGCGGGACGCAGCTAGTTATGAATAAACTAAAAAACTACTATGCTGATTTCAAAAAATATTTCACAATTAGAAAGCTACATCCACCCTGAGTAACATAGGCTACTTTTAATCCCGCAGCTAACATAGTAATAAGCCTCCACGAAGCTAGTCAAGTATGTCTGGTAGTCCTGACACATGCGCCCGCGCTCCCGTATCAGTAAGATGAGTTATTATGACGTTGGTACAAGAGACCTTATCGCCACTAATTTGTTTATCTCCAACAGCAGTCGAATGAGATTTATTGCCACTTACGACATCACAGATTAAAAGCTAAGACGCCTTTGAAGTTTTATCTGATAAATGGAAGCATCTTTTGTTTGTAGTTGAGTTTGAGAGTTTGAATACTTTTATTGGGTTTTACTGTTTTTAGAAAGTTTTGATAGTGAAACCAATAGTTACCAAATAGATAAATAAATCATATTAAGAGAAAAGTCTACCTACTCTTTCTCCATAAAAACGTTGTCGACTGTTTCTGGATAATGAATGCCATTAAAGCAAATTATGTTTTTGCCATGAAACCTAGATCTGCCATGATCATGCCTCTTACGTTTTTTTGTAATTACAAACAATATACGGGTTGAATTGAAAACCTCCTCCTTTTTTGAAGTCGGTTAAAAATAGAAATAAAATGGTCAAGGTCGTGTCGTGCCTGATATAGGTTTTATGGCATAAACCTATTTTTTCTAATGTTTTTAACCAGGGAGGAAATTGACTACGTCTTGTATGGAGAAGAGTAGGTATCGAATCCTTTCCCTTAATACCGGTTCGCAGTTGGTCGGGGTTCGAAATCACGACCCTTGTAATGAAAGTCGTGGCATCTACCACTAGCTAGACCAATACCGACTGTATGATATTTCGTTATTTACATAGTTAGTAACTACAACTTTTACATAGTTTTGGCACCTTAACTTTTATTTAACATAGGGTGATTCACATTTTAATATCCCGGGGGTGGGTTCAGAGGTGACATCCACCAATGGCGCAGTCGGAAGTAGGGAAACGGTGCGGAACTCACTTCCGGTCATTTTTGTAATTAATTCACGCAACGATTCACCCTTGACCAATTGTTCCGCCAGGTGGACGAAATAGGGTAAACTTGATTTTACACTGTTATTTTTTTATGAATAGTTTGAGTAAAAACCACACAAATTGTGCAATTTATATACTTTTTAGGACTCGTGGTAATTAATAACTTACCCCCTTACTTACTTACTTACTAAACAATGACTAAGTTTATGTAACGTTTGTCTCTGTCTGTCAACTTTGAAACTTCATATCACAGTAAAAGACAAATGATACATAGTTTAAGCAGCTGTTTAGAAGTAAGGGGGTGATGATTAGATACTTACCTAATATTTCTTATGTTTATTGCTCAAGGCATTCCACTAGAAATATAGATTTATAATGATGCATTTATTGCTTTTTGAAAAAATGCTTTCAAAAACCTTGGTACCCGGCGTGGGACCCAAACCCGCGACTACTGGTATTGTGTTGTGATAGTCGCTACGCCACGGGTAAGCCTCCACCAAAAGTTTTTGATAGACTTTTTTCAAAAAGCAGTAGGTACCTACTTATTTCCTAAGTGTAGTAGGTATCACTAAGAAATAAATGCGTTTCTCTAATCTACACTAATATTATAAAGAGGAAAGATTTGTATTTGTGTGTATGTGTGTGTGTGTCTCTGTATGTTTGTTATGAATAAACTCAAAAACTACTAGACCGATTTTCAAAATTCACTACCAAAACACCAAAAGAAAGCTACATTCACCCTGAGTAACATAGGCTACTTTTGATCCCGATATTCCCACGGGATCGGGACTTACGCGGGTGAAACCGCGGGACGCAGCTAGTTATATATATACCTAAGTGTTGTGTCCTCGGTTACATAGACTATATAGATACCTAAAGCATCCAGCTCACTATAACAAACCACTATCATTCCGCTCCTCACCCCTACATTGTTTTCCACCAAATTGGACTCCGTGATTAATTTGTTTAACTCCCCCATCGTGTAATTTGTCAGCACCGCCCTAACTTGAACTGTCACTCTCTCAGGCACACAAGGGAAATGTACCAGACTAGTACTCCTAAGGAGTTCAAGTTAAACTTGTCGGTGTTAGTAAAATTCCGCGGTTATTTGGTTGGTTGACATTAGGAGCTCAATAAATAGTGATTCCTTGGATTCTGAGACACGAAATGTTTGCGTGGTGAGATTATTGTGGCTGCTTGACTGGTTTTCAGTGAAGGGTTTGCTATTGTTTTTGGATAATGTTGTTTTAGGATCTGCCTTGCGACAAATATTTGCTAAAGTCTGCTGAAAAGTTATTTTAAGAAATCCTTTGGTGTAAACTTTTGACAGCTAAATTTTGGAAAACGGTAGGTAATGTACATATATAAATCTGATTTTGGATTTACCCATAATGCCACGGAACTAAATGGGTGAGACGTTTGAGGTCAATCTAATAGTAGATAGTAGAAGTTCCATTGGCAGGTGGTGGGAAGTATCTTTCTTCTGGCATACAGGTATGCCAGATGGTGACATTGATCCATGTCACCTTTTTGTCTTCATTTCGTTTAATGTTGTGGTTCACCTAATTTTAGAACTTTCAGGTCGCCTCTAACTTGACTTAACAACCTGGACCAACTGGCTACGTAATTTCCGAAGCAAGGAGATGCTCTAGAAAATGTTTTTGCTACACATATTATCGGTCGCCCATCCAAGGGATGACCGCGTTGACGTTGCTCAACACGCACGACTATAAAAGATCAGCAGGCTCAGCTAGGCAATCGGACTCCTCGTATGTATAGAGTAAAGTTGCCTTCACAGGACCACAGTCCATGAACCCTATAAATTATCCTATACCTACAGATATTAGCTCAAAGCATAAAATAGCTTCTGAAGCAGCAGAGAAAAATGAAACCCCAACCATTTCGTTTCCTCATCTCTCTTAGCCCAACTTCGTAATAAAGCGCGTAGCTATCAACATTCCTAGTTATCTCGAGGTTCGTTTTTCACCCGGCATGGCATCTGGCGAAAGGGTCTGTCGCGATATCTCAAGTCCTGATCCCTAGGGAGCTTGTTACACCGTAATTACTACCACACCTATCTGCCTCAATTAAGGACGGGAATTATTTGCGCACCCACACAGAGTTGACGATGTCGATGTCGGTGTGAGAGTTACCCTTAAGATGATACTGTTTCTAGGATGTTTGTCTTGTTGTGCTAAGGACATCGAGTTACTATGTACATTAATAGTACATGGCTAAGGAAGATTTTGTAATACGTCTGAGGGTCGTGGCGCAATCTACCGCTGAAACTGTACCAACAAGCATCAAAGTTAATTTACACATGTTCAGTACCTACTCGTAGTGCGATTTTACGTACAACAGGTAGGTACATAACATAAGGAGTAATCAGATGAAACTTGTCTTTAGGAAGTTGACGCGTTGTAGGAGGCAAGGGGCCGCTTTTCAACTTTTTTAAGCAGACAGCGCAGCGTAACGAAACCTGCCGTTTATAAGGTAAGGGTGCCATAGCCGAGGCGCTAACTACTAGGTAAACTGTGACAATGTTTGTTATTCAAAAAATCTTGCACTAGGGTCACTAAAAGGTAAGTAGGTACGCTTTTTAAAAGTTTGCTGTTGAAAAGTTTTGCCTAACTGTAGGTTATATGCAAAAGTCTTCAAGCTCATTCTCTTTATTGTGAAATACTTCGTAATCAACGAAGGTTGGGGTACCACAAGGTATCTCTAAAATCTTTGTTTCAAACAAACAGGGGGGACGAGATTGTTTAATTTATAGGTTTGCGATGTCGACGGCAATGAACATTTTAACTCGTTGTCAGCAGATTAGAGTAAAGCGTTTTTTAAGGTTTTTTTTCCTAAGATAAAAGAGAGAGTTCATAAATAAATTAGGTGAAGATGAAGAGTCTTTCAAAAGTGCTGATAAAATCACTTTTCGGAAGGCACGTTAAGCAATTGGTCCCGGTTGTTATCTCTGATACTAGTCGTTAGGTCAACTTAGAAGCCTTATATAGGGCAACCTGAAAACTTTAATACGAGATGAGCCATACCACTACAGGAAAAGAAGAAGACTTTCCGCGTCTGATTGTGTGTTTTTCCGCTAACCCCTCCTAAAGCTCGGAGCGCATTTTGATGTGGTTTTAACTATTAATTAGAGAAATTATTCTGGAAGGTTTTATTTGCGTACATTAGGTAAGTACCTACATGCGATGCGATGCGATGCCAGGACGGATAGCTAGTCCAAGCTCTAAGAATCATTCTCTTTTATTATATTAACCTACATACTTCTTCTCCTCATATAGTAGTGTGGCTCACCCAGTGGTACGCAGCGTACTACGTGGACGATTGGATGCGAACGCGATTGCGAAGCGATCCGATCCGGTGCGGTGCGGAAACAACAAACAGTCGATAGCTATTGAAGTGTCCTACGTGACCAAATGCACGTAAAGTGCGATGCGGCGCGATTCTCGACTGTACCTTGTTTCCGCACCGCACCGGATCGGATCGCGTTCGCATCCGATCGCCCACGTAGGACACTGCGTTAGAGTTTTGAGGCCTCTAACTTAATCTAACGACTGCTATCAGATAACACAGAAGAGCTCGAGAAAATGTTTATACAGACACATGATTATTGATTACCCATCGAAATAATTAACGCACCAGGAGTTGCTTAACTTGCACGATTTTATAAGATCGGAGTCCGGCCTTATTATATTCACTAAAAACTGGACACCACGATGACCGTGAAACATTTATTAATTTCAACATTTGAATAATTTGTACCTAAATCCGCTGAACCCAAAAATACATCTGTTCATCCCAGGATTTGTGGCTGGCAAGAACAGTCGGTAGTATAATCCACTGGGTCCCGTACATAAATCAACGGCACTTACTGGCTCCTACCTACTGACCGGTATAAGGTTATTTAATTTAGCGATTAAAAAGGACTTTATCATTTCTCGTTGTGGATTTTGGTGTATTATTAAACGAAATTGGGGTAATTTTTCTGAAAAAATGAGTTTCATTTAGAATCAGTTTCGCGATTGGTGGTTTCAGAAATTACCCGGAAATATATACAGACATAGGTAGGTACATGTTACCATCGTTACTCCTTTATAATATTAAGTGTATAAAGTATATCTATCTTCTTCTATTATTATAAAGCGGAAGAGTTTGTTTTTTTGTTTGTTTGTTTGAACGCGCTAATCTCAGGAACCGCTGGTCCGATTTGAAAAATTCTTTCAGTGTTGGATAGTCCACTTATTGAGAAAGGATATAGTCTACTTGATCTCGATATTCCCACGGGATCGGGACTTACGCGGGTGAAACC